>CM059040.1:10000-610000 GCA_030279155.1 Forsythia viridissima
TAAACCCTAAACCCTAAACCCTAAACCCTAAACCCTAAACCCTAAACCCTAAACCCTAAACCCTAAACCCTAAACCCTAAACCCTAAACCCTAAACCCTAAACCCTAAACCCTAAACCCTAAACCCTAAACCCTAAACCCTAAACCCTAAACCCTAAACCCTAAACCCTAAACCCTAAACCCTAAACCCTAAACCCTAAACCCTAAACCCTAAACCCTAAACCCTAAACCCTAAACCCTAAACCCTAAACCCTAAACCCTAAACCCTAAACCCTAAACCCTAAACCCTAAACCCTAAACCCTAAACCCTAAACCCTAAACCCTAAACCCTAAACCCTAAACCCTAAACCCTAAACCCTAAACCCTAAACCCTAAACCCTAAACCCTAAACCCTAAACCCTAAACCCTAAACCCTAAACCCTAAACCCTAAACCCTAAACCCTAAACCCTAAACCCTAAACCCTAAACCCTAAACCCTAAACCCTAAACCCTAAACCCTAAACCCTAAACCCTAAACCCTAAACCCTAAACCCTAAACCCTAAACCCTAAACCCTAAACCCTAAACCCTAAACCCTAAACCCTAAACCCTAAACCCTAAACCCTAAACCCTAAACCCTAAACCCTAAACCCTAAACCCTAAACCCTAAACCCTAAACCCTAAACCCTAAACCCTAAACCCTAAACCCTAAACCCTAAACCCTAAACCCTAAACCCTAAACCCTAAACCCTAAACCCTAAACCCTAAACCCTAAACCCTAAACCCTAAACCCTAAACCCTAAACCCTAAACCCTAAACCCTAAACCCTAAACCCTAAACCCTAAACCCTAAACCCTAAACCCTAAACCCTAAACCCTAAACCCTAAACCCTAAACCCTAAACCCTAAACCCTAAACCCTAAACCCTAAACCCTAAACCCTAAACCCTAAACCCTAAACCCTAAACCCTAAACCCTAAACCCTAAACCCTAAACCCTAAACCCTAAACCCTAAACCCTAAACCCTAAACCCTAAACCCTAAACCCTAAACCCTAAACCCTAAACCCTAAACCCTAAACCCTAAACCCTAAACCCTAAACCCTAAACCCTAAACCCTAAACCCTAAACCCTAAACCCTAAACCCTAAACCCTAAACCCTAAACCCTAAACCCTAAACCCTAAACCCTAAACCCTAAACCCTAAACCCTAAACCCTAAACCCTAAACCCTAAACCCTAAACCCTAAACCCTAAACCCTAAACCCTAAACCCTAAACCCTAAACCCTAAACCCTAAACCCTAAACCCTAAACCCTAAACCCTAAACCCTAAACCCTAAACCCTAAACCCTAAACCCTAAACCCTAAACCCTAAACCCTAAACCCTAAACCCTAAACCCTAAACCCTAAACCCTAAACCCTAAACCCTAAACCCTAAACCCTAAACCCTAAACCCTAAACCCTAAACCCTAAACCCTAAACCCTAAACCCTAAACCCTAAACCCTAAACCCTAAACCCTAAACCCTAAACCCTAAACCCTAAACCCTAAACCCTAAACCCTAAACCCTAAACCCTAAACCCTAAACCCTAAACCCTAAACCCTAAACCCTAAACCCTAAACCCTAAACCCTAAACCCTAAACCCTAAACCCTAAACCCTAAACCCTAAACCCTAAACCCTAAACCCTAAACCCTAAACCCTAAACCCTAAACCCTAAACCCTAAACCCTAAACCCTAAACCCTAAACCCTAAACCCTAAACCCTAAACCCTAAACCCTAAACCCTAAACCCTAAACCCTAAACCCTAAACCCTAAACCCTAAACCCTAAACCCTAAACCCTAAACCCTAAACCCTAAACCCTAAACCCTAAACCCTAAACCCTAAACCCTAAACCCTAAACCCTAAACCCTAAACCCTAAACCCTAAACCCTAAACCCTAAACCCTAAACCCTAAACCCTAAACCCTAAACCCTAAACCCTAAACCCTAAACCCTAAACCCTAAACCCTAAACCCTAAACCCTAAACCCTAAACCCTAAACCCTAAACCCTAAACCCTAAACCCTAAACCCTAAACCCTAAACCCTAAACCCTAAACCCTAAACCCTAAACCCTAAACCCTAAACCCTAAACCCTAAACCCTAAACCCTAAACCCTAAACCCTAAACCCTAAACCCTAAACCCTAAACCCTAAACCCTAAACCCTAAACCCTAAACCCTAAACCCTAAACCCTAAACCCTAAACCCTAAACCCTAAACCCTAAACCCTAAACCCTAAACCCTAAACCCTAAACCCTAAACCCTAAACCCTAAACCCTAAACCCTAAACCCTAAACCCTAAACCCTAAACCCTAAACCCTAAACCCTAAACCCTAAACCCTAAACCCTAAACCCTAAACCCTAAACCCTAAACCCTAAACCCTAAACCCTAAACCCTAAACCCTAAACCCTAAACCCTAAACCCTAAACCCTAAACCCTAAACCCTAAACCCTAAACCCTAAACCCTAAACCCTAAACCCTAAACCCTAAACCCTAAACCCTAAACCCTAAACCCTAAACCCTAAACCCTAAACCCTAAACCCTAAACCCTAAACCCTAAACCCTAAACCCTAAAACCCTAAACCCTAAAACCCTAAACCCTAAACCCTAAACCCTAAACCCTAAACCCTAAACCCTAAACCCTAAACCCTAAACCCCAAACCCCAAACCCCAAACCCCAAACCCCAAACCCCAAACCCCAAACCCCCAAACCCCAAACCCCAAACCCCAAACCCAACCCCAAACCCTAAACCCGAAACCCCAAACCCCAAACCCAAACCCAAACCCCCAAACCCCCAAACCCCCAACCCCAAACCCCAAACCCTAAACCCTAAAACCCTAAACCCTAAACCCTAAACCCTAATAACCCTAATAACCCTAAACCCTAAACCCTAAACCCTAAACCCTAAACCCTAAACCACCACCCGCCGCCTTTTCTCCCAACACTTGGGCGATTTTGGGCGAAAAAAATCGCCCCCTAGGCGATTCATGGAGCCCCTCCCACGCACGGATCCCAATGCACCGACCCAACCACCCAAACCACCGGACATCTTCTCCACCATGGTCGGCCACCACTCGCCGGCCATCTCCAACCCAAACACCGGCCCCACGCCACTGAAATCAGACCCCACGCCGCCCACAAGCCTCCCAATCGCGGAAACCCTAGGTGGTGCCCCTAGTGTAGCCGCGGCCACTCCCAACGACGACCCATCCACCGGTCAACCTCCCATGGTCGCGCCACCCCTAGGTGGTCTTCTTGAAGGTTCAATTGCACCACAGAACTTGGCCCCTGCCGTTCTGCCTGCGGATGCCTCGCGTAGGCCCTTGCCATCTACCTCAGGCCCCTTGGCCGCGTCAGGGCTGCCACCAATTTCAGGTGCGCCCAATTCAGTCTCGATCACCTCCTCTCACCTGGTCGCGCCATGGGAGGCGCCCAATTTGACCCCAATGGCTGCCCCGTGCACCGCGATGCCAGCCTCTATGGCCCTTGCAGCCGCGTCCAACCAGCAGCCCACTCGGGGCGTGCCCAGCCCCGTTGGTCTCCCTTTGGACCCTAGGATGGAGCCTAGGGTGGCGCCTGACCCAATTCCATCGGGTCTGAATGACGCACCCCTGCCAGCCCCTGGCGCGCAGCATGCGCGCACAACGCGCACAGCGCGCGTGCCTGCGGCCCGCCAGCAGGCGCCTCAGCGTGCCCCTCCGGCTGTTTTTTCTGGCCCTCTCCGTTTGCCTAATTCTTCAGTTCCTACCACTTCAGGGCCTCAGCTGTTTCCTCAAGAGGCTCAGTCTGCTTTGAATATTGGCAGAAAAACTTACGCTGCTGCTGTGACGGATAGACAGACTATTTCTTCCACTGAACGGAGTTTGCGCAAGTCTTTTGCCTCCGTCCTCCAGGCTGCCCCTGATTCTTCCTGTCATCAATTTGTGGCTAAGGAGCCGTTTTTACATAGAGGAGAACCAGCCTTGGTGATTACTGCTGACGAGGAAGCTTCTCTTGCTGAGCCTTTCAAGTTCACACTTGTAGGCAAATTTTCTCATCGTAAACCCCGCATGGTGGAGGTACGCAATTCTTTTCAGAAGTTTGGGTTTACTGGTGAATTTAAGCTTGGGCTTATAGATTATAAGCATGTTCTTATCCATTTAACGCATGAGGATGATTATAGCCGTTTATTTTTGAAACCATTGTGGTTTATTATGGGTTGCCCTATGCGTATATTAAAATGGACATGTGACTTTCACCCCGATGCTGAGACCTCCATTGCCCCTGTTTGGATTTCGTTTCCTTTACTGCCCGTTCATTTACGTGCTAAGGAATTCTTATTTGCTTTATCTAAACTTGTTGGGGTTCCTTTGAGAATTGATGAGGCTACTGCGGATTTATTGAGGCCTAGCGAAGCCAGGGTTTGTGTGGAGGTGAATTTGGAGCATAAGCTCCCTGAGAGGGTTTGGATTGAACGGGGTGAATCCCGTAGTTTTTGGCAGCCTGTTGTTTATGAACAGTTGCCTCATTTTTGTGCGAAGTGTCGACATATGGGTCATCTTATTGACAAATGTAGAGTTGGGTTGCCTCCTTTGGATGTTGATAGAGTTGCTCCGGCTGTTAAGCCAGTTAGTGTCCCGGCTACTAAGCCTACTGCTGTTATGATTCCTAAGCCTACAGTTGACTCGGCTCCTAAGCCAGATATTATTGAGTTGCCAGTAGTTGTTGAGTATCCAGTTGCCGTTGATAGGACTGGGAAGGGTAAGGGTAAGGAGGTTGTTGTTGAGACACGGAAACAGTGGGTCCCGCTTGCCAGTTCTTCTTCCATTCCGCCCCCTATTGCTATCCCACCTCCTGTGGTACTTGAGAGACCTGCTCTTGAGCCCAGTTCTCCGATTACTACTTTTTTGGCTTCCAAGCCAGTTCTCCCAGTTGATATATCTGATCCGTTACTTGATCACATGTTGAGCTTTCCTCGTGAGTATCCTATGCTATCGGAGCCAGTACAGCCCGTATTTGATCCTCTTCCACATACTCTCCCTGATCCTAGTTGTCATGAGAATGTTGAGGCTTCTTTACCTTCCGATACTGCTAGTTCTATTCAGATGGGGGGTCATCCACAGGGGCACTTTCGTCGGAATTCTTCTGAGGACTTGGTTGGTTTAGGGGAAAGAAAAGAATCAGATGGGTTCACTACAGTTCAGAGGAAGAAGTCCTCGAAAGTCACAGATATTTCTCGCCCGACCAAACGGGTGACTCGCAGTCAGACAGGTACTTCGTCACATAGCCAGTCTCTTTAATGTGTGTCATTATCTGGAATGTGAGGGGAGTGGGCAGTTCGGCCACACGCAGACGTCTTAAGAAACTGGTTCAGCTTCATCAGGTGTATTTTTTGGTGATTTTGGAGCCGTTTGTCTTGAAGAAAAACTTTGACTTTATCCGACGATTTCTCTCATTTGATGTGGGTCTAGAGAATGAGTCGGGTAAAATTTGGTGCTTTTGGAATTTGGGGACTTCCGTTTCTTCATGTGTTGATCATCCCCAATTCCTTCATATTAAAGTTGAGGATCCTAGATTAGCCAGGCCGATGTATATTACCCCAGTGTATGCTTCTTGCTCACCAGTTGAGCGTCGGGATTTATGGGAGGGACTTCACCAGATATCTCTTTCTATGGATGGGCCGTGGCTGGTTGGGGGAGATTTTAATGTGATTGCTCACAATGGTGAGCGCACTGGTAGGAACACTCGTGATCGAGGTACCTCAGATTTTGCAGATATGATGATGGATTGTGGTTTGACAGATGCAGGTTTTTCTGGCAGTCAGTATACGTGGACTAATGGGAGGGTGTGGAAGCGATTGGACAGAGTTTTGATTAACTCTTTGGTTGCCTCTTTCTGTTCACGATTCTCGGTTCGTCATTTGAACCGTAGCACTTCAGATCACTCGCCGTTGTTGATTCAGTGGTCTTTCGATGACGACTTGGGACCCCGCCCTTTTCGATTCCTCAACGTTTGGGCTAGACATCATGACTTCTTGAGCTTTGTATCCCAAAAGTGGTCATTTCCTACTCATCTTACAGGAATGGCTGCTCTTTGGGAGAAGATCTTCCGGCTCAAACAGGGCCTCCGTTGGTGGAATCGACAGGTGTTTGGAGACATTTTTCAGAGGGTCAGAGATGCAGAGAGTAGAGTTGATGAGGCAGAGTTAGACTACGACAGTGATCCGAGTCCAGCTCACCGTGATTCTCTTCACCAGGCACAGGCGGTTTTGAACCGCACATTATCTATTGAGGAGGCTTTTTGGAAACAAAAAGCGGGGGCACGTTGGGTTTGTGAGGGCGATCACAATACCCGATATTTTCACTCTATGGTTCAGGGCCGCCGTATCAAACCCTAAACCCTAAACCCTAAACCCTAAACCCCAACCCTCAACCCTCAACCCTCAACCCTCAACCCTCAACCCTCAACCCTCAACCCTGAACCCTGAACCCTGAACCCTGAACCCTGAACCCTGAACCCTGAACCCTGAACCCTGAACCTCTACTAAACCCTAAACCTCTACTAAACCCTAAACCCTAAACCCCAAACCCCAAACCCCAAACCCCAAACCCAAACCCCCAAAACCCCAAACCCCCAAACCCCAAACCCCAAACCCCAAACCCCAAACCCCAAACCCTAAAACCCTAAACCCTAAACCCTAAACCCTAAACCCTAAACCCTAAACCCTAATAACCCTAATAACCCTAATAACCCTAAACCCTAAACCCTAAACCCTAAACCCTAAACCCTAAACCACCACCCGCCGCCTTTTCTCCCAACACTTGGGCGATTTTGGGCGAAAAAAATCGCCCCCTAGGCGATTCATGGAGCCCCTCCCACGCACGGATCCCAATGCACCGACCCAACCACCCAAACCACCGGACATCTTCTCCACCATGGTCGGCCACCACTCGCCGGCCATCTCCAACCCAAACACCGGCCCCACGCCACTGAAATCAGGCCCCACGCCGCCCACAAGCCTCCCAATCGCGGAAACCCTAGGTGGTGCCCCTAGTGTAGCCGCGGCCACTCCCAACGACGACCCATCCACCGGTCAACCTCCCATGGTCGCGCCACCCCTAGGTGGTCTTCTTGAAGGTTCAATTGCACCACAGAACTTGGCCCCTGCCGTTCTGCCTGCGGATGCCTCGCGTAGGCCCTTGCCATCTACCTCAGGCCCCTTGGCCGCGTCAGGGTTGCCACCAATTTCAGGTGCGCCCAATTCAGTCTCGATCACCTCCTCTCACCTGGTCGCGCCATGGGAGGCGCCCAATTTGACCCCAATGGCTGCCCCGTGCACCGCGATGCCAGCCTCTATGGCCCTTGCAGCCGCGTCCAACCAGCAGCCCACTCGGGGCGTGCCCAGCCCCGTTGGTCTCCCTTTGGACCCTAGGATGGAGCCTAGGGTGGCGCCTGACCCAATTCCATCGGGTCTGAATGACGCACCCCTGCCAGCCCCTGGCGCGCAGCATGCGCGCACAACGCGCACAGCGCGCGTGCCTGCGGCCCGCCAGCAGGCGCCTCAGCGTGCCCCTCCGGCTGTTTTTTCTGGCCCTCTCCGTTTGCCTAATTCTTCAGTTCCTACCACTTCAGGGCCTCAGCTGTTTCCTCAAGAGGCTCAGTCTGCTTTGAATATTGGCAGAAAAACTTACGCTGCTGCTGTGACGGATAGACAGACTATTTCTTCCACTGAACGGAGTTTGCGCAAGTCTTTTGCCTCCGTCCTCCAGGCTGCCCCTGATTCTTCCTGTCATCAATTTGTGGCTAAGGAGCCGTTTTTACATAGAGGAGAACCAGCCTTGGTGATTACTGCTGACGAGGAAGCTTCTCTTGCTGAGCCTTTCAAGTTCACACTTGTAGGCAAATTTTCTCATCGTAAACCCCGCATGGTGGAGGTACGCAATTCTTTTCAGAAGTTTGGGTTTACTGGTGAATTTAAGCTTGGGCTTATAGATTATAAGCATGTTCTTATCCATTTAACGCATGAGGATGATTATAGCCGTTTATTTTTGAAACCATTGTGGTTTATTATGGGTTGCCCTATGCGTATATTAAAATGGACATGTGACTTTCACCCCGATGCTGAGACCTCCATTGCCCCTGTTTGGATTTCGTTTCCTTTACTGCCCGTTCATTTACGTGCTAAGGAATTCTTATTTGCTTTATCTAAACTTGTTGGGGTTCCTTTGAGAATTGATGAGGCTACTGCGGATTTATTGAGGCCTAGCGAAGCCAGGGTTTGTGTGGAGGTGAATTTGGAGCATAAGCTCCCTGAGAGGGTTTGGATTGAACGGGGTGAATCCCGTAGTTTTTGGCAGCCTGTTGTTTATGAACAGTTGCCTCATTTTTGTGCGAAGTGTCGACATATGGGTCATCTTATTGACAAATGTAGAGTTGGGTTGCCTCCTTTGGATGTTGATAGAGTTGCTCCGGCTGTTAAGCCAGTTAGTGTCCCGGCTACTAAGCCTACTGCTGTTATGATTCCTAAGCCTACAGTTGACTCGGCTCCTAAGCCAGATATTATTGAGTTGCCAGTAGTTGTTGAGTATCCAGTTGCCGTTGATAGGACTGGGAAGGGTAAGGGTAAGGAGGTTGTTGTTGAGACACGGAAACAGTGGGTCCCGCTTGCCAGTTCTTCTTCCATTCCGCCCCCTATTGCTATCCCACCTCCTGTGGTACTTGAGAGACCTGCTCTTGAGCCCAGTTCTCCGATTACTACTTTTTTGGCTTCCAAGCCAGTTCTCCCAGTTGATATATCTGATCCGTTACTTGATCACATGTTGAGCTTTCCTCGTGAGTATCCTATGCTATCGGAGCCAGTACAGCCCGTATTTGATCCTCTTCCACATACTCTCCCTGATCCTAGTTGTCATGAGAATGTTGAGGCTTCTTTACCTTCCGATACTGCTAGTTCTATTCAGATGGGGGGTCATCCACAGGGGCACTTTCGTCGGAATTCTTCTGAGGACTTGGTTGGTTTAGGGGAAAGAAAAGAATCAGATGGGTTCACTACAGTTCAGAGGAAGAAGTCCTCGAAAGTCACAGATATTTCTCGCCCGACCAAACGGGTGACTCGCAGTCAGACAGGTACTTCGTCACATAGCCAGTCTCTTTAATGTGTGTCATTATCTGGAATGTGAGGGGAGTGGGCAGTTCGGCCACACGCAGACGTCTTAAGAAACTGGTTCAGCTTCATCAGGTGTATTTTTTGGTGATTTTGGAGCCGTTTGTCTTGAAGAAAAACTTTGACTTTATCCGACGATTTCTCTCATTTGATGTGGGTCTAGAGAATGAGTCGGGTAAAATTTGGTGCTTTTGGAATTTGGGGACTTCCGTTTCTTCATGTGTTGATCATCCCCAATTCCTTCATATTAAAGTTGAGGATCCTAGATTAGCCAGGCCGATGTATATTACCCCAGTGTATGCTTCTTGCTCACCAGTTGAGCGTCGGGATTTATGGGAGGGACTTCACCAGATATCTCTTTCTATGGATGGGCCGTGGCTGGTTGGGGGAGATTTTAATGTGATTGCTCACAATGGTGAGCGCACTGGTAGGAACACTCGTGATCGAGGTACCTCAGATTTTGCAGATATGATGATGGATTGTGGTTTGACAGATGCAGGTTTTTCTGGCAGTCAGTATACGTGGACTAATGGGAGGGTGTGGAAGCGATTGGACAGAGTTTTGATTAACTCTTTGGTTGCCTCTTTCTGTTCACGATTCTCGGTTCGTCATTTGAACCGTAGCACTTCAGATCACTCGCCGTTGTTGATTCAGTGGTCTTTCGATGACGACTTGGGACCCCGCCCTTTTCGATTCCTCAACGTTTGGGCTAGACATCATGACTTCTTGAGCTTTGTATCCCAAAAGTGGTCATTTCCTACTCATCTTACAGGAATGGCTGCTCTTTGGGAGAAGATCTTCCGGCTCAAACAGGGCCTCCGTTGGTGGAATCGACAGGTGTTTGGAGACATTTTTCAGAGGGTCAGAGATGCAGAGAGTAGAGTTGATGAGGCAGAGTTAGACTACGACAGTGATCCGAGTCCAGCTCACCGTGATTCTCTTCACCAGGCACAGGCGGTTTTGAACCGCACATTATCTATTGAGGAGGCTTTTTGGAAACAAAAAGCGGGGGCACGTTGGGTTTGTGAGGGCGATCACAATACCCGATATTTTCACTCTATGGTTCAGGGCCGCCGTATCAGAGCCAGGATTCGTACTACTACTACACCTACAGGAGAGGTGCTTGATTCTCCTGATACTGTCCAGCCTTCTGCGATTTCTTTTTTTCAGCAGCTCCTATCAGCTCCACCTCAGCCTGTCGATCCTATTCGACCTGATATTATACCTCGATTGGTGTCCGATGAGGACAATTTGCAGCTTAATCGGATGCCCACTTTGGCTGAGGTTCGGGAGGCGGTTTTCAGTATTGATCCTGACAGTGTTGCAGGGCCAGATGGATTTTCTTCGCACTTTTTCCAGGAGTGTTGGGATATTGTTTCGGAGGATGTGTTTCGGGCAGTCTTGGATTTTTTTGAGGGGGGACATTTTCCTAGAGGATTTTCAGCGACTTCTATCGTCCTGCTCCCGAAGCGGGATAATGCATGTAGGTGGTCAGAGTTCCGTCCTATCAGCTTATGTACGGTTTTTAATAAGTTGGTTACAAAGCTGTTGAATTCGCGTTTGAGTACTATTCTACCTCAGATTATTTCACCTCCTCAGAGCGGATTTATTGCAGGACGTCTCATTGGGGATAATGTCCTCCTTGCACAGGAGTTACTTCATACACTTGATACGAAGGTGCGGGGGGGTAATGTTATCCTCAAGTTAGATATGGCTAAGGCCTATGACCGCATGGATTGGGGTTTCTTGATCTCCATTATGGAGGGCTTTGGATTTGATGCTTTGTGGATTGATCGGATACGGAGATGCATAGCAGAGTGTCATTTCTCGGTTCTGCTTAATGGCAGACCTTGTGGTTTCTTCCCTTCTTCACGGGGGCTCAGACAGGGTGATCCCATCTCTCCATCACTGTTTATTATAGCAGCAGACTATTTCTCACGCCTTCTTACTCAGCAGTATCGGCAGATCCCATCGATGGCATACAGACATGGAGGAGATGCTCTTATCTCTCATCTATGTTTTGCAGATGATATGATTATATTCGCCAATGGTCAGAAGCAGTCTATTCGCCGAGTTTTGCACTGCATAGAGCATTATGAGAGAGCTTCCGGCCAGTTGGTGAACAGAGATAAGAGCGGGATCATCTTACCCAGGAGATCTTCTACTAGTCAGATACATAGATTGGAGCACCTGACAGGTTTTCGTCATCAGCAGCAGCCTTTCACTTATCTTGGTATCCCTTTATATAAAGGGGCTCGCAAGATCTTTTTATACGATGATTTGATTCAGAAAGTACGGAGTCGGATTTCTGGTTGGGCATCGAGACTTCTCTCACCTGGGGGGAGGATTACTCTGATTCGATCTGTGCTTTCTTCGCTCCCACTCTATCTTCTTCAGATTATGAAGCCTCCCAAGGCTGTCTTGAAGAAGTTAGAGAGTATTTTTGCTCGATTCTTATGGGACTCGAGAGATCATTCACATCGACTTCACTGGAGGAGGTGGAAGGATCTTTGCCTTCCTACTGAGGAGGGAGGACTGGGCTTTAGGAGATTACAGGACCTTGTTGACACATTCTCCCTAAAGCTCTGGTGGCTCTTTCGTTCACAGCGATCACTGTGGGCTCAGTTTCTACTGAGCAAATATTGTCAGGGTACTCATCCCGTATTGGCTACTGTTCCGTATTCTGCTTCGGCTGTCTGGAGGAGACTGAAGCACATTGGCCCGCAGGCAGAGTCCCACATTGCGTGGAAATTGGGTCGTGGGCACGTTTTCTTTTGGCATGACTGTTGGATGGGAGACTCCACATTGGCAGACCAGTTCCCACAGTTGACTCATTCCTCTATCCAGTTGCATGACTTATTTGATGATACTGGATGGAACATTGGCAGACTCCTTCAGTTGGTTCCACAGGCTATTGCAGAGCAGATAGGGAGTATACCTCTTACTCCCCAGGTACCTGATCAGATTATTTGGACAGATACTTCAGATGGTAGATTTGCTACCAAGTCAGCATGGCAGTTAGTTCGCACAGGGTGTACTATACAGGCTGTCTATAGCATGATTTGGAGTTCTCTCATCCCGACGACAGTCTCTTTCTTCTGTTGGAGGCTCTGGCAGGGACTTATTCCAGTTGATGTAGTGATTCAGAGACGGATTGGTTGTCATATGGCTTCGCGGTGTCAGTGTTGTTCTGCTACAGAGACTATCCAGCATTTATTCATTGACAACCCTGTTGCAGTTCAGGTGTGGAGCCACTTCTCTACTATCTTTCATATTACCCCCCGACCCCTGGAGGGTTTTCAGTACCGGTTTCAGGCTTGGCGGTTTTCAGGGCAGTTTGTCCGTCAGGGCCATATTCGCACGATTATTCCGCTCTTGATTCTTTGGTATATCTGGACGGCGAGGAATGATGCGAAGTACAGGGATATCACTATGGAGCCGAGACGGATCATCTGGAGAGTTTATCATACTGTCTCCCTTCTTCACACAGGCCATTTATTCAGGTTCATCCATTGGCGTGGAGATATCGATGTCGCCCCATTGTTTGGTGTATCTCTTACTGCTCCACCCATTTCTCCCCCTATTTTCGTCTTCTGGCGCACTCCACCAGTGGGATCTCACAAGATTAACACTGATGGTTGCGTCAAAGATGGTTTCGCTAGTGGAGGAGGGATTATTAGAGATTCGACAGGTCAGTGTATTCGGGCATTCTTCTCCTTCTATGGTGAATGCTCTATCCTTGAGGCTGAGCTTCGAGCTATTCTTGATGGGATTTTACTTGCTCAGAGGATTGGATTGTCAGTTCTGTGGATTGAGTCGGACTCTACTTTGGCCATACACTGCATTACCAGAGGTGGAGGACCGTGGCCTGTTCAGGCTACTCTCCGCCATATCAGACACCTGCTTGTTTTCGACCGAGATACAGTTTCTCACATCTACCGCGAGGGCAACCAGGTTGCTGATTCTCTTGCTTCAGAGGGATGGGTTCGTCGTTGCTACTCAGAGTACAGCCCCCAGGATCTACCACGACGGCACCGCAGCTTAGTCCAGATTGATAGTTCTGGACTCCCTTCAGTTAGAGGTTTATAGGTCTTGTCATAGATTTATAAGTCTTTACTTTGGCCTTTGTGTTAGGGAGGTAGTACCTCCTCATTTATTGTTTTCTGTTATTTCCTTTACTCTTTTGATTGGAGGTCAGGTTTTATGTCCCCCTCCCATGTACTTCTTTGCATTATTTTATATATGGTCGGGGCTTCCTTAACCCCCCCATCCTCTCCTGGTGGAGGCCTGACAACCACGCTGGGACTGTGATGGTGTGTTTATTAAAAAAAAAAAAAAAAAAAAAAAAAAAAAAAAAAAAAAAAAAAAAAACCCTAAACCCTAAACCCTAAACCCAAAACCTCAAACCCCAAACCCCAAAACCCCAAAACCCTAAACCCTAAACCCTAAACCCTAAACCAAAACCAAAAACATTCCCACCCGCCGCCTTTTCTCTCTAGACTTGGGCGATTTTGGGAGAAAAAAATCGCCCTTAGGCGATTCATGGACCCTTCATGCCGCACGCACCCCAATGCACCTAACCAACCGACCAAACCACCGGACAACCCCTCCACCTTGGTCGGCCACCTCTCGCCGGCCATCTCCATACCAAACACCGGCCCCACGCCCCCTCAATCAGGCCTCACGCCACCCAAAAACCATTCAAGCGCGGAAACCCTAGGTGAGCCGCCTAGTGTAGCCGCGGCCCCAACCAATGGTGACCCATCCTCCGGCCAGTCCCCCACGGTTACGCCAACCCTAGGCGACCTCATTGGAGGGTCAATTGCATCCCAGCAATTGGCCCCTGCTCTCTTGACATCAGACGCGACGCGCAATGGGTCGCCCGCCCCCTCAGGCCCCTTGGCCGCGTCAAACTGTGCACCAATTCCAGGCGTGCCCTATTCTGCCACTCTCATCTCCTCTCCCCTGCTCGAGCCAAGTATTGCGCAAAAATTGACTCAATTGGATGAATTGCGCAACACATTACCTGACCCTCAGGCCCCAGCAACCGCGTCGGACCAGAACGCCAAAACGAGCGCGGCTGATTCGGTTGGGCTCCCCTTGAACCCTGGTTTCCAGCCCAGGGTGGCGCTTGACTCGATGCCAGAGGGTCCGGCGACCGCAGCCATGCCAGCCCCTGCAGCGCTGCCTGCGCGCACACAGCGCCCTGCGCGTGCGCCTATGGCACGCCAAGTGCCTGCCCAGCGTGCCCCTCCAGCTGTTTTTTCCGTCCCTCTCCGTTTGCCTAATTCAGCAGCTGCAATCACTCCAGGCCCTCCTGTTTTTCCTCAAGAAGCACAGTCTGCCTTGAATAGTGGCAGAAAGACTTATGCTGCTGCCGTTACTGATAGACAGACCATTTCTTCGACTGAACGGAGTATGCGTAAGTCATTTGCTTCCGTCCTGCAAGCTGCCCCAGATTCTTCTTGTCATCAATTTGTGGCTAAAGAGCCATTCTTGCATCGTGGAGAACCAGCTTTGACTATTACTGCTGATGAGGAAGCTTCTCTTGCTGAACCTTTCAAGTTCACACTTGTAGGCAAGTTTTCTCATCGTAAGCCCCGTATGGTGGAGGTACGCAACTCTTTTCAGAAGTTTGGATTTACTGGTGAATTTAAGCTTGGGCTTATTGATTTTAAGCATATTCTTATACATTTGACGCATGAGGATGACTATAGTCGCTTATTTTTGAAACCTCTATGGTTTATCATGGGTTGCCCTATGCGTGTGCTTAAATGGACCTGTGATTTCCATCCTGATGCTGAGACCCCCATTGCCCCTGTTTGGATTTCATTCCCCTTACTGCCTGTTCATTTACGTGCTAAGGAGTTTTTATTTGCTTTATCTAAACTTGTTGGGGTTCCTTTGAGAATTGATGAGGCGACAGCGGATTTGTTGAGGCCTAGCGAAGCCAGGGTTTGTGTGGAGGTGAATTTGGAGCATAAGCTCCCTGAGAGGGTTTGGATTGAACGGGGTGAATCCCGTAGTTTTTGGCAACCTATTGTGTATGAGCAGTTGCCTCACTTTTGTGTGAAATGTAGACATATGGGTCATTTGGTTGAGAAGTGTAGAGTTGGGATGCCTCAGTTGGATGTGGATAGAGTTGCTCAGGCTGGTAAGCCAGATGTTGCCCCGGCTCCTAAGCCTATTGCTGTTCCCCAGGCTACTAAGCCTATTGATGTTGTGCTCCCTATCCCTATAGTTGACCAGGCTCCTAAGCCAGTTATTGTTGATCTGCCAGTTACTGTTGATAGGGCAGGGAAGGGTAAGGGTAAAGAGGTTGTTGTTGAGACACGGAAGCAGTGGGTCCCACTTGCCAGTTCTTCTTCCATTCCACCTCCTATTGCCATACCACCTCCTGTGGTGCTTGGGAGTCCTGCTCTTGCGCCCAGCTTTTTGGTTCCTACTGGTTTGGCATCAAAGCCAGTCCCACCAGATACTATCTTTGATCCGTTACTTGATCATATGATGAGTTGTCCACGTGAGTATCCTATGCTATCAGAGCCAGTACAGCCAGTTTTTGATCCTATTCCACATTCTCTCCCTGATCCTATCTGTCAGGAGAATGTTGAGGCTTCTGTACCTTCCGATACTGCTAGTTCTATTCAGATGGGGGGTCATCCTCAGGGACACTTTCGTCGAAATTCTTCAGAGGACTTGGTTGGTTTAGGGGAGAGAAAGGAGTCTGATGGGTTCACTACAGTTCAGAGGAAGAAGTCCTCGAAAGTCACAGATATTTCTCGCCCGACCAAACGGGTGACTCGCAGTCAGACAGGTACTTCGTCACATAGCCAGTCTCTTTAATGTGTGTCATTATATGGAATGTGAGGGGAGTGGGCAGTTCGGCCACACGCAGACGTCTTAAGAAACTGGTTCAGCTTCATCAGGTTTATTTTTTGGTGATTTTGGAGCCGTTTGTTTTGAAGAAAAACTTTGACTTTATCCGACGATTTCTCTCTTTTGATGTGGGTCTAGAGAATGAGTCGGGTAAAATTTGGTGCTTTTGGAATTTGGGGACTTCCGTTTCTTCATGTGTTGATCATCCCCAATTCCTTCATATTAAAGTTGAGGATCCTAGATTAGCCAGGCCGATGTATATTACCCCAGTGTATGCTTCTTGCTCGCCAGTTGAGCGTCGGGATCTATGGGAGGGACTTCACCAGCTATCCCTTTCTATGGATGGGCCGTGGCTGGTTGGGGGAGACTTTAATGTGATTGCTCACAATGGTGAGCGCACTGGTAGGAACACTCGTGATCGAGGTACCTCGGATTTTGCAGATATGATGATGGATTGTGGTTTGACAGATGCAGGTTTTTCTGGCAGTCAGTATACGTGGACTAATGGGAGGGTGTGGAAGCGATTAGACAGAGTTTTGATTAACTCTTTGGTTGCCTCTTTTTGTTCACGATTCTCGGTTCGTCATTTGAACCGTAGCACTTCAGATCACTCGCCGCTGTTGATTCAGTGGTCTTTCGATGACGACTTGGGACCCCGCCCTTTTCGATTCCTCAACGTTTGGTCTAGACATCATGACTTCTTGAGCTTTGTATCCCAAAAGTGGTCATTTCCTACTCATCATACAGGAATGGCTGCTCTTTGGGAGAAGATCTTTCGGCTCAAACAGGGCCTCCGTTGGTGGAATCGACAGGTGTTTGGAGACATTTTTCAGAGGGTCCGAGATGCAGAGAGTAGAGTTGATGAGGCAGAGTTAGACTATGATAGTGATCCGAGTCCAGCTCACCGTGATTCTCTTCACCAGGCACAGGCGGTTTTGAACCGCACATTATCTATTGAGGAGGCTTTTTGGAAACAAAAAGCGGGGGCACGTTGGGTTTGTGAGGGCGATCACAATACCCGATATTTTCACTCTATGGTTCAGGGCCGCCGTATCAGAGCCAGGATTCGCTCTACTACTACACCTACAGGAGAGGTGCTTGATTCTCCTGATACTGTCCAGCCTTCGGCGATTTCCTTTTTCCAGCAGCTACTATCAGCGCCACCTCAGCCCGTCGATCCTATTCGACATGATATTATACCTCGATTGGTGTCCGATGAGGACAATTTGCAGCTTAATCGGATGCCCACTTTGGCTGAGGTTCGGGAGGCGATTTTCAGTATTGATCCTGACAGTGTTGCAGGGCCAGATGGTTTTTCTTCACACTTTTTCCAGGAGTGTTGGGATATTGTTTCGGAGGATGTGTTTCGGGCAGTCTTGGATTTTTTTGAGGGGGGCCATTTTCCTAGAGGATTTTCAGCGACTTCTATCGTCCTGCTCTCGAAGCGGGAGAATGCATGTAGGTGGTCAGAGTTCCGTCCTATCAGCTTATGTACGGTTTTTAATAAGTTGGTTACAAAGCTGTTGAATTCGCGTTTGAGTACTATTCTACCTCAGATTATTTCACCTCCTCAGAGCGGATTTATTGCAGGACGTCTCATTGGGGATAATGTCCTCCTTGCACAGGAGTTACTTCATACACTTGATACGAAGGTGCGGGGGGGTAATGTTATCCTCAAGTTAGATATGGCTAAGGCCTATGACCGCATGGATTGGGGTTTCTTGATCTCCATTATGGAGGGCTTTGGATTTGATGCTTTGTGGATTGATCGGATACGGAGATGTATATCGGAGTGTCATTTCTCGGTTCTGCTTAATGGCAGACCTTGTGGTTTCTTCCCTTCTTCACGGGGACTCAGACAGGGTGATCCCATCTCTCCATCGCTGTTTATTATAGCAGCAGACTACTTCTCACGCCTTCTTACTCAGCAGTATCGGCAGATCCCATCGATGGCATACAGACATGGAGGAGATGCTCTTATCTCTCATCTATGTTTTGCAGATGATATGATTATATTCGCCAACGGTCAGAAGCAGTCTATTCGCCGAGTTTTACACTGTATAGAGCATTATGAGAGAGCTTCCGGCCAGTTGGTGAACAGAGATAAGAGCGGGATCATCTTGCCCAGGCGATCTTCTATTAGTCAGATACATAGATTGGAGCACCTGACAGGCTTTCGTCATCAGCATCAGCCTTTCACTTATCTTGGTGTCCCCTTATATAAAGGGGCTCGCAAGATCTTTTTATACGATGATTTGATTCAGAAAGTACGGAGTCGGATTTCTGGTTGGGCATCACGACTTCTCTCACCTGGAGGGAGGATTACTCTGATTCGATCTGTGCTTTCTTCGCTCCCGCTCTATCTTCTTCAGATTATGAAGCCTCCCAAGGCTGTCTTGAAGAAGTTAGAGAGTATTTTTGCTCGATTCTTATGGGACTCGAGAGATCATTCACATCGACTTCATTGGAGGAGGTGGAAGGATCTTTGCCTTCCTACTGAGGAGGGAGGACTGGGCTTTAGGAGATTACAGGACCTTGTTGACACATTCTCCCTAAAGCTCTGGTGGCTCTTTCGTTCTCAGCGATCACTGTGGGCTCAGTTTCTACTGAGCAAATATTGTCAGGGTACTCATCCCGTATTGGCTACTGTTCCGTATTCTGCTTCGGCTGTCTGGAGGAGACTGAAGCACATTGGCCCGCAGGCAGAGTCCCACATTGCGTGGAAATTGGGTCGTGGACACGTTTTCTTTTGGCATGACTGTTGGATGGGAGACTCCACACTGGCAGACCAGTTCCCGCAGTTGACTCATTCCTCCATCCAGTTGCATGCCTTATTTGATGATACTGGATGGAACATTGGCAGACTCCTTCAGTTGGTTCCACAGGCTATTGCAGAGCAGATAGGGAGTATACCTCTTACTCCCCAGGTACCTGATCAGATTACTTGGACAGATACTTCAGATGGTAGATTTGCTACCAAGTCGGCATGGCAGTTAGTTCGCACAGGGTGTACTATACAGGCTGTCTATCGCATGATTTGGAGTTCTCTCATCCCGACGACAGTCTCTTTCTTCTGTTGGAGGCTCTGGCAGGGACTCATTCCAGTTGATGTAGTGATTCAGAGACGGATTGGGTGTCATATGGCGTCGCGGTGTCAGTGTTGTTCTGCTACCGAGACTATCCAGCATTTATTCATTGACAGCCCTGTTGCAGTTCAGGTGTGGAGCCACTTTTCTGCTATCTTTCATATTATCCCCCGACCCCTGGAGGGTTTTCAGTACCGGTTTCAGGCTTGGCGGTTTTCAGGGCAGTTTGTCCATCAGGGCCATATTCGCACGATTATTCCGCTCTTGATTCTTTGGTATATCTGGACAGCGAGGAATGATGCGAAGTACCGGGATATCACTATGGAGCCGAGACGGATCATCTGGAGAGTTTATCGTACTATCTCCCTTCTTCACACAGGCCGTTTATTCAGGTTCATCCATTGGCGTGGAGATATCGATGTCGCCCCAGTGTTTGGTGTATCTCTTACTGCTCCACCTATTTCTCCCCCTATTTTAGTCTTTTGGCGCACTCCACCAGTGGGATCCCACAAGATTAACACTGATGGTTGCGTCAAAGATGGTTTCGCTAGTGGAGGAGGGATTATTAGAGATTCGACAGGGCAGTGTATTCGGGCATTCTTCTCCTTCTATGGTGAATGCTCTATCTTGGAGGCTGAGCTTCGGGCTATTCTTGACGGGATTTTACTTGCTCAGAGGATTGGATTGTCAGTTCTGTGGATTGAGTCAGACTCTACCTTGGCCATACACTGCATTACCAGAGGTGGAGGACCGTGGACTATTCAGGCTACTCTCCGCCATATCAGACAGCTACTTGTTTTCGACCGTGATACAGTTTCTCACATCTACCGCGAGGGCAACCAGGTTGCTGATTCTCTTGCTTCAGAGGGATGGGATCGTCGTTGCTACTCAGAGTACAGCCCCCAGGATCTACCACGACGGCACCGTAGCTTAGTCCAGATTGATAGTTCTGGACTCCCTTCAGTTAGAGGTTTATAGGTCTTTTGTTAGAGATTTATAAGTCTTTACTTTGGACTTTGTGTTAGGGAGGTAGTACCTCCTCATTTATTGTTTCTGCTATTTCCTTTACTCTTTTGATTGGAGGTCAGGTTTTATGTCCCCCTCCCATGTACTTCCTTCAGTTATTTTATATATGGTCGGGGCTTCCTTAACCCCCCCATCCTCTCCTGGTGGAGGCCTGACAACCACGCTGGGACTGTGATGGTGTGTTTATAAAAAAAAAACCCTAAACCTTAAACCCTAAACCCTAAACCCTAAACCCTAAACCCTAAACCCTAAACTCTCTACTAAACCCTAAACCCTAAACCCGAAACCCTAAACCCCAAACCCGAAACCCCAAACCCCAAACCCCAAACCCCAAACCCCAAACCCGAAACCCGAAACCCGAAACTCGAAACCCGAAACCCGAAACCCGAAACCCGAAACCCGAAACCCGAAACCCTAAACCCTAAACCCTAAACCCTAAACCCTAAACCCTAAACCCTAAACCCTAAATCTCTACTAAACCCTAAACCCTAAACCCTAAACCCTAAACCCTAAACCCTAAATCTCTACTAAACCCTAAACCCTACATCTCTACTAGACCCTAGACCCTAGACCCTAGACCCTAGACCCTAGACCCTAGACCCTAAACCCTAAACAAAACGCTTTCTCTCTCTAAAAAATTCTCTCTGCCTTCTCTCTAGAATTTTTTTCCTCACTTTTTGCCTCTTTCACCTATGGAAGGGGCGGCATCACCCCCTAAACCACCGGACCCGCCAGGGGCACCATCACCCACCGCCATATCTCCACCACCGGCAGCCTCGATCTCCACCTCTCGTGCTTGGAATAAATCTTTTTCTTCCCTTTTCACATCTCCAACATCATCAAATCAACCATTCAACATTATCAAGCCTTCAACATTCAAAGGTGAACCATTTGTCAAATTTTCAAGAGAGGATATTGTAGATTTTTCATCAAAAAGTCCATATGCAAATGTTGGTAAATTTTCAAGATCCAAACCTCCTATGGCCAAGGTTAGATCATCTCTGGCTTCTTTCGATTTCGAAAGATTTTATCAAGTTGGTTTAATGGATTACAAGCATGTTATCATCGAATTTAGTCTTGAAGAAGATTATGTTCGTCTGTTTTCAAAACCACTTTGGGTTATTTCGGGGTCCCCAATGCGTGTATTCAAGTGGCACTATAATTTTGATCCAAGAAATAAATCACCGGTGGTACCTGTTTGGATTGCTTTACCTCTCATTCCTTATGTTTTTTTCAATAAAAAAGCCCTTTTCTCCATTGCTCAT
Organism: Forsythia viridissima; assembly: GCA_030279155.1. Classification (NCBI taxonomy): domain Eukaryota; kingdom Viridiplantae; phylum Streptophyta; class Magnoliopsida; order Lamiales; family Oleaceae; genus Forsythia; species Forsythia viridissima. Next base: position 31,409 of record CM059040.1, read on the forward strand.
GTTTTTGGAAAATCTTTAAAGGTTGATGAGGCAACATCAAAGAGATTAAGGCCTAATGTTGCAAGGATTTTGGTTGAAATTGATGTTTCCAAGCCTAAACTTGAAAGAATTAGAGTGGGGGATGAAGACTTTAATCTTTGGCAAGAGATTGTGTATGAAAATTTCCCACTTTATTGTCACTTTTGTTCTCACCTTGGTCATTCAAATGAAAATTGTCTTGTAAAAGGAGGAAAATTGACCGCAACGCAAGAAAATGGAAGAAAAATTGGTGGTGGTAGAACTTTCGGCGAAGGCGCCGCCTTTCCACCACCGCCGGCAGTGGTAGCGACGGCCACGGGTCAAAAAATTGAAGAGGCAAACGGGCCCTTGGCGGCTGGAGCATTAGGGTTTCATCCAAACCCTAATTTGAATAACTCTTTTTTCACTTCTATGGAAGATAAATTGCCATCAAATACGACCCATGTATGGAAGGAGGTTAATTCCCACGTGAATAAGGGCTCTTTGAGTCCTCAAAATCAGTCCTTGAATGGAGAAAATCGGATGGAAATTGGAGATAATGAAGGAAAATTGTTGGCTGCCGAAAATGTACATAGACTTGTACATTGCCCAGATTCATCCGCTGCATGTGAACATGCAAATTGTCCAGATTCATCCGCTGCATGTGGAATTTGTCCACATTCTTCCCATAATCTTTTGGATTCAAATTTGAATGAGTTTGGCAAGTCCATGAATGGGGAAATTCGTATCTCAGAAATTATGGCTAAATTATCTTCAAAAATTAGGGATTTGGAGGGATCTAAATTGGATGACGCAGTCAATGTACCTGAACAAGCATGTTGTCCAAATTCATCCAATGTATATGGACGACTTATTGAACCAGATTCAAGTCTTATGTTGGATTGCTTTGGACCGCGGGTTGTTGGGTCGGATCTGATGCTTGATGCGGGTTCTGGGTCTGTTGTTGGGCTAGACCAAACATTAAGGACCAAATTGGATGACCAACAAAAATTTGGGACCAAAATGCAAAAGGATCAAAGTTCAAGGGCCAATTTGCAACATTCCAAAACCTCAGGGACTAATTTGATACAATCAGAAACTTCAGGGTCCAAATCAGCAGATTTTAAAAGTTTAAGGACCAATTTACAACAAGTTGAAATATCAGGGACCAAATTGGTACATTCTAAAAGTTTAGGGACCAATTTATAATAAGTTGCAACGTCAGGGACCAAATTGATACATTTTGAAAGTTCAGGGACCAATTCGCAAAAAGATAAAACTTCAGGGACCAAATTGATATATTTTTAAGGTTCAAGGACCAATTTACAACATGTTGAAACTTTGGGGACCAATTTGCAAATTCCTAAAAGTTCAGGGACCGATCTACAACATTCTGATAAAGGTATTTTGGAGCTTCTTGGTAACGATGAGGCCTCTCTCAAGCAAAGTTTGATTGATCATTTCAAGTTGAGGCACCGAATGAAGGTAGGATCTACCCTTCGATTTGCTATTGAAGATTTGGTGTCAAACTTGGTAAGTGGGCCCAAAACGTCCTCTTCTTCCGAGCCTAGCTTATCCAGCCTTGCGCCATCATCAGGTAAGGTTGAAGCACGTATACAGAGTGACATGGACTGCATGAGTTTGGGAGATTGCAATTTTAATGTTGAAGATGATCCATCGTCAGCAGACAGTAGAACAAGTTCTGAGGCTCAGCGAGCTTATGTTTCTGCTTACAAGTTCAGTAAGTTCCGAACCCCGAACCCCGAACCCAAAACCCAAAACCCAAAACCCTAAAAACCCGAAAAACACCAAAAACACCAAAAATCCCAAACCCCAAACCCAAAACCCTAAACTCCAAACCCCAAACACCAAACCCCAAACCTCTACTAAACCCTAAACCCCAAACCCCAACCCCTAAACCCTAACCCCGAACCCCTAACCTCTAACCCTAAACCCCAAACCCTAAACCTCTCTACATAACCCTAAAGCCTAAACCCTAAACCCTAACCCCAAACCCCAAACCCCAAACCCTAAAACCCTAAACCCTAAATCCTAAAAAAAAACCCTAAACCCTAAACCCCTAACCCCTAAACCCCTAACCCCTAAACCCGAACCCCGAACCCCAAACGCCAAACCCCAAACCATAAACCATAAACCATAAACCCTAAACCCTAAACCCTAAGTAAGTTTAAACAAGTAAAAATAAGTAAAAAGTTCTTTTAAATTTAAACAATACTCCTCTTCTACAAGACCTTTACAACTTCTTCACATTGATTTGTTTGAACCCTCTAGAACCGCTACCTTAAGTGAAAAATATTATGCATTTGTTATTGTTGATGATTTTTCAAGATTCACATGGGTCATATTTTTAAATTTAAAAGATGAAGCTTTAAATGCATTTAAACATTTTTGTAAAAGAGTTCAAAATAAAAAATGATATACCATTACCACAATTAGAAGTGATCACGGTGAAGAATTTGAAAATATAGCTTTTGATAAGTTTTGTAAATCAAATGGATATGAACATAATTTTTCGACTCTTATAACTCCATAACAAAATGGTGTAGTAGAAAGGAAGAATCGAACATTGCAAGAAATGGCTCAGACCATGTTGAATGAAAATAATTTACCAAAATACTTTTAGGTCAAAGCCGTTAATACTTCATGTCATATTTTAAATAGAGTTTTAGTTAGTCGAAAGAAAACCAAAACTCCATTCAGCTTTGGAAAATAGAATTCTCAATATCAGATTTTTTAAAGTTTTTGGGTGCAAATGCTTATTAAACACAAAAGAAAATTTGGAAAAATTTGATCCAAAATCCGATGTTGGAATTTTTCTTGAATATTCATCTTCTAGCAATGCTTATAGCGTTTTTAACAAAAGAACTTTAGTAGTTGAAGAATTCATGCATTTTGTTTTTGATGAAACTAACTATATTGAACAAGAAAAAGACATTGATGATGAAGATTTAGAAATTCCATTTGAACAACTAAGATTACAAAATCAAAACAAAGGGAATCCAAATAATGTTGAAAATCAACATGAGGAGGAAACAATTATGCAAGAAAATGAAGATCCTAACACTTTATCATTACTTAAAGAATTGAGATTTGTCCTTTCTCACCCAAAAGATCTCATCATTGGTGATCCATCAAAAAGAGTAAGCACTAGAAACTCTTCTAGAAATTTTCTTAACAGTTGTACTTTTCTTTTGCAAATTGAGTCATTCAAGAAGAAGTTTTTGTTAAGCAATCGCCCAACTTTAAAAATTATAAATACTTGGACAAAGTTTTCAAACTTAGAAAAGTCCTTTACGGATTAAAGCAAGCTCATAGAGCATGGTATGAAAGATTAAGCAAATTTCTCTTAATAAATGTCTTTTCAATAGGTAAGGCGGACACTACACTATTTATAAAAACCAAAAAGAATGATATGATTCTTGTTCAAATTTATGTTTAGTGTATGCTTATGTGCTAGATATCAATCTAATCCTAAGAATTCTCATCTTAGTGCTGTAAAACGCATTTTCTATTATCTTAGTGTAACTAGATCTTTAGGTCTTTGGTATTTCAAAGAAACTCATTTTGATTTACTTAGCTATTTGGATGCCGATTGGGTCGGTTGCACAATTGACCGTAAAAGCACTAGCGGAACTTGCCACTTTCTAGGCTTTGCTTTAGTTTCATAGTTTAGTAAGAAACAAAATTCTATTGTCTTATCAACCGCCGAAGCCGAATATATATCGGTCGCTAGTTGTTGTGCTCAAATCCTATGATGAAGCAAATTCCTCATTCATTCTTCACGCGAACTTACGGCTTTCTCTTCTAATCTCTACCCATTCATCAAAACTCCTTCCAATCGTCAAGATTTCCACTCAAAATCAAAAACCCATTTCATTATATTTCGAAAAATCAGACAATTCCCAAATTTTGACCCCAAAATTGTCAAAATCCATTTCAACCGGACGAACACAAACCCTAGCCTCGTAATCCATTTTCAAAGCCTCGGGTAAAAATGGCTGCTAAGCGCTCAAGGAGGGAAATGGCACCTTCCTCATCCTCCGAAAAAGAGGCACCTCAAGTAACTCGGTTCAACCGTTGTCCCGTCCTCATTGGTAAGAATGTTGATCTTGCCTCCTTCATTTTTGATGCTCTTTCCTTTCACATAGAGGATCTTTTTGTTGGTATGGGTTGGGTTACCATTCTCACACTAAATGATAAAGTCTATCCCTCCATCGTCAAAGACTTCTATAAAAACATTACTTTCTCTCCGGGGACGGGTATCACGTGTCTAGTTAAGAATAAATGAATTAAAATTACTGAAGAACTTATTCGTTCTATTCTTCATCTTGAGGATGGGGGAATGCGTCTATATACCACCAAAACAATTCCTGATCTTAAGGGATACAATCCCGTTGAGGCATGTCGTCGTGTCACCGGAAAACACTTTGACACTCCCGTATGACTAAGTACCAATCAACTAACCCTCACTTTTCATGTCCTGCAAAATATCATCGCCCATGTCATTGTCCCTCGAAAAGGTCATCTTGATGAAGTATATCACTATGACGTCTTCCTTCTCGACTCCATCCTAATTGGGCGAAAACTAGATTTTTCATACATTAAGATCCAACATATGAAGTCGGTTCTTAGTGGCACTAGGCGCTTCCTTACGGATTGATTCTCACCAAAGTTTTTCAACACTTCGAAGTCTCCTTCCATGATGCGGACGCCCTCCTTCCTAAACCTACCGACACTATCAATACTCTTACCCTTAGACGCATGAAAATTGTCGAAGAAAATGGACAATGGGTGGCGAAATCCAAGAGATTTGATGATGAGTCGGGACCCTCTACTTTGCCATTTGAGGGTGGTGAAGAAATGAATGAAAAAGAAAATGATCCTCCGACGAGACCGAGTTCGCATAGGCCGTCGTCCTTCACCTCCGACTTCACTTTCACCGAGGACCATTATAATCTACTCAATGGTCAGATCGACTCTCTTACCTCAACGGTTGAAGGCTTGCAATCTATGCTCCAACAAGTGCTTGCTTCCCAACAAGCACTACATTCTCATGTCGGCACCGGATTTCATCCACCTCCTTCGCCGGACGCTTAGTTTTCTTGTTTTTATGCTTTTGGGAATACTTTCATGTCTAGTTTTATGCTCTAGTTTTTGTTTATGAAATATGATTGTCTATAACTTTCAAGTTCTATCAATGAATGGCATATTTTGTTTCGTTTAGGAGGAATATGTTTACCTTATTGTTTTGATTTTAACTTTTTTTTGTTTATACCAAAAGGGAAAAAATATGTGATGTGATGAATATGAATATGATGTGATGAAAATTTGATAATGTTTGACAAACAACTTGGACATTTGGTATGTTATGAAATCGAAAAATTGTCAAATGATGTAATACAAAAATGGTATCATACTACAAATTTATCAAACCATGTTTACTTGAAAAATAAAGAGGGAATATATATGCTTTATTTTATCTTATTACTCTTTATATTCTCACATTGTTTGTCATAATCAAAAAGGAAAAAATTGTTGACCAATTGTTAACTTTAAACCTTAATATTTTGATTATAACAAACAAATTAGTATTGTTTACTAATAATCTATCTTCAAGTAATATTCAAAGAGCTACAAATCGAACTCTCAAGCAATGTGAAGATCAAAGTCAAATCAATACAAGAGTTCAAGCATCTCAAGATCCAAAATTCAAGATTCGAAGATCAAATTCGAAGAATAGATTTCTAGATAAAATTGTAAAGGTGTTAACCATTTGATTTTTAGCAATTAAATGAATGAAAGCTCAAAAACATTTTTATGCACAAAACCTATGTTGATATCACTTGCATAAAATAGTTTTATCAGAGCCACAAATCAATTTTTCAAACTGTGGAAACGGTCATCCATTTATATGAAACGGTCGACCGTTTGGAGTGAACCAGTCGTCTGTCTGGCTGTCATTTTTCAAAAAGTATCGTTCTGATTTTTATTGTTCCAACACCTAATTCTAACCGTCTGACCGATCGACCGTTTGATCATTCGTTTGGTCATTCATTTCAATAGAAAGTGACAAAAATTCATCTCTATAAATACATCTTCATTTATTATCATTCAACAATACTTACAAAAGAATTTATAGAGAGAATCATATAAAAAAATCATTCAAAGCTTTATTGCATTCATATCTTCAATATCACTCGTAGAAAAATTTTGTTTGATCAAACTTTTGATTAATCATTATCAACAAAGTCTTCTTCTAACACTTGAGCTTTCTCATCTATTGCTATTCATTAAAGTGTTAGTCACTCTTAGAACCAAACTTGTACTTATCACTCATCAAGAAAGAAATACATTCTCAAATCTATTTCTTTATATCTTTGGATCGTATCGAGGTTCTTTGAAAGCTCAATATTGTATAAGGATCGGTACTTCTTGTTTGTAAGTCACCGGATACATTGTAAGAGTTTGGATTGCACCATAAGTCAATCAAGATAGTGGAAAGGCCATGCTCGTATTTGAGAACTTGGTAATAGGGGAAGTAGATCATTGGTTTGATCGAACCTCCATAAAAATATTGTTTGCACTCTCTTTACCCTTTTATTTATTTACGTTGTGCTCATATTTTTGTAGATTAATTTTTATTTCTTAAATTTCTTATTTTGAGAATATTTTACGAAAAAGTTTGAGAAAACCAATTCACTCCCTCTTTGTTAGTTATTATTTGGCTATCAACAACTATAACATGCGCAGCGCAAGTAGCTACACCAGTATGTTTACAAGTTCACAAGTCGAATCTTAACTTAGACATTGTTACTATTGAACCTTGGAATTTCATCTTCTATCTTAAGAAGTCAACCTTATTAAGAATAATAGTCCAAATCTTTATATATTAGTTAATATTTCGGTATTTAACCGATGTAAGATTTATCCGTCAACATGCCCCCCACAAGTTGATAGCTCTTCTGAGAACACTATTCTTGAAATCCATATGCTTGTTTTTTAGTCTTAAACACATTGAATTGCTAATTGGAGCTTAATGAGCTTTGATACGATATTAAAATTTAGAATTCCATCTTAAAAGGTTAACCTTATTAAGAGAAGTAGTCCAAACTTTCATATATTGATTAATATTTCACTTTTTAATCGATGTAAAATTTATCCCTCAGTAGTTACAACCACATTCTACAACATAAAACTGCTAAAGCTTCAGGCAAACTATTTCTAGAACCTTTTAGGCTTAAACTGCATGCATGCGTGGAAGGATTGGGTCTTGAATGGCCATGTAATACCTCCTCGAGCAAGCAACTGGCTAGTGCGATTCTTCTACATTATGAACAGATTTAGGAGCATTTCTCCCTATCTGGTTTTTTGTACTGAAAAACCTTGTGGGTGCCTATTTGCATAGAGAAGCTTCAAAAAATTCAATCCGGATAAGTAGAGAGAGGGAGAATGTAATAAGTTCTGAATGTATCAACACAATATTTATTGTGTATACAAGGCATGATAAAAGTGAAAATTACAGAGGTGAAAAGGTGTGAGGAACAATAGAGTAACATGGCAATCGGATTAATTGATCCAAGCATGTTTCCCCGTTCGCTAGGAACTGTTATGAAACATACAAGAATGCTTTGACAACTGGAAAAAATGGCCATTGAGAAAGAAAATGTATAATCATTTCAAAAATCATAATCTATATCCGACATATTTTGATAGATGGATCGTTTGATCAAGTGGCCTTGCTCATCATATCGATCGAGGTTGTCACAGGGAGCAGGGAAAATAGTCCCTATAACACGACCTTGAGCGAAAGAACACTGAAATATGTGCTTCTTCTTGTAAGTTATCCCTACTGACATATCATGGAAAGTGATGTTTCTTACAGGAATTTGATCACTACCATGAATACGAACTGGCACACGAACTCCCTCACCGTGTATCGATGTGTAGCTTATGTCCTCTAGTATTGGAACAGCCTTGGGGTCAAACCCGTCATCTGCATATTCGTTGTAATCTGTCTTGATGACAATTCCCACACGAACATTATCAAAAGTCACGTTCCGATATGTTATGTGTCGAACATATCCTCCTCTTCCAGGGGCTGTCTTGATCCGAATAGCACGCCTTGAATTCCATACATGGAGATTCTCTACAGTGACATTCGACACCCCACCAGACATCTCACTGCCTATTGATACGCCTGCACTGTCAATTCAGTGTACTATCTCAAGGCTTACATCTCATTGAAAATTTTACTCAAGAGAATCAAGTCCATGACCTCTATTAATTTCAGATGGAGATGAACGGACAAGCATTTAGAACTTAGGATTTACATATTTATATGTTGACAAGTAATATGAAAATGCTGTGCAAATATAAATCCAAGCATTGCCTATCTAATGAAAAAATTAGTATAGTACACGTGACGACATCTCACCTCACCATGGAGCGAACAACAAGGTTTCGAATGTGTATGTTCGTTGAAGACCGTGCATAAGCAATCCCATATTGATCCCAACCACTCTTTATTGCAATTCCATCATCTCCCACACTTATGTAACAGTCCTCAATTACCATATCTTCACAAGAATCTGTGTAGCCCAAATTCATTAATAGTAGATTGTATCATATAACCCAACCCAACAAATAATAGACAGATATAAAGTAAATACACATAAATATAAAAGTTCATCATCAGGTCAACAGCCAAAATGTGATGAGTTCCTTTAATTGAAATCAACGCATTGAGATCGTAAATTTAAGTTCAAACTATTCAATAGCCTTCCATAGGGGGTATCAAACCCCAATAATTAATAAAGCATCCAGATAATGAGATTAAGTGGCAAAAGATGTGATATCACTGATCTTCTAATATTGATTTGAATGCTCATTTACAACTAGTGTTTATTTATTAGCAATTAGAAAATCTAGTCAGGTTATACTTGAATACAAGTTCATTGTTTTACACCTCGTATTTGTACAGCTCGGCCATCCGTAATCCCATACAAGACAAAGCAACAGAACAGACTTACCAGGGTCTATGCCATCAGTATTTGGAGCTTCAAAAATGGGTGCCAAGATTGTTACGGTTCTGATGGTGACATTCTTGCAGTCATAGGGATGGAGTGTCCAAAAGGGAGAATCACGCAATGTTATATTAGATATCAGAATGTCAGTAGACCACATAATTTGCACAAGTGGTCCTCTAGTGTGGTTAAGAAGCTTTTGTCTATACTTCTTCCACCATGTTTGACCCTGTCCATTAATGGTACCATTATGTCCTGTCATCAATGAAGACATAAATGTATTCAGATGAACGAAAATATGCACTTACACTAAAATTTTGATACACCCACAATCTTCACTATCCATAAAGGGTTCAGCATTCTTGGATAGTACCAAAAGGATTCGTTTATCACCAGAAATCAATAAATTTATGAATTCCTCTTTAGGAAATAACCTAACCATCGGTAATCAATACGTATGACAAAATCAACGGTGAATTGAGATGTCATTGAGGTGTTATTTGTTTACATAACTTGGGGGTACATTTAAAGGAAACAAGAAATGTCAAGGAGATAGCACAACATAACCTGACGTTCTATGTTGCATAGACATAGACATGGACATGGAAAAGAAGAAATGGAGATGATATTACATGAACAAAGGATAAGGATAACCTTTTTTACGTATAGGAGACAATTTGTCTGTATATATGTACACTATATATATGTACACTGTGCACGTATTGAAGTTTAAGCAAACACACAAGTAACTAAAATCACCACTCATGTTTATTCAACAAAAAGTAAAACTAACAAACATAAATACTTATTTTCGTTGTAGAAGTTTCTTAATTCCAAGAAACAAAACAAAAGAGAAAGTTCAAAGAAACTCCTCCCTCCAAAATAAGCATATGAGCTGCAATTTATGCTACCTGTAATTACAACGTCTTTGAGATTTTGGCCATGAATTAAACTTCCATATCGTGGTCCAGGATGTTCTCTACCATATCCATATGAAGGCAATGGAGGCATCAGTGGCCAGTACTTCTCATCCTACAAAATATTGCAAATGGGAAACCAATCAGAAAGCAATAGCATCAATTAACAAAATGAAGAAAGAATTGAGACTTCGTGTCTTGTCCAACTTTCAAGCAGTGTGCAAAATCATAATTGACATCCAAGAAATATTATGTAAACTACGTCAATGCTACATGCTAAATCATATTTGTTCTGAAAATCATCCAACAAGTATGGTGGACACTTAACATTGAAAATCAAATGCATTTCACTCAATCTATCTAGCAGAACATTTGAAAATGTGACTTTAATAATCAATATATTGTGCTACATCATGTTGTTTTCAAAGAAAATTGCTTACTTGTACTAAATCGTTAAAAACTTGGATTTGACCATAGGTTTTTAAGTCAGTTGGCATTAGCTACACGAAGAATATTTAGCACTCTATGTGAAGCTTTGTTGATGAGTAGAACTGAACGAGAGTCTAACAGAGCTTTATCACTAAACTGAGATTCTTGAATGCCTTTTACTCTCAAAATAGGATAAAAGTTCCCTCTACTTAAATACCTTGCTTGCTAGGACCCCTCTCATTAGTTTCTAACAGGCTGTGGACTCCGTGCACCAGTAGTGAGTCTGGAATAATAAAAGTGCTTATAACATGAGAAAAATAACCCTATTTTTAACATTAAGAAAGTGTGTGGGATCAAATGTTCCACAGATTCCCTGACACATCGGCTCCGACTCCCACATCTAAAACAAAGCCATTCAACCATTTATCACTTCAATCTTCCACTAGGTTCACAGCCCCGGCAGAACCCAGACTATTAACTGCAGGACAATCAGTTTTGATCTTAACACAATTCCCAATGGGTGAAAACCATCGAACAAAGAATTCCTTCTTGGGTTTGGCTAAATGACTCACATTAAGCACAGATGCCTCCCTCACACGCAAACTTAATTCTCAAAAGCCAATGCGAATTTTATTACAATTACAAAACCAGCGTCCACAAACTCTTGAATTTATGATTTCTCTGACTAACAAGATTCTTGTCCACTAGTCTTTAAGATTCGAGCAAAAGAATTCCAGACACTCGAACTGATACAGAATCTGATTCCAGACTGCCTGAATCCACTGGCAGTACCTAAGAGCATGTAGCATTGATCCCCATTGGTGACTACAGACACGGGTATTGGGATCATTATCACATCAAATTATCTGGGCATGCACTTCCAGCACCCTGGACCTTAGAGGAAGTGAAATGGAGACGAGATAAAGCTAAATCACGGGTTATGTCACTAAAAAGAATGGTGGAAGTTGACCGAGCATCTGAGCTAGAGTACCAAGGAAAGACTAGAGGCAATTGATTCCCATGAAGTTATTTTCTGCAGATTGTTTTTGGACTTTGGGGGGACATTTTTCATCCATATTTTCAAGGCTAGAGTTCGAAAAAATGGAAAAAAAAAAAAAAAAAAAAAAAAAAGGACTAAGGCACGAGTTTGAGATTTGATTTCTTCGTGTGGTTCTGGGAGGTTCAAAATAGGTTTAGCTCATTATAGTTTTAAACATTAAGTCCTATATTAGAAATTAGTAATAATTTCCTACGCTTGGTGCAATCAAATTAGTTAATTTTGTGGTTAAAAGTGTTTGTATATTCAAATTCAAAACAGAAATATTTTGAGTCGTATACGAAGATAAGTTTAATTCTACTCGAAAGAGATTATTAGACAGCTTATGATTATCGATTGTCAATGTAAACATAAATTGGATTGGAAAGTGGGGTTTCAGAGATTAAAATAGACACTAATGGTGGAGTCAGATTCCTAGCATAGCTTGTTTACTTGAGTTTTTCTCCAACAATTGTTACGTGAATTATATTCACATAATTAATTTAGCTTAGTTATACAAATTCAACAATTAATCAAACAATCATTGTGTGTATTCATCTTAAGTTAGAATTTACTTAAATTAAGTGAAAATCGAAGTCCTCATGGGATGATATCTCTTAACTCATTTTACAATTACGTGTCAACAATCCCGTACGCTTGCGGGATTTCACCGAACACGTAACTACAATTAAGAGCAAAATTTTAAAGAATAAAAGGAAGTCTTAAAGTACTTCATTTAGCTTTCTGTAGTAGTTCTTCACGTCTTTTCTCATTATGCTTTGCTCTACTTGAGTTAGCAAGATTCATATCCATATTGCCAAGATATCTTTTCAGCCTATTCTCATCATGGAGGAGGTTTTTAAAAAACTACAACAGTTTTGCTTTTTTCCCTAAAGGCAAAGGTTATTTCTCTTTAGAACACCATGGTTCTCTCATTTGTCATTGTCATGTTTGCTATTATGATTACAAAGACAATAGAGATATTCCGTCATAGTTCTACATAACCGACAGCCCTTAATTTCCAAAGTGCTTATTTAAATCTCCAACTTATGATATATCCAACATTTAGTCTCGTACTAAAATTATATAAACAATATTTCATCTTGAATATGAATATGCCTACTAAGAGCATGTTTGGCTAAGCTTAAAAAAAGTAAAAGTACCTTCTTTAAAAAATATTTAGAAACTTACTTTTCTCTAATATAAAAATTCTGAAAATAACTTTTAGAAAAGCTCAAATATGTTTCGCTGAAAAAGTTAACTTTTAAGCTTGGCCAACAAACATGCTCTAAACTCATCTATCTAAAAAAATAACAATTAAGAGCACAATCTTAATGCAAAATGGGAGAGCCAAAAATAACAAGAGAATTTGGAGATGAAATTTCATTATTACTTTGTATTCAAATTAACTAGCATACATAATTGAAAAACCATACTATTATATATACTTGAACTCTGAGTCAAAAGACTAGAAAGCTACCAACGAACAAAAATGAAAAATTTCCTAATGTGACCTAATAACTGTGGAAAGAGAATTAATTAAGACAAGGAAATCAATCAACATAAAATCTACTAACGTACCTAAAATAACAATCTACTTTTGGCAATTTTCCAAATCACAATCTCCAACAATTTCCTTGGGCTGAGCAAAGCTCAACTCCAGTGAGCTAGATTTACTAATATTAATTCCATAAATCTGACCAAGATCGTCCATCAAACAAGGAATCTTCTATGACCTCCATATGAAATAACATAATGATCTCACAATTGGTGATTTTGTTTCGAAAAAACATAATAAGGTAACAATAGAAGCTTTAATGTTTTCATGCTCTCACAATTGGTGATTTTTTTTTATTTTCAAGGCTTAAAAATGATGATCTTTTATTAGAGATGTCGTCATTAGAATATAAGTCGCATTTTCAATGAAAAAGATTTATTATTTATTGAGGCACATTCGAACATCTAGTGTTGCCTTTGTATGTTTTTGCAAGACAATGTTATGTTCCATTTCGACATGTCCTTTGTACTTTTAAGAAGTCAAATGATATTATTATGGTAGTTTTAAAGGAACAATTGTATCGTTTCATATGGAGTGACCTTCGTCCCTCTTGATCCAAATTTGTGATACCAATATTGGCAGTCGAGTTTTGCAAAGTCAAGTTCTTGTCGGCTCGAGAAAATGCTAGAGACTGAAAGACTACCAAAAATTATAAACTTGCAAAAGAAAAGAGTCGATTAGATTTTATTTTGATTCATTTTCCTGCATTTAATTTATTTTTTTCAATAATTACTTATATAAATTAGAAAAAAAAAATTTATCTTATTTTGTAACTTTCCTTTTCCACTAGATATTTTAAGTATAAACAAGAGTAGCATTTCTCAATTATGTATGCAATGTAATTGAGTTGAATACAAAGTAATATTGGAACTTCCTCTCCAAATTATGTTCTTCTTCTCTCTCTTTCTCATTCTATTTTCTCCTCTTTTATTTTACATCAATTAGTATTAGATCATACTCAATCCACTAACCAAATCTTGATAAAAAGCTACAATTTTCAATATTTCTTGTCAAAAACCAAAATATAATATTCTCTTTTTTGGTTGTCAAAAAACATAATTGTGTTATTGTTCATCCAAAAAAGAGTCGTTATTGCTCATTAAAGAATTCCGACCTTTATTTTTTTTTAAACAAATGGTAAAGGCTCCTTTTTTCTTTATTCTTTTTTTTTTTTTTGACAAAAGAATAACAAGAACTTTTTTAATGAACACCAATGACACCTTTTTGACGAACATCTACCTTTTTTTCTGGACGAACAATAACAAAACATTTTGAACAACCAAACTGAGAACGATATCTTGTGGCTTTTGGTTTTTGTTGAGAAAGTACTACGAATTGTAGCTTTTGACTTAGATTTGGTGAGTTGAAAGACCGAGCACTGATGTATGTAAAACAAGATAGAGACAGAGAAAAGAACAAGAAGAGAACTTGGAGAAAAAATTTTAACATCACTTTGTATTCAACTCAATGCTGACATTATATAAAAAACCCTACCATGGTGTAGTTGCAGTCCTACTAACTAGGAGTTTGAAGCGTGGTTTGGGCTACGCACACCAACCTCCTTAACTAATGGAAGCTTAAATTTTGTAACTGAATCTGTAAACCTTTATTCTTTAATTTCATTTCTTTGACCTCCTACTTATATTTAAATATCCCATTGGAAAGGAAAGTTACCAAAATAGCAAAAACAGAAAACTTCTTAATTTACCTAAGAGCTATCGAAAGGGAGAATAAATCAAGTACAAGAAAATCAATCAATATAAAATCTAATTCACTTCTTATGTAAAATAAGTGTTTTAACTTCAAACAAATCTGCTAATCATTAACCATCACAATCTCTAAGATAATTAAGAGGAGAATACATGAATTACCTCCACCTTAAACTCAAAACATGCTGATACTGAGTAAGCTTTACGAATATATGAACTTGAAGATACTAATATGAGCTCCTTCATTTACATCACACGATACATTTTCAAATTTTTAATGATTCATGCTGTATATATGAAACTTCAGTCTTTCAAAAGTCCAATATTTTTTATGCTAAGATTAAACATAACCCAAATATACCCCAATACTTTCAGATAAAAATTCATCTCATTTGGAAAAGAATAGAATCAAGTTTTGACACAAAATATATATATATATATATATATATTAGGGGAGAAAATGAAGAATTACTCACGTCAATACCAAGAATAACAGCACCCTCGGCAAGGAACAGAGTCATATGGCTAGTGAGATTAAAGGGCGCCGTGAGCCAATACCCGGGCGGCACATTGAGCTGCCCGCCACCCTTTTTCCGGAGCTTTGAAATCGCCAGCACGGCACTCTCGAATGCCGCCGTGTTGAGAGTGATTCCGTCCCCGACAGCACCAAAGTCCGTCAAGTTAAGTGCCACGGGGCGGAGCTTGGGGAGCATCCGAGACAGAAATGCCCGCCGGAAAATCAAGAGGCCGCCAGCTCCAGTAGCATCCCGCTGCCAGTAAAACACAGAAAAGAAAAAGGCCAGCCAGAGAGCAGCCAACAGGGCCTTGTGGGCGGACAAAAAGGTAGTGTTAGTGGGGATCCAACGGAGGTGGGAGTGAGGCCACCACCTCCGCCACCAAGATGATGGGCTTGATGTGGGTGTTAAGGTTTCTACCATTTCTGAATTTAGCTTGGGGATTGGAATGCAGTGTGAAGGGTGGTTAATAGGAATAATGTGATAATAATAGTACGTATGCTAAAAGATTTGTTAATAAATGTGAGAATGAAGAAATGCGGTTTATGGGAATGGAGGGTGAAGGGTAACAATCAGAACCAGTGGGAATTTTGGAGAGGATGGCGATGGAGATGGAGTACATTCCAAGGAGAGTCATATTCAAACTAAGATTGAATATTTTCAGTGTGGGGGTCGTCGGTTGGGAGGGTGGGGTTGATGTGGTAACACAGTTTGACCAATATATTTATGAAGGTTCTACCATGCGTAATTAGCAACGAAGCGGCGAGGTGATAGATCAAGAATTATAGATCTAAGCGTGCCTTTGCGAAATCTAGACGTCAAAATACGTTTTCAAATTTTAATTTTTTTTAAAAATTTTAACAACATAGCTTAGAATATACTGATTTAGAATACAAAATAACATGCCTAGTTTTTAAAAAAATAAATAAAAAATACATGAGTTTTCAAAATTAGATGCATGCTATAACAATAAAGAAAAATTAGATTTATATTAAGTCACGTATCATGGTTGAACATATCGCATTCAACGGGTTCAAAATCAAAGTTACAGGACTAATTTTAATATAATAGCCTACAATTAGATTATAAAATAACAGCCCAGCATAATAGTTTTCAAAAGTTGGTAAATTACAACTATCACAAACATAAACACAAATTACTCAATAATTTTCTACAATTTTATTACATATCAACATAGCTTAACTTTTGTCTTAACTCTTTATCGGATTCTAAGTCAAGCTCTTCTTCTTCATCTAACTCATCTTTTGTGCCATCCGATACAAAATCATTTTCGTCGGGCTCTTTTATTTTATCTTGAGCATTTCTAGCACCTCTTGTAAATTTTAAAAAAAATGTTTATTTTGGTCCAATCTGAAAATAAATTTATAAAGAAGCTTGTTTACTCTAATGCGTGTTATGCGCGATTATTCGTATTTATTCTCGCTTAATCACATTTATTCTTGCATATTCTCGTATATTTGCGCCTAGGCGGTCAACAAAAAGAGTTGGCCACATTTTTACGCGCATACCCTCAATGCGAAGCGTTTTGCAAATGCATTGAGTTTAGGCGTGCCTAGGCCTCCTTTTAGAACACTGATATATATGCAATTAGCATTTTATTAATAGCAATGTTCTAAAATGCGCGCTTATTTACGGGGTGTTTGTGAAACGCGTCGCATTGAAGGTATGTGCGTAAAAATACGGTCAACTCTTTTTGTTGATCGCCTAGGCGCGAATAGGCGAGAATAAACGCGATTAGACTAGAATATGCGAGAATAAACGCGATTGTGCGAGAATATGCAAGAATAATTGTGCATAACACACATTAGAGCAAGCAAGCCTCTTTCTAAATTTATTTCTAGATTAAGCCAAAATAAAACATTTCTAAATCTACAAGAGGTGCTAGAAAATGCTCAAGATGAAATAAGGGAGCCCGACGAAAATAATTTTATTAGATGGCACAAACGATGAGTTAGATGAAGAAGAAGAGCTTGATTTAGAATCGGATAAAGAGTTAGACAAAAGTTAGGTTATGTTGGTATGTAATCTAGTTGTAGGAAATTATTAAGTAATTTGTGTTTATGTTTGTGTTAGTTGTAATTTATTAACTTTTGATAACTATTATGTTGGGCTATTATTTTGTAATTTAATTGTAGGATTTGTTATTAAAATTAGTCCTGCAATTTTAATTTTGAATCACGTTGAATATGATATGTTCATGATACTTGCCTTAACAATACTCTAATTTTTCTTCATTGTACAGCGTGCATCTAATTTTGAAAACTCACATATTTTTTATTTGTTTTTGTAAAAAAAATAGGCCTGTAATTTTGTAATCTAAATCAGTAAATTGTAGACTATGTTATTAAAATTTAAAATTTGAGCATTTTAAAAAAATTAAAATTCGAAAACACATTTTGATGTTTAGGCTTCGCATAGGCGCGCTGAGGCCTACAATTCTTGATGATTCACCTTGCCGCGTCGTCACGCATTACGAATTTTAGAATCTTGATTAATAGAACTAGTATATTTTTACGAGTAGTGGAATTCGACCGTATAATCAGATTTTCAATTTAATGCAATTGAATATCAAGAAGCAGTGCAATTGTTGGAAGAATGAGATAGATTTGAGAACATAGGTTTTGATGAATAGATGAGATTTGATGAAGAGAAAACAATTATTGCCTAAATTTTTTGAAATTTTTGGAAAACAGAAATAAGTGTTTATTTTATCGTGAGTGGAGGTAAAAATTGTCTATGGTCGTGATTAGGGAAATAGTAGTCGAGGTCCCCAAACTTTCATGCTTTCTGCACCATGGTTCCCATTCTTCAAAACATAGCATTAACTTTTTTTTGCTGCATAAAATGAAACGATGGAGTGGACAAGAAGGAGAAACTTTTTTATTTTCATTCTTGTTTTTCATTTAATATTTTGTTTATTTAATGAGAACGGTAATAGCATCTTTTGAATAAAATTTTAGTTTGTTACTTAAGACAATGGTACAATTGTCAAATGAGAACCTAAGTGCTACCAAAATGAAAGATTGAGTTTGTAAATGATTTCACCAAAACATCGAAAAATTTTACCAATGAGGTCGATCTCAAAAAATGTTTTCTCCAAAACAAAAGAAATATAAATGATTGTCATATTGCTTGTAATTTTAGCTTTTGACATTGAGTTGTGCAAAGCTTAGTATTGTCAAATTTTAAATAACTTGCAAGCGTACGAATCTATTGAAATATAGAAAAATAGCAACATGGTCGATCTCACAGGGACTACAATGAAGAAATTCTATTTTAATCTGAATTAACTATTATTCTAAGCTAGTTGAGTCAAAAGAACCAGTTTTTAATCATGGACGACTCTATGTTGCATTGTCTAGAGTTACAAATTGTACATGATTGAAGATGTTGATTTATGATAGGGATGGAATATCAACTAATTCGACCACAAACGTGGTTTTCCAAGAGACGTTTGAAATTTTAGATTAGATATGTTGTTATTTTTCAATATCAATGAGTAATCAAATATCATTTATATGATATTTTTTTTATTTAATGTAATAAATAAATAATATACTTTTAAAATATTTTAAAATCACTATCATAAAAAAAAAGTGCCATGCATCGCACGGGTGATATACTAGTTAACTATTATTCTATGCTAGTTACGTCGAAAGGAGTTTAGTTGAAAGAATTTAAATTAAAGATTAATTAACTATTCTAAAAAGTTGAGTTGAAGGTTTAAGTTGTTTAAAGTATCAAGATTTCGGAATTCACCATTGTTTAACTTAGCAATTATCCAAATTAATTCTAAAAAAAACAAACGACAATTCGAAATCAATCTATTGTCATTTTAAAATATTTATCAATTACATCCAAAAGAAGAAAATCAAATATCGGCTCCCATTTGCTTCAATCTTAAATTACTTAAGCGTTTCTCGTATCAAACTCAATTAAAAGAAAACAAATAATTAAAAATTTCGCATCCTAAGCATTTTATGTATCCCAAATCGATAACAGAATAACAGAAAATCAAAAGAAATTAATAGAACACGTTTAAGCACCAAGCACGAATTAATTAAATTAATTTCTTTCTATCAATAATACATGATATTTAAAATGAAAGAGATTTTATTTAATTAATTCAACAAAAACGAATTATGAAAGTTAAAGCTCGAAAAATGAATTAAAAGGATAACAAGATAATCACTTTGTTTAAACAAGGTTTATCATCTACCTTGGCTCAAGAAAATTAGAAGAACACAATTAAATTAAAAACAAAAAATTTGATAAAACCCGGCATGGATTGAAGGAGAAGAAATCTTCCAAACACTCTTCTTCGCCATGTGATTCTTTCCTCTGGTTTCTAGCCGTCGTCCTCTCTCCATTTGACCTAGATTTGATCTTTATATATTGTTTTATTAATCTTGAAACTCGTGTACGTGAAAAGGTAGAAAATGCCCCGGCTTAGAGTTGAGAATAAATCCAAAAATAACCAAACGGGCCACTGCCCACCCGCAGAAAACAGGACCATTTCCAATAGCCGCGGTCAAACAGGCAAATGGGATGTTTTCTGCCAAAAAAATGGTTCAATCCCCAATCTGCGCACTTGGTCCTCAATGTATAGACATTTGGTCCCCACTTCAAATTTTACTTGAAAGTTTAGTCATTTTTGCTCCAAAGCTTTATGTTTATTCCCATGCTTTCAAAAATTTCCATCTTGATCTCAAAATCTTCATAGTTGTTCACAATATATCATAATTCAAATAAAACATTAATTAGTACTTTTATCAATGAATAATTAATAACAAAATAAGATAAGCGGGTAACATGTATACTAAAATTGCACTCATCACTTAGTGATTGTTTGGTATAGATAAAAAGTAGTTTTTTGGGAGATTTTGAAAAATATTAATGAAATGTATAGTTGAAATTGATAAAAATTGTGGATCTCATTATATATGTAATTAAATATGAGTTTGGAGGGGAAAAAAAGTTTTAAAAAATGGATGTCAAACGTGCTTTTAATTAAAATTGGTAAAGTTATATGGTATGCTGATCTAAAAATTGCATGGTATGATTGTAGTTGATCTATACGCACCTAAGCCAACATAAACAAAATATAACACTTAGTGGGATAGATATTAGAGGTCATCACAATTTGATTTGGACAATTTTTAATTATTTTCAAATCAAATTATTTAAAACAGTTTGAAAAACTAAATCAAACCAAATCAAACTATTTTTTGCAATTTGATTTAGTTTCAAGCTATGATTTATGAAGCGACATAAAAGTAACATCTTTTAAACAAGTTAAAACATAAATATTGGTTTAAAATCTCAATACAAAACTTAAAATGATATTTTCTAGATATAAACGTTAAAATATATTAATATGTACAAGCTAAAATGTATAAAAATAATACAAAGTTTAACCACAACAATTAATCCAACTCACTTTAAAAAAAACAACAAAGTTTTAATATATGAATAGTCTGGAGTTAAATATTTGAATAATCATTGAACTTTTAGTCTCGTCTTCATTTACTCACTAAATTTTAAAATGGTGTTGAATGCTCACCAAACTTTACAGCGTTACTCGCCGTTACTCACTTTTGACAACTCATTAACAGCTAGTGGATGAACATCACACGGCAGTCGGAATGTCCACATGGCATACGTTTCTATTAACCAATGTTGAACTGTCCACAATGTCAGCAATCTGTATTTTGATCATCACTGAAGTTTTAGTAATATCCTTGTTCACTCATTGAACTATAAAAAGTTGTTGGATCTCACTCAACTTTTCAAAGTTACACTCCGTTACTCACTTATGACGATTCAATAATAGGTCATTGATGGAATGCTCACATGGCTGAAGAAATGACCATACGTCATCTATTTTGTGCCATTAAATATACCAACCAGAATAGTCGCGCGTCATGTCATCAAACACATTTTCAAAATATATTTTTTAAGATGTCAAAAACGGTGAAACTTGTCCCAATTAAACAAACGATTTCATTCCAATTGATCTCAAATTTAAACGAAACGAATTCGCCGTAGACAAAGACTCTCAAATGATTATAAAAAGACAAATTTTCCCATTGAAACTATGTCTGGAATATCACCATCTGAATGAGATTCCATAGATAGATTTATCTGGTCAACTGAGGTCTCGTAGCCTCTACCCAAAAGTGTTTAGGTAGCTTCGCATGAGAAACCATACAACTGACCCTTTCCTCAATTATTTTGTTCATCCTCTCAGTTACACCACTATGCTGATGTGTTTTTTCAAATATGGTCCCATGAATTTTGCAATAGCTTTCAAATAGACCTTTGTACTCACAACAATTATCAGCTCAAATAGCTTTTAACTATTTATCATGTTCTCTTTCAACCCTGGCTTGAAATTTTTTGAACACATCTAACACCTAATCTTTAGACTTCAAACCAAATGCCTAAACTTTCTTGAATGATCTTCAATAAATGTCACAAAAAAATATGCACCTCGAAGAGATTTTGTTTGCATACAACAGTTATCGAAATGAACCAAATCAATAATATTTGATTTTTCTAGTCGGTGAATATGAATGAAAATTAACTCTATATGTTTTTTGAAGCAAGAAATCAACACAAGTTTTAAGAGACATATCATGCAAATTAGGAATGAACTACTTTCTAGCAAGACTGAAGTCATTTGTTGCTAATATGACCAAGATTTATGTGCCAAATTAATATATGCACATATCTGAACTCCATTAATATGTCTTTTGTGAAGCTTTGCTTGTGTAACATAGAGTGCATTAATCTTCTTTCCTTTGTCCACTATTAGAGAGTCTCTGGTGAGCTTCTATTTACCTCCACCAAAGTAATTTTCATATCCATCATCATCAAGTTTTCCACTAGAAATTAAATTGAGGCGAATATCTGGAATGTCTAACATCTTTGAGTATCAATTTGTTCCTAAGATTAGTATCCAAGTAAATCTTCAATACCAACAATACTTGACACATCACTGTTCTTCAATTTGACATTACTAATATCACCAACAGTATATGAGTTGAAGAAATCACAACACGAGGTAATGTGGAAGGAGGCACCAGAATCAATCACCCAATCACTATCTTGAGTTTCAAGACTGACTGTAATGTCTTCAGAGACAATACCTACATCATCTTCAATATCCACTGTATTGGTCTGTTTCTCATCTGTCTTTCTTTTGTTCTGTTCCTTTTTCCAAGTCTACATTCTTTCTGTTATGTGTTCAAATTTGTTGAAACGATAACACCTAACGTTTTTTTTTTTTTGGATTTGGTATTCCCTTTAGAAGAGTCTGTTTTCTCGTGACAGTTAGGCTTTCTAATTTTGCTTCTTCCACACTTTTCATATTATTCAGTAACTAGAGCCTCACAAGAATATTCGTCCTTATCCTTTCTTCTGACTTCTTCGTTGATTAAACTATCTTTAACTATATTCATGGTTAGTTTGCCATCTAGTGCTGAGTTGCTTAAAATTACTATTACATCACAACTATCAAGCAAAGAACTGAGTAGTAAAAGTGCACGCATCTCATTTTTGAGGTTTATATTCATATTTAACAACTGGTTTATTAAGCCAGTAAATCCACTCGTATGATCTATCATACTACACCCTTCTATGTATTTCAAATTTAAGAGCCTTTTTATTATAGTTACTTTATTTCGAGCCTTGGTTTCTTCAGAAATATGATGAAAAATAATATAATCAATCCATTCTCTAACCATAGCAATAGTTTTTGTTAGCGATTTTATATCTTTAATAATTCCACAAGTGCATGGATTGCTCAAGTAATAAAGTAGATATTGAGTCCAAGTATCGTTCCCACGAAGATTTAGATAATTCAGTTCAATTAAACTATTAACCGAATCTAATGAACTTTGGAAGATTGGAGATTTTGTGATTAAAAACTAATTAAAATAGTAAACTAAAAAGAACAATTAAATAATTATGGCTCAATTAATCTGGTGAAAGATTGATTTAACTTTAAAAAGGACGAGTACTAGAATTTCGAATCCACTTATAGTTGTTAATTCATCTACCTTGATTCTTAGTTTTGACAAATTACATCAGTTATGAAGATCAATATCCCCAGATTGTTCAACGGTTTCTCTCGAATAAAGTTAAACCTATTCATATGTATAACCCGACTATATTTCTATGATGAATGCGAATACAAACAAATGCATTAAATCTCTATGGATAATTAAAGATCACATAAAGTATAACAGTATATTTCTATCTCCTATCAGACTTTAAGATAATTAAAATAGCGTTTAGCATATTTTCGATCTTTCTTTAGTAAAACAAACCACAACAATCATACAATTATTACGTATATAATTGTAGATGCAAATAAATCAAAATTAATTATTCAAAACTATATTGAAATAAATCGTCAAAAATCAAGTCTCAGGATGAAAGAATTTAAACGACAAGCTTCATCGTAATCCTAGCACTAATTAAACTAGCCTAACATACTAATGATAAGAAAATAAAAGGGAGAAGAAAATATGTACTTCATCACCCGGAGAAGAAGAAAACTCAAAGAGATGATGTTTTGATCTTGATCTTCGATTGAATTCTTGAAAGATATTCTTGATCTTCGGTTGGTGTTGTCGTCTATTATTTTACTCCCCAAAAACTCAACCAAAAAAACAACCCTTGATATGAGTTAATAACTCATATATATACTTACCTAATTGTGCCTTAAACAGTTTCCTAAAAATCATTAAAATCGCGTCCAAAACATTTCGTATTTGAATTAGAACTCAAAAAGGTAAGAAAAAATCTGCGTGGGCCAAAAATACACTGGCGATTGCCCAGTACATTCCCAGGCGATCGTCCAGGCCAGTTGAATTGCATTATGCTGTTGTAAAATAGGGTTGGGCGATCGCCCAGCTTTAAGCTTGGGCAATCGCCTAGCTCAAGCTTTTTCTTCTGCGGCGGCTATTTTTCAAATGGTCATAACGTCTTGTAAGAAACTCCGAATTGAGATTCGTAAAAGTTGTTAGACTCATAATTCAATTATCTTTCCAATGGTATATTATTTGTCTTTTGGAGATTTCGATATCAAAATTTGTGCTCGAATTTCCTCACATACTTTGTTAGGTAGTTTCTCAATTTGGTTCTTTAGCTTTCTAATGTTTGATCTATTGATTCAACTCTTCATTGTCACTACAAAACACCTTAAACTTATTGATTTTATCTTCTTCCTCATCTTCCAATGTTTGGCTCTTGATATTCACTTCAAAAACTCAATTTACTCGTCGATTTCACCAAGTTGTTGCTCTTTCCGTCCATTCTTCTTCAATTACTTATAAATGGGTCCAAAACTGAAATAGAAAGGAAAATACACTAAATTAAATAAAAATTCAATAAAATGACGGAATAAAAACTTAGTTTAAAGGTCTGAATAAGTGCACAAAATGCACTTATCAGCTTTCATGTGCATTGTTTCTCATTCATTTCTATATTTAATAATTTTTTTCAGCTTTGTTTTATCTTTAACTGGAAAATCTTTGTAATATGACATATCCTGCATCTTTCATTTCTATATTTAATAATTTGATTAAATCAATTTTACCATCCCAAGCAAATTTTCTTCCATTTTATCACATAAGAAAAATTAAGTTTAGACAACATGGAGATTTGATACCACTTGTTGGGAAAAGTACTAATTAATACACAATGAGAATACATGAATAAAATAAGATTATCAACCAATTCAAACAAAATAAATGTTAAGTCAACACCTAGGTAAATAACAACCTAGAAGGGGGGTGGAATAGGTTATAGAATTTTTTTTTTAAAAAAATTGCACAGATAAAATAATATTGTTCAGGTAAGCTCACAACTCAGTACCGACTAGCATGTGAACTCATTAACTTCCAAATTAAATTACTCAACTGTGAAGTAACAATTTTGAGTTCATTTTGAACACAAGTATAAGCGTGCATAATCTTAGACGTTTTACATTTATTATTCTGTAAGTGTACGGATCACACAAGTAACATAATAGATTTAAAGTCCAAGTATCGTAGCTGTAGGGATTTAGATAGTTTAATTCAATTATAATAATCTTAACCGAATCAAATTAACTTTTGAAGTTTGGTTTCTTAAAACTAACTAAAATATGAACTAAGAATAATTAAATAATTATAACTCAAATAATTAAAAAATTAAATTTATGACGAATTACTTTGAATTTGAGAAAGAAAAGCGTAATAGGATCCCAAAACTACTTATGGTTATTAATTCTTCTATCTTGATTCTTGATTTTGACAAAGTACACTAGTTATGACGAGCAATATCCCTAAATTATTTAACAGTTTCTCTCGAATAGAGAGATGCATTTTTACAGCTGCACATATACTCTATAAGATTTTCATCTACTCATATGTTTATTGATGTTGACCTCCAAAAATAACTGTCAACAGAAACCCCAAGCCTCCTCTTACTACGTGTATTTTTCCTCTTACTTGGACTACTACGTGATTTATACCACCACGCAGATATGCCTAAGACCGGGTGTGTAGGTAACAAAAGATAAAGAAAAACACACTATGGTAGAGATAATAGCTTGAGGGCCTCTAACTAACGATTTCTCAGGTGGTTATGACACTTGAAGAATAATTAGTATAGAGGACTTAGATATTTCTTGTGAGAGTAATATTTCAACATCCCCTTCTTGTAAACATAAACATAGTATTTATAGGCAAATTCTACAAGAATGATCCACTTCGATGTGCAACACGTGGTTCCATCTGAAGGGTCTTTGAGTCACATATTTGGTGTCACGTCATTAGCATTAATGAGAAAGTCACTTTCAGCCGCAAACTAAAGAACTATAACTGTGACAAGTCGTGTTGGCAGACAGTTCCATCAGTCTTTTCATGGTCGAGTGATAGATTTGTTAGAAGAAAGTTCTCTGGACACTCAAGTACCTCAGCCGAAGGAACAGTTATTATAGCAATCCAACTCGAATGTGAGGAAAACCACCTCAGACGTGAGGAAAACTACCTCGGATGAGGGTGGTGGATTCCAAGTATTGACTTTGACTTTTCTCGACCACTCCACGTAGGATTAGGACTTTTTCCCGAACACTCCATGTAGGATTGGGGCGTAACAATAGTCTCCCAAGTCCAAGTCCCATTATTTTTTAGGAGTTCTGGACTTGGTGCAGATGCGGTGCATTTGAAAGACAGTTAGTTAGCCCACAAGATCAAGACCTTTCTCATTTATGTAAGGTGTTGAACTTGTAGCAGGAGAAAAATTTGAGGTTGCAATGGAATGTGACCGCGTTGGTAGCAGCAGGAGAGGCCAAAAAGTCAAGTCACAAGTTGGGAGAGGCTGAATAGCCGAGTCCCAAGTTGGGAGGAGGCTGAAAAGCCGAGGCCTAAAGAAGAGGCTGAACAGCCAAGTCCCAAGTTGGGAGGAGGCTGAAGAGCCGAGTCCCAAGGTGGGAGAAGCTGAAGAGCCGAGTCCCAAGGTGGGAGAAGCTGAAGAGCCGAGTCCCACGTTGGGAGAGGCTGAATAGTCGAGTCCCAAGTTGGGAGTAGGCTGAATAGCCGAGTCCCAAGTTGGGAGGAGCTTGAAAACCCAAGTTCCAAAATTGGGAGAGGCTGAAGAGCCGAGTCCCAAGTTGGGAGGAGGCTGAATAGTTAAGACCCAAAATTGGAAGAGGCTGTAGAGCCGAGTCCCAAGTTGGGAGAGGCTGAATAGCAGAGTCTCAAGTTGGTAAGAGGCTGAAAACCCGAGTTACAAAAGTAGGAGAGGCTGAAGAGCCGAGTCCCAAGTTGGGAGAAGGTTGAAGAGCCAAGTCCAAAGGTGGGAGAGACTGAAGAGTCGAGTTCCACGTTGGGAGAGGTTGAATAGCTGAGTTCCAAGTTGGGAGTAGGTGGAATAGCCGAGTCCAAAGTTGGGAGAGGCTGAATAACCAAGTCCCAAGTTGGGAGGAGGCTGAATAGTCAAGACCCAAAATTGGGAGAGGCTGTAGAACCGAGTCCCAAGTTGGAAGAGGCTGAATAGCAGAGTCCCAAGTTGGGAGAGGCTGAATAGTTGAGACCCAAAATTGGGAGAGGCTGAATAGCCGAGTCCTAAGTTGGGAGATATTGAATAGCCGAGTTCCAAGTTGAGAGGAGGCTGAAAAGCTGAGTCCCAAAATTGGAAGAGGCTGAAGAGCCGAGTCTATGTTGGGAGGAGGCTGACAAGCCGTGTCCCAAGTTGGGAGTTGGCTGAATAGTCGAGTCCCAAGTTGGGAGAGGTTGAGCGTACGAGGCTGCCTGCTTAGGCATTAATGGCATGTCCACGGGGAGCATGGTGATTGGGGTTACTAACATACGTCTCTTCAGACGCGATGAAAGGACAGCTGCAGGTAATGATGATTTCTTTATTTAATTCTGGGGGCTTTGATTTTGCCAAAGAGGTAATGAGTCACGCGCTCATGAAAAACACGCAGGCATCGTGGCCCTTGTCTTGAATGACCGTTGGTATTGTTTAGAATTGAAGGGTTTGGATGTTTTCAGAAGTTTGTACGGTGTGGATGGATCTTGATAAGATCCAACAGTGGGGAATAGATGTCTGTTGTCTATACATATAGGTAGAAGTTTTATTTCCATTGCCACGCATTTTTTGAGAGTATTTGAGAGGATTGACGTTCATAGATATTCGGCGAAAACTTCCGGCGACTGCTTCTCTGTCTACATCTCCGGTGAAGGCTTAGGTTTAGGTAACAATTCCTTCCCAACACCTTTTCTTACTAAAAAAGTTTTGTTTTTGTTTGTTGAAATATCTGAGAGACCCGTTGAGGGTGATGCCTCAAGACGTGGTGGGAGTGGGGTGTCTCCTACTGTCTCTCTATCCATGGAGGGTGTTTTGTCCATCCATGGTGTTGACGTAAACACAGGCGAGGTGATGGCCATAACCTCTACTCCAAGTCTGGTAGAAGCTGAGGATTCGTATAGGGCTGATGTGGTTAGATAGGCTGCCCTGGATGTGCCGTCGATAATGGTGGCGGAGGATTTGAGATTGTTGAGGGAGGCGTACAGGTCCCTTCTGACATTGAGCTTATTCTCCCAGATCCCAACGAGTGAGCCTGTGTTCCGAGGAGGGGGTGTATTGCATTACACTTGAATGCTTTCGTGAGTGGGATGCACTTGCCTCTACACCCATTCTTTCGAAGGGTATTATGGGCGTATGGTTTGGCCCCAACCCAGGTGACCCTGAATGGATGGAGCCAGATAGTTGGGGGTCTGTATCTGTGGTTCTAGCACTCATTTGGTAAGGAATTGCCCCTATACACGTTCCAGACCATCTATCAGCTGAGGAAGTTGCTGAGGAAGAAAGGCAAGGAAGAGGAGCCGGGATGGTATTATTTCTGCCCTTGGGGGTCCCATAAGCCCTTGGTAACGGATTGCCCCTCGTCAATCAAGCAATGGAAGGAGTCGTGGTTCTGGGTGGCGGGTGATTGGCAGAGGGTTGTTGACGATCCGGAGCCAGGTTTGGATGTACCCAGTGTTTATGGAATAGCCAGTTAGTAGGGTTGGTAGAACTAATTGTACGAGTGAATTTTTATGTGTATTTTAATGATCTGTTCATTTTTTACAGACGTTCTTACTCACTGCGAGTTGTCAAGTGAGGACGTCGACTTGCTTCAATCTATATACCAAGCTTCTCCCGTTACTCGGCGACACGAGTTTATCCTGAATCGGTACAACTGCGTGATAGAGTTGGGTTTGATGGCCTCAAAAGGTAATATTCTCTTTACTTCTTTTGCCTTGAGTAATTTATTAATAATCACTTATTTGTGCAGCTGAAGCGGACCAAGAAAGGCGCCTGGCTTGCGCGTCTAACAAAGCAGAGGCTGAGGACTTTGACTCCTGGATCCTCTGAAGAGATTCGGCAAAAGAATGTCATAGAGGACCTGAGTCGAGAGGACAACAGAGAAGAGGCTGAGGCCCCTATCATAGTGGAGATAGAAGATTCAAATCCCTTGGATGTAGATGCTCCTCTGTCCAGGAAGAGGAAAGTCGGGGCTAGTTCTCAATCTAAGGGAAATGGCATTGAGGTTGTGGATCTACACAGTATGTGGCGTTCCAACTGTTGAGCGAACCCTTTCTGTTAACACCTCGGGAGAGGTTGTTCTTGAAGGCCCTCCTCAGACAACTCAGAATCCAGGGAGTCCTGCCGGAGGGACCTTATGTTTCGAAGAAGAAGCTGAAGGAGCTAATCAGTGCTCCGGGGTCTAGGATGTCAGACGACGCACTCCGAAATGTGCCCTTCTATCCTTCCATGGGAGCGCAGGCTGTGAAAAACTACTTTACTCCCAAATGGGAAGAATTTGCCTCGCACAAGGACTTGGGAGATGTGTCGGAGGCTGGGTTGGCTTTGGCAATCAAGGCCGCTGGGATGCAGCTGAAGGTGCTTCGTGAATTCCGAACGCGCATGCAAGAACATAAGAAGCTCGTTGCGGAGGCGTCAAAGTCAGACAAGGAGCATAGGCAGGCTTTGAAAGGGCTGCAAGCTTCCGTTGACAGTGCGCGTTCGGCATACGAACATCTTCAGGAAGACTTGAGAGAGTCCGAGTCCAACATCCTACATCTGACCAAGCAGTTGGACAATGTCAATGCTGTTCAGATGGTGGCTGCTGGGGCTTTGGAGTCTGCCAACAAAGAGAACAGGTGGCTGCTGGACGAGTCCAAAGCTCATGAGCAAGAGGCTCGCAGTTTGCGGGAGAGCCTTGAAGCTGCTGAAAAAGGAAGGAAGGAGGCGGAAGCTGAGGCTACCCAGTTGCTTGGCGAGAAGAAAGAGATGGAAGCGAAGTTGGGAAATGTGGAGGCAGATTTTGTATCCAACTTTCACAACACCGAAGCCTATACCAACTGTTTTGATTATTTTGCTAGGGTAGGGCATCGGGAAGTCCTGACCGTGCTCAGAACTGACTACCCAAGCCTCGACATCAAGCCTTTGGAAGCCAGGTTTCCCCCACCCAATGTTGAGGGTGATGAAGATAGTTAGGGTTATTGTAATAGTTAGGCTCACCCCACCCGACTATTGTAGTAGATAGTATTTTTTCCTTTCATGAACTTTTATTTCTGAAGCGTATTTTGTTGTGTTGCCAATGGCTAAAAATATTTTCTAAGTATCAATGCGTCGCACAAACAATAACTCGATAATATATTAAACAAAGGATTGATCCGACACAACTGAGTCGTCTGGATGGGGATATTCTGAGTTAAACAAAACGAACCCCCCTTAGCTATTGGTAATATCGACGCAAATGTTCTACGTTCTATGGGTTAGGCTGCCGTTTGGTACTCATGTCTTCGATATTATACATGCCGGGTCGCGTCTCATTGATGATTCGATAGGGTCCCTCCCAATTGGGGCCAAGAGTTCTGGCGCCGGTTTCTTTGGAGGACAGAAATACCCTTCTCAAGACAAGATCTCCTAGGCGGAACGATCGCTTTTTCACTTTCTTGTTGAAGTACTTAGCCATCTTCATGCCAACGGGGTTAGGTAATCGTCTCTTTTCTCTCCTAACAGGTCCAGGCTTGCTCTCATCAGATCGTCGTTGGTATGCTCGCTGAACATTA
The DNA here is from genome assembly GCA_030279155.1 of Forsythia viridissima. Lineage (NCBI taxonomy): Eukaryota > Viridiplantae > Streptophyta > Magnoliopsida > Lamiales > Oleaceae > Forsythia > Forsythia viridissima. The sequence goes on from CM059040.1 coordinate 62,252, forward strand.
GTCGACGGGGCGAGGGTATGCCAATTTCGACTGAGCACATAGCCTCAGATCCATAAGCCATAGAAAATGGGGTTTCTCCGGTCGGGGCCTGGCTATGGTTCTGATATTCCAGAACATTAGGGAGTTCATCGACCCATGCCTCAAGCTTCCGCTTGAGGGTGTATTTGATGGTCTTGTTAACCGCCTCGACTTGACCATTAGCCTGAGGGTGGTGGGGGCTTGAGAAGTGTTTCGCAATCCCTAGTTCCTCGCACAAATTCTTTATTTTCCTGTTGTCGAATTGTTTCCCATTATCTGAGACCAGAGAATGGGATATTCCAAACTTGCAAATGATGTTCTTCCATATGAATTTAGAAGTGTTTGCCTCGGTGATTTTCATCATTGGTTCTGCTTCGAACCATTTTGTGAAGTAATCAATGGCGACTACAGCATGGCATGCGTTGCCTCTAATCCTAGGAATTGGACCTATGAAAACTATTCCCTATTTGGCGAAAGGCCAGGGGCTAGATACCGCGGTGAGTTCTTGGTGAGGCTACCTCTGGATCGTGGCGAAGCGTTGGCACTTGTCACATTTCTTGACGTAAAGCAAGGCGTTCTTTTTAATTGTAGGCCAGAAGTATCCTTGCTTGAGGATCTTTTGGGCCAGAGCTAGTTCTCCCGTGTGGTTGCCGCATATCCCCTCATGGACTTCCTTAAGTATATAGTCTGCCTTGCTCACTCCCACGCACCTGAGGAGTGGTATGGAGTAGCCTCATTTGTAGAAGATGTTGTCAGATAGTACGAAGTGCGTCGTCCTCCTTCTCAGCTTTCTAGCTTCTTCTTTATCTGCGGGGAGTGCTTGGTCTTTTAAAAATGTCAAGATGGGATCCATCCATATGGAGGTCTCCTCGATCCACATTACTTCTGTGATGGCTTCTATAGAGGGCTTGCTGAGGTGTTCGATGGGAACCAGCTTAAGAAGCTTCGAGTCTTTACTGCTTGCTAGCTTGGAAAGTGCATCTGCGTTGGCGTTATTTGCCTTGGGCACTTGAATCATCTCGAACTTTTTGAAGCAAGTGATGAGGTTCCTCACCAGATTTAGGTAGGAAGCCATATTTCTTTTCCTAGCGGCAAAGCTTCCATTCACTTGGCTCACTACTAGTTCGGAGTTGCTTGCCACAGAGAGCCTCTGTACTTTCATCTCTTTGGCCAGGCGAATGCCAGATAGCAGGGCCTCATACTCTGCAACATTGTTCCAGGCTTTAAAGTTAAACCGGATCGTGCAATTCAGTCTATGGCCTTCAGAGCTGGTGAGAACAGACACCAAGTTGGTGGCTCTGCAGGTGCCATCAGGGTGTCTATTTCAGGGGTGCTAGCAAATTCTGCCACAAAATCTGCGAGGGCTTGCCCTTTAATGGATGCTCTGGGTTTAAATACAATGTCGAATTGGCTCAGCTCAACGGCCCATTTCAATCGCCTCCCTGAGGCGTCGGGATTCTGTATCACCTGCCTTAGGGAGAAGTTAGTCAGGACGTGGATGCTATGGGCCAAGAAGTATGGCCTAAGTTTCCCGGTGATGAGTGATAATGCCAACTTCTCCATGTCTGGGTAGCGCGTCTCTAACTCCAGAAGAGCCTTACTTACATAGTAAACAGGTAGCTAGTGTTCCTCCTCCCTAACAAGGACCGAGCTTACCTACTCGGCAGATACATCTAAATAGAGCAACAATGTTTCTCCCAATTTAGGTTTGACAGTAGGAGAGCTTGGCCGAGGTGCTCCTTTAAGGCCTGGAATACGGCCTCGCACTCCTCAGTCCATTCGAACTGGTTACCTCCTTTAAAGATTTTAAAGAAAAGAAGGCACTTATCTATAGCTTTTGATACAAATCGGCTAAGGGCTGCCATTCTTCCGGTGAGGCATTGCACATCTTTGGGCTTCTTAAGCAATTTTTTCTCTATTAATGCCTTAATTTTCTCTGGGTTGGCCTCGATCTCTCTTTGGTTCACCATGTAACCTAGAAACTTTCCAGAGGCGACCTTGAAGACACATTTCAGAGGGTTGAGTCTCATCTTGTAAGCTCGGAGGGTCTGGAAAGTCTTTTCTATGTGGTGCACGTGATTTTTAGCTTTCAAACTCTTAACCATCATATCATCTACATAGACTTCCATGGTTGAACCGAGTTGATCAGCAAACATTTTGTTGACGAGCCTTTGGTAGGTTGCCCCGGCGTATTTCAAGCCAAAATGCATGACTTTGTAACAGTAAAGGCCTCTGTCTGTTACAAATGATGTGTGCTCCTCGTCTGGTGGGTACATAGAGATCTGATTATAGCCCGAGTATGCATACATGAAGCTCAGGAGTTCATGCTCATAGGTGGAATCCACCAGCTGATCAATCTGAGGTAGCGGGAAACTGTCCTTAGGACAAGCCTAGTTGAGGTTTGAGAAATCTATACAGATTCTCATTTTTTTCCCTGCCTTTTTAACCAGAACCGGATTGGAGACCCACTTAGGGTAACGTGCTTCTCGGATGAAGCTGCTTTGTAGGAGCTTCCCTATCTCCTCTTTCAAGGCCTCGTACTTCCTTAGATTTAAGGGCCTTCGCCTTTGTCAGTGAGACAGAAATTTAGGATCGACGTTGAGATGGTGGCAACTTATCTTTGGGTCGATCCCAATCATATCCTCGTGTTTCCATGCAAAAACATCTAGGTTGCGGCTGGAGAACCTTTTCAAGCCTCTTTTCTACTCCTCGGAGAGATCTTTTCCTATTTGGAGCCTCCTAGTAGGATCATCAGGATCCGCTGCGAAACTTTCTAGTTTCTCGACAGGTGAAGTCTGGGAGTCAGACCTGTCACCCTTGAGTCTATGTCTTCGGGAGAAATCACTTCTTCCATCGCTGTATCCTCTTGTGTCTCTTCCGAGGCATCGGTCATTTCCACATCTAAATACGCCATGTTTATCTCTTTTTTCTCTGCTTTTCTAAGGGCATTTCTGTAACACTTCCTGGCCTCAGGCTGGTTGCCTCGTACAATCGCCACGCCTTCCTCGATAGGAAATTTCATACAGAGGTGGTGAACTGATGTTATGACCCAAAGTTCTTTCAAGGCTGGTCGGCCTAGGACTCCATGGTAGGCTGATCTTCTATCTACTACCAAGAATTCCATGAAAGTGTGGGCAGCGAGAGGATCTTCTCCCATAGTAATGGCGAGGCGCATTACCCCTTTCGGGGTTACACAATCGCCAGTGAATCTGTAGAGAGGCTCGGTCGATGGCTCCAATGGGATATCCACGTTCATCTGCTCATATGTGCTTAAGAAAATGACATTGACAGAGCTGCCATTATCTGCAAGCATTCTTCCTAGCCCGTTCTGAGCCACAACTGCCCTTACTACAAGGGCATCACAGTGGGGGTAATGCACACCCTTCATGTCTTCTGCGGTGAAGGTGATAGGGTCTACCTTCTTTGATTCTGATGGCTGACTGTTGATGAGCCAATTGGTCATTTGAATTCATTCGGCCTCTTTGGCGTAACTCTTCTGGGCGTTCCTGGTTTGGCCTCCAATATAAGGGCCTCCGTAAATGGTGTCTATCTTCTGAATCAGGGCCTTTTGAGGACCCTTGATTAGGCGGGGCTCCAGGATGCTTTCTATTAGAAGCTGTCTGGCTGGGCTTCTCGAATTACGCCTCCTTCGTGGCTCCTGGCCCAAAGGCCTCCTATCCCATTGTTGGGAATGTTTGTCTTGGAATGGCGGTCGACGCCCTGTCATCGGGGCCGGATCTCCACGTCTAGGATTCGTCCCTCGTCTGTGCCCTGAATTGGCTATCCTTTTATTAGCCAGTTCTTCAACTTCGCAACATTCATCCGTACTATGTCCATAACTTCGGTGGACACAGCAATATTTTGCAGGGGCCAATTGAGGGGGAAGAATCACTGGTGGTGCATTGGTTCCGGCTTCATAATATGTGGACGGGGACATACCGTAATTATATAGTCTAGTTGCCGAGCCTGACGCTACTGGGGCAGTATAAGAGAGGAGCAGGCCTTCTTGTGCCAAGGCCACATAACTCATTCCAACGTTCGGGTCGGACGGGTAGTTTCTCTTATGTGAATTCTGCTGGAGAAGAGGTATGCTGTGGCTTTGTGCATATCTGGCTTTAGACGCAGAGTTGGCTCCCAATCCACCTCGATTTCTATGCAGGATCATGTTCTCATTGGTTGTTTCTTCGGTGATCATTTCCACCAGTTGGTCAAAGGTCGCTGGGTTTTTGTTGCGGACATCCCTCCAAAATGGAAGGTTCATGTCTAGCCCATCCTTTAGAGTGGATAAGGCCTCGACATCGGTTATTCTTTCACAGAATAGCATCTCTTAGTTGAAGCGTCCTAGGTAGCTCTATAGTGGCTCATTTGGAGTTTGCCTTACGTCATGGAGGCGTTGGACCGGGGCCGAGGTAGGTTTTTGTGACGAGAAGTAATTGATGAACGTTTTCTTGAGTTCTGGCCAACTAGACATACTTCCAGCCACTAGTTTATTATACCATCTCTTTGCTCTTCCTTACAAGGTAAGGTGAAAAGCTCTACATTTCAAGGCCGGGGTAGCTCCTCAGAGACTCATTTATGTCTTATACGTGTTCACGTAGTCCAAGAGATCTTCCCTGCCTATGTAAGGGGCAATATTAGGCACGTGAAACTCATGGAGGATGGATGCATTCCTGATTCCAGCTGAAAATGAGAGGTTCTCGTCATCGTCGTCTATTTCAAACGATCTTGCTGGCCTTGGATATTCTTTTCCGATGTTCGTCTTTGGAGGAAACTGCGAGAGGCGCTGAGCTTGCTGTTCACTCCCATTGCCTTGGGGCTGCAGTTGTATGGTTTACTAAGGTACGTAGGATTGGAAGTCAGATTCTCCCCTAGCTTCCGCCTCTATTACTCTCATTTCCCACCTATTTCTAGGGGGACTCTGAGGTTTTTCTCTCCTTGGCAGATTATCCTAAGGCCACTTTCTGCTTCTCTGTTCGCCTATTCTTTCAAATACTCTGGTAGACATCGTTGGTTGGGGCCTCCTGTCTGCTGCCGGGGTGTTGGTCCCTCCCCCATTTGTCCTAGCGCGTGAGGCTTCTCACCTGACTTGCGAATCACGGGGATTTCTACTGTTAACTTTCTGCTCTTCCTTAGGATCATTCTTTGGAGGAAACTGCAGGAGGCGCTGAGCTTGCTGTTCACTCCCATTGCCTTGGGGCTGCAGTTGTATGGTTTACTGAGGTACGTAGGGTTGGAAGTCAGATTCTCCCCTAGCTTCTGCCTCCATTACTCTCATTTCCCACCTATTTCTAGGGGGACTCTGAGGTTGTTCTCTCCTTGGCAGATTATCCTAAGGCCACTTTCTGCTTCTCTGTTCGCCTATTCTTTCAAATACTCTGGTAGACATCGTTGGTTGGGGCCTCCTGTCTGCTGCCGGGGTGTTGGTCCCTCCTCCATTTGTCCTAGCGCGTGAGGCTTCTCACCTGACTTGCGAATCACGGGGATTTCTACTGTTAACTTTCTGCTCTTCCTTAGGATCATCTGGGTCAGACTCATGAAGACGGTTCTCACCCCGTACCTCCATCATTTGGATATATCCTTGCATTTGGGTATGGTGCTGGGCCAGCTGCCTCACGCTGGTGGCCATTGTTCTCATTTCTCACTCAAGATTGGTGGGAAGGCTCCTTCCACGCCTCCTCCGAAGAACTTCCTCAACCCTTGTTCCCGCCACGGTTTCTCCGTCCGTTGTGGGCCTGGTTCTTCTTGGGTTTTCATCCTCATTGCTTCTGCTCATTTTTTAGGCTGGTTGATCCCTTGTTCAGGGAGACTCATTTGTTCAAGGAAGCTAAAGCTTTTAATTACGTTTCCCACAGATGGCGCCAATTTGTTGACTTCCAAAAATGGCTGCCAATAGGAACCCGAAGCCTCCTCTTCCTACGTGTATTTCTCTTCTTACTTGGACTACCACGTGGTTTATTCCACCACGTAGATATACCTAGGACTGGGTGTGTAGGTAACAAAAGATAAAGAAAAACACACTATGGTAGAGATAATAGCTTGAAGGACCCAAACTAACGATTTCCCAGGTGGTTATGACACTTGAAGAATAATTAGTATAGAGGACTTAGATATTTCTTGTGAGAGTAATATTTCAACATCCCCTTCTTGCAAACATAAACATAGTATTTATAGGCAAATTCTACAAGAATGATCCCCTTCGATGTACGATACGTGGTTCTATCTGAAGGGTCTTTAAGTCACATCTTTGGTGTCACATCATTAGCATTAATGAGAAAGTCATTTTCAGCCGCAAACTAGGGGGCTGTGACTGTGACAAGCCGCATTAGAAGGCAATCCCATCAGTCTTTTCATGGCCGAGTGACAGGTTTGTCAGAAGAAAACTCTCTGGACACTCAAGCGCCTCAGCTAAAGGGACAATTATTCTAGCAATCCACCTCAGACGTGAGGAAAACCGCCTCGGACGTGAGGAAAACTGCCTCGGGTGGTGGATTCCAAGTATTGACTTTGACTTTTCCCGACCACTCCACGTAGGATTGTGACTTTTCCCCGAACACTCTACGTAGGATTGTGGCGTAACAATCGACGAAGATTTTATTTTGACAACTGACAGAGGATAAGCTTTTTTAAAATATATATATTCACAAACACGATCTCTCATAATTTTTTAGAAGAATTCACAATGCAGATACCATGAGATTCTTTTTTCTACTGTGTAACGACCCAAAACAAAGACTTTTTTGACAATGGAAGTATCAGATTTATAATAATCATTATGAATATTAAATCGGGTCATCACGACATTCCAAGCAACACTTTTTGACAAGCATATTGAAGCCCAGTTGTAGTGTCAAACCAACTATAACTGAGGCTATCATCATGGAAGAAGATTACGAGCAGTATTATGGACAATTCCTTAAAATACAAATGGTCATGAGATAGCAGGACAATATGCTTTAAGTCTCATCAATGGGTTCACTTTGATCTATCATTCAATATGATTAGACAAACAAACGAACACATATATAAATATTGCATACCCATAAACACCGGTACATATAAACAAACATACAAAAAAATCACAGCTCTAGTAAAACCCATCCTTGAAGCAATTGTTAAGTAGGTGGAAATTCCTATTTTGTCTGGGTTCTAACCCATTTTGTCATTAATCCATTTTGTCAAATGACAAAAAGGGATTTTCCCACTTCGATATAATCTAATTCCCTTACTAAGCTTTCAGTCCTAATAGCAACATATGTTGTGCCATCTACAATACTCATCATGTCAGGCCCAGAAAGAATTGGGAGAAGCTTGATGACTCAACGGTGCTATCTCTCGAGATTGACTCCAAGTCACTGTTTTCTCGTCCTTTGTTCTTGTCTATCTCAATACCTCGGTGGTGCACAAGAAATCACACTCGATGTTTTTTGGGTTATATCAACCAGTCCTGGCTTTCTATCTGGCAATCGCAGCAAGGGCATTCGGTAGCAAGAAAGACAAGAGCAAGGTAAGATAAGATGCCGTGGTGATCTAAGCCGTTAACGAGCAATTCGTCTGAGTTGAATCCAAAGAAGTGAAAACCCGCCATATCGTCCATCAAAAGCAATGAGCCATCGACAAAGTGGGAAAATCCCATTTTGTTTGTTGACAAAGTGGATAAAATCGACAAAAGTGGGATTTACCCACTATGTCGATGTAATCGACAAAGTGGGAAAATCACTTCTTTTTTTTTTTTTTTAACTTTGTCGATCTCTTATTTCGTGGACATCGATAAAATTAGCCTAATTTTCTCAATTTTTAATAGCTTATAACTGATGTCAAAATTTTTAAATCGGTCAGACTTCTTCAAATGTTGGAAAAAAAATTTTGAATTCCAAAATAGGTTAAAGTAAAATGGGCCAAAATTGTCAACAATTGTGTCGAGAATCTCGACATAATTGAGAACCAAAAAGAAAAAAAAAATTACAAAATGGGCTAAAAGCCCATTTGCTTGGAATGCAAATTTGGAAACTATCTGGTTCCCAATGTTGAGGTTTTCAACCAAAAAAAAAAATGTAACCAGTGCCGAGATTCTCGACACAATTGGAGAAAAAAAAAGTGTAAAATGTCGCATTTGCTGGCATGAAAAAATGTGGATAAAAAGTAAGGAATTAACGTGAAAAAAGAGTTATATATCACAGGGGGAAAAAGGGATAAACTCGACAAAATGGGATACAATAAAATGGGCCAATATTTTGCCCATTTTGTTATGGGAACAATTCCCATTTGTCGAGATTTTGACAAATGGAAACTCACATTTTGTAAAATGGCAAATGGGCTAGGAACGAAATTGTGTTTTTCAATTGTGTCGAGAATCTCGACAAAACTGGAGGAAAAAAAACGTCCCAAACGGGAGCGTGTTTAATAATTAAAAAAATAAATTGAACGACAAAACCTTTCAAGTCAAAAATCATGGACCAAGCGATAACATACACATAAGCTGACAATAAATTAAAACGTCAAGCACAGAACAAATAGTATTGTACACTCATTTCAGAAACAGCAAAAATTTCACCACGAATAAACAAATTTCGATAAAAATATAGAAATAGAAAATTTAAAGTGTTGTGCTAAAACAAAAATATATACCACAAAAACATACCTATGAATCGAATCGAGAACAATGGTCCGAGCACTAAAATTCAACGGACAAAATATACCAACACAAACCCAAAACTGACGTATACTCTGCAATCACAAAAATAACAACAGAAATTAAATAGTTTCAACAAATCTATGAAAATATTTCTTTTATTTTAAATGACCAGAACAAAAACTAAAAAACACTACATTAAACAAATAAAAATTACATAAATATAAGGGAATGGAGAACCCGAGGATTCTGTTTTGCAAATTTCAAAATATTGTATACCTACATACTTGTAAATGGATCAAAATGGACCAGCTAGCAGAAAACAATGGATAAAATCAACTAAAATTACACAAGAACATCCACAAATGCCCTGAAATCAAAGAGATGACAATGAAAACGAAATATTTTTAATAGATCTATAAGATTTTCTTTCAATATTGCAAATTACGAAAACAAACCCAGAACGACAAATCACTAAAGAAAAATGACGATTTGTGGGTTTGTATTTTGAATCAATAAGAGATTAACGAGAAGGAAGCACCAAAATCGACAACTGAATCTGTAAATTTTCAGTAGAATTGTGAAGGAACAACGCAACTAGGGTTTTGTTGAAAGAGAAAATGACGCCGCTGAGTATATATATACCACATACATAAAAAAATTAACGACAATACGACATCATTTTGGTTGAAATTTTGAAAACAATTCTCTTATATTATAGTAGGGATTTTTCTTATAGTGGATTTTAGTGGAAAAAAATAAATAGAAAAAGCCTAATGGCACCTGAGTTGAAGGGGTAGCATACCAAAAGGGCCGAGCCTACGGTTTGAACTTTTCATGGGTGGTGTTCAAGGTCGGTTTAGACCAGCCAACATACCTTTTTTTACACCAGTATTATATCCATCCATGTGTTAATTTGCATGGTCCAAAGAGCATAAACCTAAAATATGATAAAAACAAAACTTTCACGTACACACATGATACCAGGCGTGTTTTTCTTCAAAACGGTTGAGCTTCTGCGTGACGACCGTTTCCTTTTGTTGTTAGTTTGTTTTAACCAATATGTGGTTATGACCATGTTACGTCTATAAGTTTTGTATATAAATAAGTAATCATTCTTGTTCAATGAGATAGAAGATTGATTTTTTAAATAATTTTACACTTTAAATAAGAACACGGGAACACGATTCCATCAATTGGCACTGTTTGTGGGAATATCTTTCTTGAAAAGAAGGATTGGAAGTCATGTCAGGCAGAACAAGATGAAGGCCGAGAATAGATAACCCGGATGTTTCGTCACAGGAGACGGCAGAAGGAATGCATCATCTGTCGCAATTTACCATCGTCCAACAGTTCACAGCTTTGCAAGATCAGATGTCTACTATCATGAATATGCTACAAAGAATAACCGCTCCACCAGCACCACCAATTGAGATTCCACCAACTGAGACTACTCAAACACAGGAGATGACTTTCTCTAACCGTTACTCAATACCATCTAGTTGGGAAAGCCTTTTGAATAAAAAAGTTGATGAAGCAATTGCCTGAAAGAAAAATAGAGGACGACCAATTTCCATGAAAGAAGATCCATTTACTGAAGAACTGATGAGTATACCTTTGCCATTGAAGTTCAATGAGCCAACTAATGATTTTGACAGCACGACGGATCATATCGATCACATACGAACTTTCTAAGATTGCATAAGATTACACAGTTGGCCAGATGTTATTTTCTGCAGGGCGTTTCTCATGACGTTGTAGAAAGATGCTAGGGAGTGATTCGACACATTGCCCCCATGGTTAATCTTCTCGTTCTCATATTTTGAGAACAAATTTGCAATCTGTTTTTCTAGCAGTGCTCGGAAGAAGATTACGGCTATGGGGATCATGCAAGTGATGTAGGAGAAAGGAGAGTCTCTGCGTGAATACATGTCTCGATTCAACAGGGCGACACTAAGTATAAAAAATTTGTAGACACCATCAGTAGTAACATCTCTACTCAGCGGATTGAAGAACCACATCTTCAAGGCTAGTCTTTCGAAAAAACCACCTGAGTGCATGACGGGGCTCTTTAGACAAGGGAAAGAATATATTGATCAAGAAGAAGTAATGAAAGCGACTAGAAATGACCGAGATATGTATGAGGAGAATAATGAGAAGAGAAGGCACGAATAACCTCTGTTGAGTAAGTGAAACACTCGTAGTACCGCAAATCATAGATATCGACCGAGAGTAGAGGCCGTTAATGTAATATCTCAATTCGAGTTGACCGCTCCGTTGTCTACCATACTCCGAGAAATGAGTACCTTAAGAGAGATGCAATGGCCAGAGAGACTGAGATTTGATCATTCCATTCACGAACATAACCGCGTTTGTGATTTTTATAAAGACCATGGTCATACGACCAATCAATGCTGAACTCTATGAAGTGAGATCGAGAGGCTGATATCTGAGATAAAGTTAAAATACTTTATGAAAATTCATGGAGACAAACCCAACAAGAAGTTGAAGAAGATGGAAGAAAGCGAAGAGCATGAGTAATACACATCATTGTGGGAGGATCAAGTGTAGGAGGAGATTCAAAAAATTCTAGAAAGGGAAATGCACAGTCGTTGCAGGTAAATTCAATTAGGGTGTCAAGCAGGTTTAGCAAGTTAATCACCTACAATGCTGGAGAGCTAGAGGATATATCGTTTCCACATGATGATGCCTTAATGATCACAGGAGATATAGTAGACTTTGATGTTAAATGAGTACTAATAGACACGGGGAGTGCTGCTAACGTGTTAAGCTGAAAAGCATTCAAGACATTGAAAATATTGACTGATTGACTGAAATCTGTAAACACTCATTTGCAAGGATTTGGAAGGAGAACTGTGATACTCGAGGGAGTAATAGACCTCCCAATTGTGTTGGGAAAACATCCCTACTGTGTGATGATAACCACTTTCCTAATAGTACGAACACCTATGCCTTACAATTCTATTTATAGTCACCCAATTATCAATTCAGTATGAGCTATCATATCCACTCAACACCAAGCGATGAAGTTCCATACAAGTCAGGAAATTGGGGTCATAAGAGGAGTTTAGTTAATTTCTAGAAGATGCTAAGTTGACAGCAGACGAACTGAACCTATCCCGATGGTGCTGTCAATTGAAGAAGAAGATAGTCAGCAGACATACCAATTCGAGCCGGTAGAGGATGATGAGTCGGTGGAATAAGAAGAAAATAAAAGAGTTACAATCAGGCGATCTTAGAGTAAAGAAGATAGAGAAAATCTCTTAAACATGCTTCGAGAAAACATTGATGTGTTCGCATGTAGTAGAAATGACTTGCAATGTATTGATCCCTCGATTGCCCAACATTGACTAAACAACATGGCTGGGTCTAAACCTGTTAAGCTGCAAAAAAGACAGTTCGTACCCTAGAGACAACAAGCCATAAAAGTTGAGCTGGAAAAACTACAAAACTGATTTTATAAGAGATGTGGAGTATCCAGAATGGTTAGCCAATGTAGTTTTGGTGAAAAAGACAACCGAAAAGTGGCAGATGTGTATCGAATTCACTGACCTAAACAAGGCGTGCCCCAAAGATTGCTTTCGTCTACCGAGGATTGATGCACTAATAGATGCCACGGTGAGAAAAAAGAGATTTTGCGTTTTAGATGCATTCTCAGGTTACCACCAAATCTCGTTAGCACTCGAAGACGCTGAGAAACAACCTTTATAATAGATTTTGGGACGTTCTGTTACACATCCATGCCCTTTGGATTAAAGAACGGTGAGGCCATATATCAATGCATGGTCAAAAATGTTTTTGGAAATCTAGTCAGTCAAAAGATGGAGGCGTATGTTGACGACATGGTCATCTACAGTGATCAAGAAGAAGAGCATGTGGAAGATTTGAGAGAAATATTCCAAGTGGCAATGAAAAGTCGACTCAAGTTCAACCCCAAAAAGTAGACCTTCAACACGACTGGTGGTAAATTTTAGGCTTCATGGTAACTTAAAAAGGAATAGAAGCCAATCTCGATAAAATTTAAGCAATCGTCGATATGACAAGTCCAGCTAATAAAAACAAGTGCAAAGACTTACTGGTAATGTCCCCGCCTTAAATCGATTCATGTCTCGAGCAGCTGATAGGTGTCAATAATGATTTTGAATGGACTACTGAGTGCAAAGAGTCATTGGTGGAATTAAAGGCCTTACTCTTACACCCGTCTATCTTGAGCAGGCTGACTATGGAAGAAACTCTGAGGTTATATCTGGATGTGTCTCTGTATGTAGTAAGCGCTCTGCTCATAATGTTAGATAAAAAGTGGAACGACCAGTTTACTATGTGAGCCATGTTTTGAAAGAAGTTGAATCTCGCTATAATTTAGCGGAGCAACTAATTCTAGCCCTTATAGAGGCTGTATTTCCAGGTACATCCAATCGAGGTTTTAACAAGTCAGTCTCTAAAACAGATCTTTCATCGACTAGAGACATCCGGTCGATTGATGAAATGGACGGTAGAGTTGGGAGAGTATGATTTAGAATTTAAGTCTTGTTCGGTGATAAAAGGGCAAGCCCTTGCAGACTTTATAGCCGAGTTATCACTGATGGGCATTTCAGGCAAAAATCCTATGTGGGTATTATTTGTATACGAGTCTTCCAACAGAGAAGGGTTTGGTGCTGGGATCATACTAATAAAACCTATTGGAGAAAAAATGCAGTACTCCCTAAGATTCGAATTCAAGGCCACCAATAATGATACAGAATACGAAGCGGTCATAATTGGGTTTCAATATGCCCTTAAAATGAGAGGTCAGTTGATAAAAGTGAACAATAACTCCCAATTAGTAGTTGGGCAATTTTGGTCAAAATTTGAAACAAAAGATGGACGTATAGCTGCATATTTAATGAAGACCAGATACTTACAACATGAGTTCCAAGAGTTCAAAATCGTAAAAATTGCTCGAGAAGACAATACTCGAGCTGATGCACTATCCTGACTTGCCTCGGCTAACCCTAGAAATTGATTGGGCATGTCACAAGTACAAACATTATCACAACCAAGCTTTATAACCATGATTGAGGTATGTGAAGTTTGGGAACTGGCTACCTGGATGGACCCTTTGAAGTCATATCTATCTGAGAAAATCCAACTAAATGATCATATTAAAGAAAGACGATTAAGGATAAGGAGGGCCGAGTTTATAGTCATCAACAACCACCTATTCAAAAAGAGAATTTCGATGCCTTATCTTAAATGCATCGACGCCAATAGAGGTTTTTTCATCCTCATAGAGATACACTCAGGGATGTGCAGAAACCACTAGAGGGCGAACATGCTAGCCTTTAAGGCCCTGCGGCAGGGATATTATTGGCTAACCATGAAAATCGATGCGAAAGAATTAGTCCAAAAGTGTAACGCATGCCAGAGACACGCCAACCTTATTCATATACCAATCGAATATCAAACTACAGTTTTTGGTATATGCCATTTGTACCACTTGGGGATTGACTTGCTAGGGCCATTCCCAATGGCCAGTCAATATAGAAAATTCATGGTAGTAGCAATCGACTACTTTACAAAATGGGTAGAGGCAGAACCACTTGCTACCATAACCACCAAGAAAATACAGAGCTTTGTATAGAAGAACATCATTTGCAGGTTCTAGATACAACAAATAATAATATCCGATAATGGAAAACAATTTTACAGCAGAAAGTTCGAAGAATTTTGTGTGAGTTACAAGATAGATCTAAGAAAGACATCGGTCACTCATCCACGAGCGAATGGTCAGGTAGAAGTTATTAATTAGACTATCATGTGGGACATACGAACTAGATTGGAAGAATGTAAAGGGGCCTGGGCAGAAGAAATTCTGAACATGCTATGGACATATCACACCACTCCTAGAGAATCGAATGAGAAAACTCCATATAGGCTGTGCTTTAGACTTGAGGCAGTAGTGCCCGCCGAAGTGATCAGGCCAACACCATGTATAATGGTCCAACAAGCCGACGTCGATTTGCACAAGATCGAGCTCGACATGCTAGAAGGGGTAAGACAGAAGGCATTTGTAAAGATGGTTGTCTGTAAGCAAAGGACAGTTGCATATTTTGATTGGAGGGTGAAACTCTGAAAGTTTGAAAAAGTGGATCTAGTTCTCACAAATGTATCTACAGCAGGACATTAGCTAGTAAAGCTAGACCCCAAGTGGGAAGGACCGTTTGAAGTTATCAAAGAGGTAAAGTAGTGGACATACAGTCTAAAGAACCAGCAAGGAAAACCACTCAGCCAACCATAGAACATAGAAAATCTAAAAAACTATTATCAGTAACTAACTCAGATAACTGTATTTTTCTTTTTCTGTTTTCATTGTTTTTAGTGTCTGGTTCAAGAATAACAAATAAATATATGAAGGCAAGGTCAGATGATGAGGATGCTAAGGGTATGGCATATACTTCATCCTAACTATGTGCGTCTCCTGATTCCTCACAACCATGATTTTTCTTTCTCCAACCATCAAGAGATCAAATAGCTGATTACGACTGAATGCAACATTGAACACACTTTGTTTTAGACCAAAAAGTCAAAAGAGATCTACTTAGACTATGGTCACTTAAGAAATCTACCTAGTCATTCATACAAACTCGATGACGATCAAGAATTAGCTCTATCTGACTATGGTCATAAATTTGTTAATATAAATCGATCACGATCGATTTGATTCAAATACAGAACAACAATATCTGGCTATGATCATAGACACATTATCATAAATTGATCATGATCGGTTTACTTCAAGACAAAGAATAATATTGTTGTTTGACTAAGGTCAGAAACGCAAAATTTTCGGGGGAGAATAAACCACCGCTCCATCCAACCGACAAAAGTATATAACATCCACAAATTAGTAGGGCGAGGATAAACCACCTCTCCAGCCGATCGAATAAAACAACTGTTAATCTTTTGCGAACTTTATGTTATGACAAAAGTACTTATGAAGGAGAAAGAAAAAAGGGCATTAATCTTCTTCATCATCGCCACCCTCGTCGTCATCATCATCGACTGAAGGCATGAAGGGCGCACCAGTAAAATCTAAATTTGGAAAGCTTTTAGATAGCTACTCTCGGCTATTCCAATAAGCCATGTCTCGGCCACGCATACCAACCATTCCACACAGTTGTCATGTACTCATCTCTTTCTTTGAAATCTGTCACGGCTGTTTCGCCTTTCGAGACCAGTTCTTGAGAAAGACACTCGATCAACTCTTTCAACTCTCTTAGTCTACCATCTGCTTGCTTCAGAAGCTCTTCTCAGTCTTGTAGTACTTTTTCAAGTTCGGCTACCTGCACCTCACTTTCAGCAATCAGGTCTTCATTCTGTAAGAGAATTTTGTGACATTCATGCAGAAATTCACTATTCTCTTCAAGAGCATGACTAGTCTGTTCAAGCTTTTCTGAATGGTCGCGTATCTTCTGAAAAGCAGCATGTCTAAGAGAGAGGATCTGTTGTAAAAAAGAACACAACTTCAAAAAAACAAGGAAGAAGAGAAAGAAGGGATAAAAGACAAAAAAAAAAAAAAGAGAGAGAGGGAGAAGTATACTCGGCACTCCTCCACCATGATCGACCGCTCGAGGCTTTCAGGTGACTTATTCTTGCCTGTCTCAATCACTTCCCAATTTAAACATGAAGAGATGAATTGGCAGTCCTCTGTTATCTTCTCGATCAGGCGTCGTATGTTGCATGTTGAGAACGGGCGACTTCGGAAGATGGAGTTGGACAGTTTCTAGTTTGATGAGGCCTTGATGAATAATCCTGCGCGGGTTCCTGATGATCAGTCGAAGGTGTGACTTTAGTGAGTAAACGATCAGCAGAAGATGTATCCATTCACCTTTTTCTTTGACCCCGGGCATTCTTTTCTAGCTATTGCCTCCAAGAAATCTTCACTGAACTTGTCTGCAAACATATCTGACAAAGCATACACATGCTCAACAAGGCGAAATAAAATAGATTATTCTATACTATGAAAACTGAGAAGCGCCTACCATAAGGATGGCTAATGCCAGCAGAGACCAAGGCCTCATCAGTCAGTACATCGTTCATAAAACGACCAAGAGGTTCAATCACCCGTAAAATTATTAAGGAATCAATTTCGGGTTCAATAAGAATTGGTGTTGAATTAAAATCTTCAAGTTAGGGAATACTCTACTCAACTGGAAAGGCGAACATACCATTGATTGGCTTAACGAATGAATACCTATTTTTCCATCGACTATTGAAAGTAGGACAATTGGGTATCCTAAAATGCTCGTGCAGAGGAAGATCTCAATCGCGATGAGAGAAAACCACATAACAGTCATAACGGTCTAATAATTTCATTTCAAAGAGTACGCGAAATACATTGACCGATCGCTCGAGACCATGTCTTAAACAAACAAGAAGATAGTAGTTTAACATCCTTAAGGTGTTTGGTACTAGCTGACCCGGAGATAATTGAAAGGTGTAGAAAAATTCTACCAAAAAGGGATAAAGTGGAAATCTGAGACCAGCCTTGAGGCTATCTTGATAAATAGCCACTTCCCTGGGCTGGCCGATAGGAAGATATTTGGTCAGGCCTGGAACTCTATAAACATGCTTACGACTGAGAAAGAAATGGTTGATTGTATGCCTAAGGGCCGTGTCGTTATACGTACTTGGGGTGGGCGGTATGTTGTGAAGAGTGTGGCGCAGATGGTCATCGGGTAGATCGGTCGACTCTATCGTTTCTAAGGCGACACCTAACCATTATTGCCAAAAACTCTATGACCGACTAGGTACAAAAAGACGTTTAAAGTCCCTCAAAAACTAAAGAAAGACAAAAGATAAAATTATAAGACAAAAGAGGACTACAGAAGTAATATAGTCGAAATTGAAGACCTATCGAGTGTTGTGAGTCCAAGGGTCTGATTGCCAATTAGAGGTATGCTACTCACTTCCGGCGTGATACAATCTGGTGGCCCGATAGATTCGATAGATTCCAGAGAATCAAAAGAAAAGTCTATTTCTGTTAAAGCGACTGACTCTTGCTCTTCTGAAGAACTCTCCAAGTTTATGGCGTTCATATAATGGGTAAATTCAAGAAAGGGTATAAGAAAAGTTGGAAAAAGAATTTTAAGATGAAAATAGGAATGCAGATGATAAAACAAAGGTGCAGATGATGAACTCCTAAATGAAAAAATAATATGAAGAAGAAGAAGCTCAATCGCCCAAAAAAATTGAAAAGGCGGGACAAAATAATCCTTAAGGCACATTTGCCAAGTCGTCAGCGCCGCATTTCTGACGGCTACAAACCTAGGAGCACGCAAGCCATTAATGAGGGTGGTCGTGGATATTGTAGGACGATTAGACAAGTGATTTGCAAGATCATAAAGGAATTGATTGTATAAGTTTGCGAGGATGTCCAGCCCTAGACTACACTCAAGATATAAGATTTTATAAACTTGAGAGTGGGGTCTGTTGATGCCAGGTGTGTTTTTCTTCAAACCGGTCAAGCTTACTGCGTGCCAAAGAATCAACCGTTTCCTTTTGTAGTCAGTCTATTTTAATCAATATGTGGTTACTCGACCATGCTACGTCTATAAATTTTGTCTATAAATAAGTAATCATTCCCGCTCAATGAGATAGAAGGTTGATTTTTTAAATAATTTTACAATTCATAATAAGAACACGGGAACATGATTCCATCAACACCAATCTTTAGGAACTATGCTATAAACTCTCTCTATATATTAATATATTTGTAGAGAGTAGAGTGTCAAATATATAATTGGCCATTTCTTTATACCGAAAATGTCTCTTGTTATGTTGACGATGTCAATGCAAGGTTGACCTCTCTTTCAAAAATCTATACTTGGGAGTTTTTCCCATTAGGGGGGAAGTTACGAGCTCTATCACCAATCTTTCTTTGTTCAATATTCATAGCAGCATCACAGGCCATTATCTGATAATGAAACCCCCTCATTCTATAGGCAAACCAAGCATAACCACACAAACTAGCACCAAAAAGATTCAGAGATCTAATTTCATTCTCTCCGAACAGCGGCACTTTTTCCCATATGGCTGTTATGGCTATTGCCGCTGTTCGCTGCCGCTTTCTTCTTCTTTCCATCCTCATCATTTACACTATTACACCTTCTTTATCCGTCGGAGATGACATGCTTCTTCTTGATTTCAAAGAGTCATTAAAGAATTCTTCGGCTCTTGATTCTACCTGGATTAACGGGACGAATCCTTGTGATTCAAAAAAACCATGGGTTGGTGTCGAATGTAATGCTGGCAAAGGAAATTTTGTCATCAACTTATATCTCCACAATCTTGGTCTCTCTGGCGATATTGACATTGATTCTTTGGCAGATCTAAAGGGACTCAGAGTTATCAGTTTCGAGAACAACAAATTTTCTGGTCCATTACCTTATTTCAATCGCCTTACTGCACTCAAGTCTCTCTATTTATCAGGAAATGAGTTTTCTGGGGAAATACCTTCTGATTACTTTGCTAAAATGGGCCATCTCAAGAAAATTGAGCTTGCAAGAAACAAGTTTTCAGGGACGATCCCTGATTCATTGGGAAAATTGGATTTTCTCATGACTCTCAAACTAGAAAAAAATGACTTCTCAGGGCCTGTTCCTTCAATGGCACAGAATTCTTTGAAGGAAATCAACCTTTCATTCAATAATCTGCAAGGTGAAATTCCTCAAACCATGTCAAGATTTGGTACCAAGCCTTTCGAGGGAAATCCCGATCTTTGTGGACCAATTGTGTCCAAGGAATGCAAGCCTCAAGCCACAACAGATGAATCCCAGGCATCAAGCGGTACAAAATGGGTGATACTCACGGTAGTGGTGGCTGTCCTGTTGGTTACAATACTTTTCAAGGCCAAGCATAAGGATGATGACTTCGACATTCTGGGTAAAGAAAACCTTGATGAGGTAGTGCATGTGCACAAGCGTGGTGGTTCAAAGAGGAGGATGCTGAGCTCCAGCAGGAAAGGAAGTAGCAATTCGATGCATTCCTCCTCCAGGAGAGTAGGCTCACAACATGGAAAATCTGTAGGCGATCTTGTGGTGATCAACGAAGAAAAGGGTATATTTGGGCTGCCTGATTTGATGAAGGCAGCAGCCGAAGTTCTTGGAAATGGTGGAATAGGATCTTCCTACAAGGCGGCCATGGCAAATGGAGTATCGGTCGTGGTGAAGAGGTTGAGAGATATGAATAAATTAAGTAAGGATGCATTTGACATCGAAGTCAGACGGCTTGGAAGGATAAGGCACCAGAATATTTTGTCACCATTGGCATACCACTTCAGGAAAGAAGAGAAACTGTTGGTGTCTGAATACATCCCCAAAGGCAGCTTGTTATTTCTTTTACATGGTATCATCAAGTTATTAATTAATATTTATCATAACATTATAATTAAGTGGTTTTTCTAGATTATAATTCTACTTCAAATAATTAATTACTTGTTTTCCAATTAATCTTCACCAGATACCCCTGAATTGAAATCTAGAGAATATATGTATATTCGATGTTGTAAATGAAAAAGAACATTTTAGGCCATGATATGCCAGTAGAAATGATACTTCATTTGCTAATTTACAATTTTTGAAAGGTTGAATCAGAAACAATAGAGTATAAAATTTTCGGGATTTGAAATCAAAAGATATATCAGCACGTTTTTTTAAAAAAAATTAATAGTCAATTTATAATTCGTTTGTGCCACATTGTGTACGTTGTCTGCTCACATGTCTGGAGTAATTTTGTAAATTTTAACTTGAGGAAAATAAGAGAAATACCATTATGTGCCAATTGCATTATTAATGTTCTTCACATTTATTTTTGGAAGATGCAAATTAGTTAGAAACCGTCATTTTCTTCACTTATTTTTGTTTTATTAATTAAACAATAAACACACATTTTTCAGGTGATCGTGGGATTCATCATGGGGAGTTGAATTGGCCTACTCGTCTGAAAATCGTTAAAGGAGTTGCTCGGGGAATGGGATTCCTTCACACTGAATTTGCATCATATGAACTGCCACACGGGAATCTCAAGTCTAGCAACATTCTTCTATCTTCAAATTATGAGCCACTTCTCATGGACTACGCGCTATATCCATTGATCAGTAACACTCAATCTGTGCAAGCACTGTTCGCGTATAAATCCCCAGAAGCCATACTATATCAGAAACTTTCTCCAAAAAGTGATGTCTATTGCCTTGGAATTGTCATTCTTGAAACTATTACAGGGAAATTTCCTTCTCAGTACCTAAACAACCAGAAGGGAGGAACTGATGTGGTGCAATGGATCAGACAAGCAATTTCTGAGAAGAGGGTCTCCGAATTGATTGATCCAGAGATAGCAAGCGCATCAAAATCTTCGCTTGGACAGATGGAAAAACTCCTACATATTGGAGCTGCCTGCACTGAAAGTAATTATGATAAGAGGATCGAGATGAAGGAAGCTATTAGGAGTATAGAGGAGACACAAGAAGTTTAAACAAGACATTATTTCCAAGAATTAATGGCTAGAGAAGGATTAATTCAGTGTAATCAATGATAAGTATTGGAGAGTGAAAGCATGAGTCAAATGTTATCATTTTTCTTGACAGAACTCTACATGGCATTTTTTTGGGTAGAAATGCATGACATTGTTGTTCTAGATTAGGAGGAAACCCTGATTTATTTATTTACCTTTTTTTTTTTTTTTGGCTAGATTTTTAAGAAAAGCTTAGAATTCATCAGATTTCAAAAAAATTGTTGCTTTTGTGCCATGTTCAATCATTTAAAGTTGGGGTTCAACTTTTTTGCCATTGCAATAGAGATGAATGCTACATATATAGGTCCCTTTAGGGCTAAAGAGACCCCATTTTAGCACTGATAGGGATCCCTTCTGGGTTGATAGGGGTTCTTTAACGCTAAAAGGGGGTCCCTTCAGCGTTGATGGGGTCTCTTCTATGTTGATGAGGTCTTTTTAGTACTAAAAGAGAGCATTTGTTCGGTGAATCGCACAAGTGTACAAGATCATTGTCAAGTAATAGTATGATGAGTTAAAAGGGATATCGTTCACATGAGGACTTTGATTTTCACTTAAATTCAATCAATTCTAGCTTAAATTAAATACACGCAAAAAATTTTGAACTCAACGAATCTATGCTAAATTAATGATTTGAAATGTTGCTAAATTAATGATTTGAAATGAAGGCAAATATCCATTATTAGAGAATTCAAATAAACAATGTATACTAGTAATCCAACACCACCATTAGTATTCATTGTAATTATCAAAATCCCATGGTCTAATTTAGTTTATGTTTAATTTGTCAATTGATAATCTTATGTTGTCTAATAATCTCTTTCGAATAGAATTAAACCTATTTCATATACAATTCAAAATATTCCTATTACGAATTCGAATTTACAAAACTGTTTATTTAATTTGATTGCACAAAGCATAGAATAATATTCATAACTTCTATAGGTCTTTGTGTTGAATGCCGACAATGAGCTAAACTTATCTCGAACTTCTCGAAAGCAAAGTAAGTCTCAAATGTGTTTAAAAAGTGATCAATCATTCAAACTTAATTCAAACAGTGGCAACAATCAATTAGGCACAAATTAAGGTTAGAAAGAAGAATTTTTGTAATAAAACTTCAACTAATAGTTTACATCATCATCCACAGCATATGAAGATTTAGTAGGGATGGCAACGGGGCGGGTCGGGGCCGGGGCGACCCTCCCCGCCCCCGCCCCGTCGGGGATTTATCAACCCCATACCCGCCCCATTACCCGATTGGGGCGGGGTCGGGGCGGGGCAATGCCCCGTTTACTGCCCCGATTTTTTTTTTTTTTTTTTTTTTTTTTTTTTGGGTGAATGGCATTAATGTTTATTGTGAGTTTGTGGCCGGAAAACATTTGTAAAGTAAATTGGCCGTTACAAAAATACAAAATACACATTGTTATCAAAATAACAAAATTTAAACAAGTTTCAAAGAATCACAATTCAAAAACAACAATCCAAATCCAAATCCAACATAATCAAATTTCATCTTCTTCTAGAATATCCGTGCTAGCTGCTTGAATACTTGATTCCTCCTGTAAAAGAAGTATTTTATTGTTAATTTGCTAGATATCTAATATATTTATTATTCAAGTTCATGAAACAAAAAATCAATTTACCTCTTCGTCAATATCTGTGTCACATAACTTTGTACAACATCCAGAGTACGACGAATGCGACGAATGTTCTAAATACGAAATAAAATATTAAAACTAATTAGCAAAAACAAATTAGACATTATAACAAATATGAACATAAATAATTGTATTTCTCGTACCATGAATTTCACTCCATAACCAATCTTGAGCACACATCAAAGCCTCCAAAGTCTTTGGGTGAAGCCTATTTCTATGTGGACTAACAAATCTACCACTTGTACTGAATGCGGACTCAGACGCCACTGTAGATACTGGGATGGCTAAAATATCTCTTGCAATTTTTTGCAAAGTCAGATATTTTGTTGCATTTGCCCTCCACCATGCCAATATATCGAAATCATTTGATCTGGGCAATACAGGCTCGTCCAAGAAAATATCAAGCTCTGATTTCGCACTATCAGTACTAGTGCTAGTAGTAACAAATACATCAAATTGTGCCAACCGGTCTCTTTTGTTTGCATTAGTAGATATCTGAGATTGAGAAGATGAAGCTGAAGATTGAGCCATGTTCCTACTAGACCTATGTCCTGTTGTGTACTCATTTAGCAAAATTTGACACAATCGACGAACATTTTGAATCTCATGATCCGCAGCCTCATTTCCATAAATCATTGGAAAATAGTACTCAACCAATTTCAATTTAAATCTCGGATCCAACACAGTAGCTACACCCAAAATTCCATGAATCTTACTCCAATATTTGTCAAACTTTTCAATCATACTTGAAGCCATCAATTTGATTTCAACATAAGGAGATGTCATCCACTCGTAAATTGACAACTTTATCTCACAAATATTTGGAAAATAAAGATTAGCTGTTGGATACTTAGTCCCCGAAAATAGTTCAGTAATTTCAAAAAAAACCTCCAACCTGTCACATATCTCTTTTGCCAAATCCCAATCTTCATCACTAGGCAAACATCTATATTGAGTTTCACGTTGCTTTAGTCGAGGAAAAACATTCTTATACTCTAAAGCAGTTTGAAGCATTAAGTACGTAGAGTTCCACCTAGTTTTGCAATCAAGTGCTAACTTTTTGACACAAGGGATTTTCAACTGACGCGCGGACATTTCAAATTTTTCGACTCTTTTTGGTGTTGCTGACCAATATGCAATACTGTCACGAATTTTATCAACACTCGATTGAATGATCTCCAAACCATCCTTAACTATCAAGTTCAATATATGAGCACAACACCGCATATGAAAAAATTCACCATTTAGCATAAGCGAACAACCGGAAAGCTTATCTAAAAGAATGTTGATCATGGCATCATTCGTAGTACAATTGTCAACAGTCAATGTAGACAACTTACCATCAACATTCCAGTCCAATAAGCAGTCCATCAATGCTATACTCAGTGACTCAGATGTGTGAGGGCACGGCATATATATGAACCTGTATTCAAAAAACAAAAAAAAAAATACAAAATGATTAAGCTTAAGCAATATATTAAAAGAATGTAAATTAAGTTCTCAAATATCAAAGTACCTCATAATTCGACTTTGAAGTCTCCAATAATCATCTACAAAATGTGCAGTGATAGCCATAAATCCCTTCTTTTGATTAGAAGTCCACATGTCCGTGGTGATTGCGATTCTACTATTGTTCCTCTCCAACAATCTCATTACTTTCAATTTCTCGTAATCATATATTTGCAATATATCATTCTTTACAGTATTACGAGAAACAACCTTAAATAATGGTTGAATTGCATTCACGAATTTTCTAAACCCAATATGTTCAACCATTGAAAGGGGATACTCATGCAAAATGATCATATGTCCAAGTTCTTTTCGAGCATGCGCTTGATCAAAAGCATAAGTACCCATTGAAACCTTTCCACTGGCGTCAATTTTGTGATTCAAGATTGTTTGCCTAATGTCTTGTTGATTTCGAAGAGGACATCTTTTCAAATGTTCGTGTAAATGTTTTGTCCCATTCTTGCTCTCACCTCCTAATTTTTTGTGACAGTAGTTACAAATAGCTTTGTATACTCCATCAACCTTCTGTTTTTTAAAGTGTTCCCAAACGGAAGAAGTCAATTTTCTTTTCTTACCTTGTCCACTATCCTCCTCTTCATCACACAAGTCTATTGGAGCTTGCTCGGTGTATATTTGAGAAGGTGAGTCTTCATGGGTACGAGTAGTACTAACTCGTGCATTTTCTTGTGAAGCTTGAGTACTTCCAATGCTTGGTACTGGTGTAGATTTATCTTGTTCAGACATCTACAATGAAACACAAAAAATTGCATACTTAATTATACGAAAAAACAATGTACAAATTAAGAGAAGGGAGAACAACAACTAATACAAATACGAAAATAATAAAGAGGATAACACGAGAAGAGTAATTTAAACTTCATTTGGAATTAAGAGGATAACAATTGCGTGGAAAACGTAACCCAAAAAAAAAAAAAAAAAAAAAAAAAAAAAAAAATCGTGCACAGAAAAGTCCGGGCTGGGCGAACGCCCAGCTTTAAGGCTGGGCGTTCGCGTTCGCCCACTGTCTTTGAATAAAGACAGAGAACAAAATAATGTTCTGGGCGAACGCCCATGAATGTACTGGGCGTTCGCCCAGTACATTTGTACATATATAATTATATATAGTCAATATTCAATAACTCAATATATATATTATACACAGAATCAATGAATCATCTATTAATCTAACTTATTCAAATTAATTATCAGGAATTTTTTTTTTTGAACAAGAAGTAATTTAAAATTTTAAATACCTAGAAAATTTCCAAATTATTGGTGAATGGAGAGAACTCGGAACTCCTTGATCTGGTCGGCAGCGGCACAGCGGCACTCATCGGCAGCGGCACAGCGGCACTCGTCGGCAGCGGCACTCTTGGGATAAAGAATGATGATGGCAGTCGGTAGATGGCTGAACCTGAAGTACTGAACAAGTGAACAGCAGCGCTGAGATGCTGATTGCTGAAATCTGAAATCTGAAAATTTGATTTGGCCGGTGACTGTGAGTCTGTGAGTGAAGAGTGATTTACTGAGATTCTGATTTCTGAATGTGGTAATTGGGATATGGCCATATGGGATGCCAAAGTAATTAAGCCAAAAGCCCATTAATTCATTAATTGGGATATGGGATGCCAAAGCCTGAAAGCCAAAAGCCCATTAATCATTTAATTGGGATATGGGATGCCAATTGCCAAAGCCTGCCTGATTGCGGATTGCGGATTGCCTGAAAGCCAAAAGCCCATTAAAAAAAAAAAAAAAAAATTAATAAACGGGGCGGGTCCGGGGCGGGTCACCACCGCCCCGAACCCGCCCCGAACCCGCCCCGGGTATGTTCCCTCTACCCATACCCGCCCCGAATACCCGATTGTTCGGGGCGGGTATATTTTTAACGGGGCGGGGCGGGGCGCGGGTCGGGGGGCGGGTCGCGGGTAATTTTGCCATCCCTAAGATTTAGGCTACCATGGTTGACTTACAAAAGTACAAATATAATTTGGAATTCATCACCCGAATTGTTTAGTTACATAAAAAGCTTTTAAGATGGAGTTCGTCCCCTCTAAATGTCTTCAATGGAGCGCCTAACAATCTTCAACATTTTTCTTGCTTCAAATCTCACCAAAGCTTAGCCAAATGAAAAAAGTCTCTTGTAAAACCTGTGCCTTCACTATATTTTATCTCCAATTTCAGAATCCTAGCTTTACCTTTTATTTTCTTATTTATAACCCTTGATTTAGGACCCAAAATTGTGCCAAAAAAATACAAATTAGTTTGCCAAAAAAAGAATTATAAAACAGTAGGACTTCTAAATCGGTGTCGTCCGTTTGAGCAGACTGACACATGGAAAAATGGGGCTCTGGCTTGCTTGAGCGGACACATCCTAAGTTTTTTATCCTTCTGGCTCACTCGAGCGAGCTATCTGGCCACTTGAGCGACTAGAGATGACTCTAATCGCTTGTGTCTCCCTTCTACCTTCACTCAAGAGGGTTTTTATGATGCTCAACAGGTCTCATTCGTCTACATGAAATCTCTTTACTTTAGTCTCATTGGTAAAGAGTCCTTTTAGTGGTAAAAAAAAAGGTCCCATTAGCGTTAATAGAGGGGCCTATTAGCCCTAAAAAGGGTCATTTTTGTGCTGAAGGGACCTCGTTGTTCCTTTCTATATATATTGATGGGGTCATTTTAGAGCTAAGAAGGGATCACTTTAGAGCAAAAGGTTGCCCCCTCTAGCTCTAAAAGGACTCCTTTTAGCGCTATAAGAACCTCTTTTAGCACTAAAGGGGGTCCTTTAAATCTAAAATGACTAATTTTAGCGATGTAAGGACATCTTTTAGTGCTAAAGTGGGGGTCCTTTTAGCGCTAAAATGACTCTTCTTATCTCTAAAAGGACCCCTCTTAGCTCTAAAGGGGTGAGGGTCCCTTCCCAACAGTACATGTTTCAAAGATATATATTTTATTGAAATTTGAGAATTTCAAAAAATTGTGATTTTTGAAGGTTTACTATACGACTTTTGATCTATTTTGAGAAAATCCTTAAAACTCGAAGCACGAATCTTGGAATGGAAAACCGTTTATTTCATATGAAAGTAAGTTGATAGAGCTTTCCATCGGTATACTATTAATCAAAATTTGAAAATTTCTAAAAATCTGTGATTTTTAATGGTTTTGCTATACGAAATTTGAATTTTTAGGACAATCAATAATACTAAACAAACTGGTCCTAGATGGCAAATCGTTTGTTTCTTATAAATGTAAACTAATAAAGCTTTCCAAAGAGATGTGATATATCAAAATCTTAAAATTTAGTAAAATCTTTAATTTTCAAAAGTTTTACTCTACGACTTTTGCTTTGTTTTAAGAAAATTCTTATAACTAAAAGCACGGGTCTTAATATGAAAAATTATTTTTTTAATAAAAAAGTAACTAAGAACTTTTATATGGCATATGATTAATCGAAATTTCAAAAGGTCGGTGATTTTTGAAAGTTTTACTATACTACTTGTTCGTTATTTTGGAAAATTCCTTATAAATCAAAGAACGGGTTTTAGAATGGAAATTTGTTTGTTTCATATAAATGTAAATTGATAGAGCTTTCCAACGATATATGATTTAATCAACAATGGAGAATTTCAAAAAGTTGGTGATTTTTGAAGGTTAAAACAATACGACTTTTGCGTCATTTTGAGAAAATATTTATAACTAAAAGCATGGTCCTTGAATGGAAACTGTTTATTTGATATGAAAGTTATATATGATACATCTTTGTAACGGTATATAATTCACCAAAAATTTAAAATTTCATAAAATCGGTTATCTTTGAAGGTTTTTTATTATACAAATTGTGTTTTTTTCAAAAAATTCTTATAACTAAAAGCATGAATCCTATGAAAGTAAATTGACACAACTTTCCAACAGCACAAGATTTTGATCTCAAAATTTGGTAAAACCATTAATTTTCGAAGGTTTATTATACGAATTTTGCATTGTTTTGGGAAAGTTCTTATAACTCAAAGCACGGATTTTGGAACCGAAAACCCTCTTTTTATACGAAAGTAAATTGATAGAATTTTCTAACGGTAAAACATTAAATTAAAAAAACTCGATAAAACAATAATTTTTTAGGTCTTTACTACACGACTTTTGCGTTGTTTTATACAAAAATCCTTATAAACCAAAGAACGGGTCCTAGAATAGAAAATCATTTGTTTCAACGGTATACAATTCATCAAAATCAAAAAATTTCAAAAAATTTGATTTTTGAAGGTTTACTATACGAATTTTGAATTGTTTCCGAAAAATCATTAAAGCTGAAAAATTGGGTCCTAGAATAGAAAATCATTTGTTTCGTATAAATATGAATTGATAGAGCGTTGGATTGAAATTTGAAAATATTAAAAAATCATTAATTTTCGAAGGTTTTATTATACAATTTTTGCGTTGTTTAGGGAAAAAATCCTTATAAAGCAAAGAAGAATAATGCTATTCATAGTCGCTCACTACCGATAGTCATTCTACATGAAATTACTCAATTGGATGAATTTTTTACTCTAATTGAGTAATGTATGTATAGTCATTGCTTATGAATAATTCATCTAATTGAGTAATGCCACGTATGATGACTATCAATAGTGAGCATGAATAGCATTATTAATCAAATAATGGGTCCTAAAATAGAAAACCGTTTATTTCATATGAAAGTAAATTGATAGAGTTTTCCATCGATATACAATTCATCAAAATTTGAATATTTCCAAAAATTGGTGATTTTTGATATTTTTACAATAAAAATTTTGAGTTGTTTCGAAAAAATCATTAAAACCATTAAAACTCAAGGAACATGTCCTAGAATGGAAAATTGTTTATTTCATATGAATTTAAACTGATAGATTTTTCCAACGATATATGATTCATCAAAATTTAAGAATTTAGAAAAAAAATCATTAATTTTTGAACGAACTATACGAATTTTGCATTATTTGAGAAAATTTCTTATAACTCAAAGCACTAGTCCAAACAGTGTATTTCATACTAAAAGTGTATTTCATACTAAAGTTATCTCATACATTTCAAAATTTCGTAAAATCAGTTATTTTTTAAGGTTTTACTAAACAAATTTTTCGTTCTTCTCAGATAATCCGTAATACTCAACGCATGAGTCCTACAAAAGTAAATTAGTAAAGCTTTCCATAATCATTGGTTCAAAATTTTGTAAAATCATTAACTTTCAAAGGTTTTGCCATACGGATTTTGCGTTGTCTTGGGAAAATACTTATAACTTAAACCATGAGTGCTGGACAAAAAACTATTTTTTTAAATATGAAAGTAAAATGATAGAGCTTTTCTATGGTATATGACTCATCGAAATCTGAAAATTTCAAAAAGTCGTTGGTTTTTGAATGTTTTAGTATATACGATTTTCCTGTTGTTTTGAAAAAATCCTTATAACTCAAAGAACGGGTCTTGGAATGGAAAATCGTTTCTTACATATGAATATAAATTGATAGGGATTTCCAACGATATATGATTAATCAGAATATGAGAATTTCAAAAAAAAAATAGTGATTTTTGAAGGTTTTACAATACGACTTTTGCATTATTTTGAAAAAAAATCATTAAAACCTAAAGAACGGGTCCTAGAATGGCAAACCGTTTGTTTCATATGAATGTAAACTAATAGAGCTGTTGAAAGATATAGGATTTTCAAAACTTGAGAATTTCAAACAGTCGGTGATTTTTGTAGGTTTACTGTACGACTTTTGCATTTTTTTGTGAAAATCCTTAAAAATCAAAGCGCGGGTCTTTGAACGTAAAATCATTTAATTAATACAATTTTTTTTTATACATCTTTTTTTAATGGTATATGATTCATAAAAAACGGTCATTTTTTAAGATTTTACTATACGACAGTTGCATTGTTTTCAGAAAATGCGTATAACTCAAAGCATGGGTCCAACGAAAGTAATATGATAAAGCTTTCCAACGGTATATTAACATTTATAAAAATCTTAAAATTTCGTAAAATTATTAATTTTCGAACGTTTTACTATACAAATTTTGTGTTGTTTTTGGAAAACCCTTATAAGAATGAAAAAATATTTTTTAACATGAACCTGATCTGCTAGAGCTTTCCAAAGATATATGATTCATTGAAATCTAAAATTTTAAAAAAATCAATAATTTTTTATGGTTCTATTATACGACTATTGCGTTGTTTTGGGGAAAAAAACAACTTTCTAAATCATTGGCTGGTCCTAGAATGAAAACCCGTTTCTTTCATATGAAAGTAAATTGTTAGAAATTACCACTGGTATACAATTCATCAAAATCTGAAAATTTTAATAAAGCAGTGATTTTTTAAATGTTTTCCTATAAGACTTTTGAGTTGTTTCTTGAAAAATCCTTCTAAATCAAAGAACGGGTCTTCGAATAGAAAACCATTTGTTTCATTTAAAAGTAAACACAGCTTTCCAACATTATAAGATTCAACAAATTATTCAAAATTTGAAAAATCATTGATATTTAAGCATTTATACGACATTTGCATTGTTTTCAGAATCCTTATACTCAAAGCACAGGTCTTGAAATGAAAAATGATTTTTTTTCATAAGATGATAAACTAATATAGTTTTTCAACAATATGTGATTCATCAAAATTCCAAAATTTCGTAAAATTGGTTGTTTTTGAAAGTACTACACGACTTTTGCGCTGTTTTGAAAAAATTCTCATAACAAAAATCAGGGGTCTTGATTTGGAAAACCATTTTTTTAATATGAGAGTAAACCATTAGAGCTTTCCTAGTGTATATAATTCATTGAAATCGATTATTTTTTAAGGTTTTAACTACACAAATTTTACTCTCTTTTTTTCAGAAAATCCATATAACGACGCATGAGTCCTACGAAAGTAAACTAATACACCTTTCACTACAAGAAACTGTGGCAATAGAGAGACGAAAAATTCCGTCTCTGTTGCCTTAATTTCGTTGGTAACAGTCTTTACCGACGAAAATCTTCCATCACTAAATCTATTTATGAAACCCTCGTCGCTAATTTACCTATGGATTAGTAAGGCCGTTGCTAAATTAGACAAAGAAATAATTGTTGGTAAACACCAACAACTATTTCCGTAGCTAATTAGCAACGACTTGGGTTGTTACTAATCCGTTGGTGATTACCAACGCCTTTTCAATATAATTCTTGCAACAGAAATTACTGACGACTTTGTTTCTCGCTATATTGCTACAAATGTACTATTTATATTTCCGTAGCTAAACTACTACGCAAATTTCCAACGAAAATAAATCCGTCATTGAGTTGAATTATATATATATTTTTTTTAAAATGCCATTAGTTATTATACGAATATATTTTTCTTGTGAATTAAAAATATTAAAAAGTGAAAATATTTAAAATATAATAACAAACAAATATGAAATTTACACATTTCCATTCCATAAATTCAGTGTTCAAAATTACATCAATTTACCTTTCCTTACAAAAATCAATACTGATTTTTTTGACATTAAAATCATACTAATCATGTCATACTTCAAACCCAAAAAATTGGCACATGATCAATTAGTCCCAAAAAAAAAAAAAAAAAAAAGAAATGTTACAAACACTTTCAATGGAAATTTTTTATAAACAAAATTAACATTTTCCATGCCCAACCATTGAAGATCATTGTGCTTAAATCACCTAATCACTTGACCTACTCCTTTCTTCCAACATCCTTAAATCACCTAATCACTTGACCTACTCCTTTCTTCCAACATCCGAAGTATGGTTTGTTCGAAATCAATCCGCTTCTTCTCTTCGTCACGCAGTCCATCTTCCATCTTTTGTATTAATTCGTTATTTTCTCGTGTAAGTTCATCTATCTTCTCGCAAGCACCACGAAATTCCTCTTGCAAAGTGATTAAAGAAACATTTCCATCTAATGGAACAAAAGGCGAACCAGAGGAGGTGCCAACTTTGTCCGAAACTGGACGCAAAATTCCGAGCCCATACACACGACCACCCTTACCAAGGCCTTGACTTGCTTCATACCATGCATGAATGTCAAAATCAAGTTGTGATGACACATCTGAACCGTATTTTTCATTAATTGAGAGGTAATATTTTTTGCGCAAAACAAATTTAAAACCCACCTTATACCATGTGAAAATTATCCCTTTAAATTGCAAATGTGATTCTAAAGTGCACCATATAGCATACAATTTGTGTAAAGACCGAGATGAAGATTAAAGGTTGCTCTGTCAAGAGATCATGCAGCACTTATAAAAGTGATTCCTTAGTGGCCTAACTTCTGTTCAGTATATAATGAAACAACTTAATGCCGTGACTAATCTGATCATATATGCACCATATTATATGTAGCACAAAATTGCATATTGCCTTTTATTTTATTAATTTTTTTCCTTCAATAACTATAATTTAATTGTACTTACACAGACTATTCTTGATTTGTTGTCTACAAAGTTTCCCTCTCCCTTCTTCCGCCGATGAACACGTTCAAACAATTGGGAAGCAGTAGGTGGCTTGCCTAATTTCTCATGCTGAAAACAAACAATAAATTTCTATTTAGTTGAAGTAAGAAACCTAATTGGCCATACATTTAACAAAACCAAACATCATCCCATGTATACTGGTCTGTCTCCGGTTCAACATCTCATTAAATTCTATGTTTAATATAAGCGTTGCATAATGTCTCATCTACCAACAAATAAAAGAACAGAAATTGGACACTACAAAAATGAAAGCAGTGCCACGGAAGAAGCTTTTAATAGGGCATTATTTCTTTGACACATTCATAGCAGCAGTTATTGCAATGACAATTATGTAAAAGATCAAACATTTTTCACATTGAAAGATAACTGCAATTTAGGAATTGCAGATTACACCTAATTTTCTTTGAACGTGATTTCTGCATCATCCATTCACTTCTAGGTAATTATTTGATTCACTGATTAAGTAAAGAACAAAATAAAAATGAATAGAGACGATGCACTTCGCATACACATCACCAATGTATGTTCCCGCATATCATTTAAAATCTGGGAGTTAATCCATTTTCACTTCAATTTTTATATTTTACTTTCAAGTGTGTATGCAGGTAAAGAGAAACATGTCAATCACCTATGATCTATAATCTGGATTCATTTAAAGATAAACAATACCAGCTTGCGCTTGTGAACAGCAATTGTTATTGAACCAGCAGTGTGCTTAGTGATGGTTCCTGACTTCAGAGTTAGCCGATTATCACGGCTAGACTTAGACTTCTTCTTCCATCGTTCGTTGTTCCATTGTTTTACAATGATCTCATTCCAGTGCTCTGCACTTAACCACTCTGGTCCAAATCCCTTCCAATGAGTTACATTTTCTGATCCACTGTTTTCGTTAGCCTTCTTTCGAGCCACACAAAATATGTCTTGGAGTCTATTAGTTGATGCAGTATTCCATGCCTTCGCCACCTCATTTTCTTTATGTTTTGGCCACGAGTATTGTTGCTAATGAAGGTAACATCAATTAGAATGAAACAACAAAAGTTGAAGGCCAATAAGCATATTTAAACACTATAAACAAATGTGTACCTGAAATCTTTCCCATAGTAACTTTATTGTGTCATTTGGCACCAAACTAAACGTAGGGTAAGGCCCACCCAAATAAGCCTTCAAATTTGCACTTACAGCACGCGATGCCGATGGCGTAATTGTAAAAGCAACAACAATGAACAAGATGATGAATTTTGCATCTGCAATTGTAAAAGCTATAGCAATGAAACTACATTTGCATCTAGAGTTAATAACTCTCATGTAAGTTAACAATAAAGATGCAAGTAAGAATAAAGGCTGTAAACAATGGCACCAAACTGAGGAGTCTAAGGAGTTCCAAAATGAAGTTTAGATTTATACCTATTGTCACCCACAATTAAAAGAGTTCTTCCAGAATCAACTGCACGACCATTACTACCCAGATTAGTACCCCTTTTCCTACCATCAACTCCTTTAGTTTGTTTTATTTTTCTAGGAAAAAATCAAATAATGCAGCCATAAACTCCTCCAATTTCCACCATTAAAATCTAATTTGCTGCCAAATATTATGCACAACTAATAAATAAGATCCAATCTTAAGATCAATTTCCACCATTAATTATGTTTGCCTACATATCTCAAAACTAATTCTCAATATCAACTATCTCAAGATCTTTCAAAATACCAATAAAATTTGATCACTAATTTTATCGAACACTTACTGTGCACCTATAAAAGCATAAAGGAATACAAAACTTCATGGCAAACCAATAACCCAAAATTTGTATACGCCTAATCAGTCATCACAAAACCAAACCATCAATATATCCAACCAATCAGAATTGAATCAGTTTGAAGTACAATGCCTACACTTTTGTGCGTGAGGTTGACACGTTGCAACACAATATCAGCAGCAAGTGATACAAGCAAAAATTCTTAAGTCTAGAAATTGTGACTTTTCCTTGTAGAAATCCTCCACTATAGCTTGCCAATTATAGCCTATCTCTTGAACCAAAACTTCACGAGCTTCCTTGTTTAGATTGGCCACCGTTCTCTTGTCCTGTTGTCCACATACCATACTTGTCAATTATCATCCTACATTCAACCCATGAAAAATATCAACAATGACAATGTGAAAGGCAATAACGTTGCTTGAATAAAGAGCTAAAAAAATGAAAAGAATGATAATAGTACAATTTTCTCCTTCACTTGCACTTGTTGTAAAACCATCACCACTGTCCACGTAATCCTGTTGTGCATTTTCTTCTTGATCAAGCATTTCAAAATCTATATTGGACATCCTACATTCAGCCCCGTCTACTTATTCAGCCCCAACATCAGCACGTACTAAATTTTGGCGATCGAACTATGAAGTTATTTGAATAGGTTGCTGGTTGGACGGTATACAATCCTCTTGGAATGCAAGTTCTACCCACACATTACACTCTTGATTCTCTGATATGATTCCTTGTATATTGGGGACATTTCTTGCTTTTGTTTTGACAACCGCCCACCAATCAAGTCTATCTCTAACCTTCGTAGGAAAACATGTGTAATATACTTGTTGAGCTTGTTGAGCAAGTATAAACACATCAGTTGTTAGTAGTTTTTTCTTATGATTAGTCTCAACAAGTCCAAATCGTCGATGCTCTAACTCCACCGTTTTTGTCAAACCAATCACACTTGAATAAGGTAACCTTATTTCCAACATCTCCTAAATATTCCAGTTCCAAGATTTCACTTAACATACCGTAGTAGTCACGCTCATGGTCATTAAGACAACTTCCCAGTATGCACACACCACTATTCATTGTGGTTTTGTGATAACCATAATCTAAAGTGTGAAATTTAAAATCATTGACAAAGTATCTGTTATAGCATTTCACTACGTGAGGGACCCATACATAGCCAAAGCCTTTACGCGATTATCAACTGTATTATGATCGTCCAAAACGTCCAAAACCTGAATAGGAAAAATCATGTGCATCAGAACTTATTTTGCATAATACTTTGTCAGGCAATTGAGATATTATTTAAATAATAACTTACATGTTCCCTCAACCAACATGAAAAATGTTCCTCGCATAAACCATCAAGTTGTGCATCACATACTTGGGGATACAACATTCTCATATGTTTATCAAACTCCCTACACAATAGTGACAAACTGTAAATGGAACTAACTAAGCTTACAAATTTAAAAATATTTGCAATGTAATTATAAAAACTTACGCCACAAAAGGGGTGACTTCCTCTCATTTATCATTAACCTTACGTTATGACGTTGGATGCCAAAGGGTCGTCCAGGGTGCGTAAAAATTGACAGTCGCCCTTGGGTCTCGACAAAACCCCCATCATCATTTCTCAACACGCGATTCAATCGTGTTTCAACATTTTGTTCAAAATATAACGAGCAAAAAGTTGATGTTTCCTCTACCAGGTAGGCCACCACAATAGATGCCTCAACATGAGCCCGATTTTTCACCTTCTTTTTTAAATGGTGTAAGAACCTGTGACACATACAATCAAAATTATTCTCAATTTATTTTGTTAGTACATGGTAATTTATCCTATTGAAGCATGTAGTACCTCTCAAAAAGATACATCCATCGATATTGCACTGGACCTCCAACCTTTGCTTCATATCTTAAATGAACCGGTAAATGCTCCATTGAATCAAAAAATCCTGCTGGAAATATTTTTTCAAGCTTGCATAACGTTACAACAATGTTTTGTTCCTGTTGCTCCATATCTTTCACCCTCAAAACAGTAGAACATATATCCCTAAAAAAATGGCTAAGTTCAATTAAAGCTTTCCAAATTGGCTTTGGCAACAAATCTTTAAATGCAATCGGTAGCAACATTTGCATAAAATATGACAATCATGGCTCTTCATTCCATAGAACTCACAATCACCCTTAACACAATGGGAAATGTTTGATGCGTAACCATGAGGCATTCTTAAATTTCTAATCCAATTGCATACTTCTCGTTTCTGTTCCTTAGTTAAGCTATATGAGGCCTTTGGCATAAAAAGTTTTCCTCTTTCATCTTCATATATGTGAAGCTCCGGATAGTTGCAATAAAGCTCTAAATCCTTTCTGGCCTTAAAGTTGTCATTGGTTTTTTCTTTTATATCCATAACTGTGTTGAATATATTGTCAAATACATTCTTTTCAATGTGCATCACATCTAAATTGTGTCTTATGAGATTTATATCCCAATAAGGCAATTCCCAAAAATTGATTTTCTTTACCCAATTATGGCTACGACCAAAACCTTCTATATCTTGTCTCTTATCAGCTTTGCCATTTGTAATATCTGGGAGGCTCTCCACTATACTTCGCAACTCGTCTCCAGTTAGCAGATGTCGTGCAATATTCTTCTCAACTCTACCTTTGTAAAACTTGTCCCGTTGTTTTCTAAAGGCATGCTCAGGTGGCAAGAATTGGCGGTGACAATCAAAAAACGATGTTTTTCCTCTATTTTAAAGTCTGAATGATTTAGTTTTACCCATACAATACGGACAAGACTTTAGGTCATGTGTACTCCATCCAGACAACATGTCATATCCCGAAAAATCACTAATAGTCCACATCAATGTAGCTTTCAACTGAAAATTCTGATTTGTTTGCATGTCAAAAGTTTCAAGACCTTCATCCCACAACATTTTTAGTTCATCTATGAGAGGACACAAATAAACATCAAAGTTTTTTCCTAGACTCTTCGGTCTGGGGATAACCATAGTCAATAATAAGTTGTCTTGTTGCATGCACATCCAAGGTGGAAAATTGTATACAGTAATGATAATTGACCAACATGAGTACTGCACATTAGACATGCTAAACAGATTGAACCCATTCGTGCATAAACCAAGGCGTACACTACGTGGTTCAAGTTAAAATTGTGGATAAGTTCTATCAAAGTGCTTCCATGCCTCACTATGTACAGGGTGTGACATTTCATTGTTTGATAATTGATTCTTCGAATGCCATATCATATGCTCTGCAGTATACCTCGACATATACAATCGTTGGAGCCTGAGAGTTAAAGGTAGATATCGCAACACCTTCTGAGGTACCCTATGTCTAGATCGAGACACTTTCTCTTTGTACCGTGGGCTAAAACATGTAGGGCACCGAGTCATGTTCTCGGTTTCTCTATAGTATAACATGCAATCATTGACACAAGCATGGATCTTCACAACACCAAGGCCAAGACTAGATAATATTTTCTTTGTTTTATAGAATGAAGCTTCTAATCAGTCACCTTCTGGTAGAATTTCCTTAATCATAGTTAACATACGACCATAACATGCTGTAGGCATATTAGATTTAGACTTCAAATTCAATAGTCATGCCATTGTCAAAAGGTTGTTGTGCTTACTACAACCAGGCCAAACAGGTTTGTCGACTTTGTCCAATAGTCTAAAGAAATTTTCTGCCTTTTGATTTGGAGCTTGTTCCTCATGAGCACACACATTTGGATTGGTGTAATTATTGTACATTTCAGGGCCCATCGAATCTATCACCATTGTTTCATGGCTAAAATTAGTTGTAGCTTGTGCAGTTGAGGATTCAGCCAAATCTGGAGCATTGAAATTGAATGACTCTCCGTGTGCATTCCACTGTGTATAACCAATTGTAAATCTATTTTTGTATAGATGAAATTTCACATGATCTCCTTTCAAAAACCTTTTGTTGTCACATCTAGAGCATGGACATTTAATTATA
The DNA here is from genome assembly GCA_030279155.1 of Forsythia viridissima. Taxonomy (NCBI): domain Eukaryota; kingdom Viridiplantae; phylum Streptophyta; class Magnoliopsida; order Lamiales; family Oleaceae; genus Forsythia; species Forsythia viridissima. The sequence continues at coordinate 100,890 of CM059040.1, forward strand.
TCGAAAAATCCTGTTTAAGATAGGGCAAATTGAATTAACTCTTCAACACCTTCAATAAATCTATCTGAAAGAAATCCATCATCTGACCGACGCATCATCCAACTGCGGTCCAACGCCATATTGATCAACAAAAATTCATAGATTCTAATTGCCTATCCTTAGTGATCCTGCAAAAGTGGTCAAAGCAATAACACATGAATTATACATAGTTCGAGTATGACACTTGCACTTTAGAACAAGGAAAAATAATACTTCGAATAGTGTAATAAAAGAAAAACATAATGGAGGACCTGAAACGGATTTTGAATTATTTTATGACCGATTTAGTTTTTATTTTCAATTTACTCCAAATCTACTAAAGAATCCATGCACAAGGCCATGCAGCAATCTAATGCACATGGAGCTGCTGATACAAGAATGTTGTGAACAAGTGAATTGCAAATGGAATTGACTTCAATTTGATCATTTCCTTAATTTTCAGATAAATGCAATAAGATCCTTTAAAGAGCTGCTTGTGTAGGTTTTGTTTCTAGAGGTACTGGGTTCTTAATTGATAATCAAAACTATTTCAAGAAAATTAAGGAAGCAATTCTTTAGTGATAAAAACCTCGGCTCCAAGCAAAAAGTAGTGCTTAAACAACAATTAATCAATAATATGAAATTACCCAAATCAGTTTCAACAATAACCAGTGAGGCAATTACTCAAACAATTTGAAGACAAGCAATTTCAATTATGATTAAAAATCAAAACTTCTTCAATTCACAATTCCCAATCAATGGAAATGATTAATCCTAACTAAAAGTGTTAATTAAATGCCACATATTTAAAAATTTAAAAAAAAAAATCAGAGTAGTGAACTAACCTCATACACGGGAAAATCTATTAGAGTCCTCGAAGATTCATCCTACGAATTTATTCAATACAATTAAAAACATTGTAATATCGGCTATTTTTGAATGTTTTACCATACGAATTTTGCATTCTTTGTAGAAAAACCATATAATTCAAAGCATGGTTCGTACGAAAGTAAACTACTAAAAATTTCCACATATATATGATTTATCAAAATCTCAAAATTTCTTAAAATCAATAATTTTCAAAGGTTTTACAATATGAATATTGCGTTGTTTTAAGAAAATCATTATAACTAAGAGCCAAGTCCTAGTACGAAAACCATTTTTTTAATATGAAAGTAAACTAATAGAGTTTTTCTACAATATATGATTCATCAAAATTTGAAATTTTCAAAAAATCAATGATTTTTGAAGGTTTTGCTAAACGACTTTTCTGTTGTTTTGGAAAAATCCTTATAAGTCAAAAAACAAGTTTTAGAATGGAAAATGATTTGTTTCATATGAATGTAAACTGATAGAACTTTTCGACGATTTGAAATTTTCAAAAAATTATTTTGAAGGTTTTTACTATATGGATTTTCCCTTATTTTGAGAAAATCATTAAAACCCAAGGAACAGTCCTATAATAAATCTGTTTCATATGAATGTAAACTGATGGACCTACTCAACGACATAGGATTTTCTAAACTTGTGAATTTCAAAAAATCAATGATTTTTGAATATTTTACCATACGACTTTTACGTTATTTTGAGAAAATCCTTGTAACTCAAAGCACAAGTCCTAGAATGGAGAACCATTTATTTCATAAAAAAGTTATTTGATACATTTCAAAACTTTGTAAAATGTCTATTTTTAACGTTTTACTATACGAATTTTGCGTTCTTTTCAGAAAACCCGTATAACTCAAAGCATGGGTCATACAAAAGTAAAATAATAAAACTTTCCAACAAATTTGTCAAAATCTCATAATTCCATAAAATTTACTAAAAGCCAGGTCGTAGTATGAAATACCATTTTTAAAAACATGAAAGTAGACTAAGTCAGTGATTTTTGTATGTTTTATTATACGATTTTTCCATTGCTTTGGCAAAATCTTTATAACTCAAAGAACGGGTCTTAGAATGGAAAATTGTTAGTTTCATAATAGGGCTTTCCAACAACATATTATTCATCAAAATTTGAAATTTTCAAAAAATCAGTCATTTTTGAAGGTTTACTATAAAGCTTTTGCATTATTTTGGAAAAATCAGTAAAAACCAAAGAACGGATCCTAGAATGGAAAACCATTTGTTTCATATGAATGTAAACTGATTGAGCTATTCAACGATATAGGGTTTTCAAAACTTGAGAATTTCAAAAAATCAGTAATTTTTGGAAGTGTGATTTTTGAAAGTTTACTATACGACTTTTGCATTATTTTGTAAAAATCCTTATAAATCAAAACACGGGTCCTTGAATGCAAAATCATTTATTTCATACAAAAATTTTATGATACATCTTTTGTAACGGTATATGATTTGTCCAAATTTCAAAACTTCGTAAAATCGGTCATTTTTAAGAATTTTACTATACAATAGTTGCGTTGTTTTCAGAAATTTTGTCTAATTCATGGCATGGGTCGTACAAAATTAATATGACAAAGCATTCCAACGGTATATCATTTATCAAAATCTTAAAATTTCATAAAATCATTAATTTTCGAAGGTTTTACAATACGAATTTTGCATTGTTTTGGGAAAACCCTTATAACTCAAAGCACGGGTACTTGAAAGGAAAAATATTTTTTAACATTAAAGAAAACTGATAGAGCTACCCAAAGGTATATAATTCATCAAAATCTGAATCAATGACGGGTCCTAGAATGAAAAATTCGAATCAAAGGTATATTTTACAATATGCTTTATTATACGACTATTGTGTTGTTTTGGAATAAAAACCTTCTAAATCGGGTCCTAGAATGGAAAACCGTTTATTTCATAAAGTAAATTGTTAGAGCTTTCCATCGGTATATAATTCATCTAAATCTGAAATTTTCAAAAAAATTAGTGATTTTTGAAAGTTTTCCTATATGACTTTTTTGTTTTGGAAAAATCCTTATAAATCAAAGAACGAGTTTTCAAATGGAAAACCATTTGTTTCATTTGAAAGTAAACTGGTAGAACTTTCCAACGCTATTAGATTCATCAAAATATACAGATTTCAAAAAACATTTATACGACTTTTGCATTATTTTGAGAAAATTCTTATACTCAAATCACGAAATCTGTATTGGAAAACTGTTTTTCATATGAAATTAAACTATAATAGAGCTTTCCAACACTATAAGATTCATCAAAATTTGAAAATATCAAAAAAATAATAATAATAATAACAGTGATTGTTTAGAACTATACGACTTTTGTATTATTTTCAGAAAATCCTTATAACTCAAAGCACGGGTCTTGGAATGAAAAATGATTATTTTTCATACTATAGTAAACTAATATAGTTTTCCAACTATATACGATTCATCAAAATCAAAAAATTTCGTAAAATCGGTTATTTTTGGAAGTTTACTAGGGGTCTTGGTTCGGAAAACCTTTTTTTTTAATATGAAATTAAATCAGAAAAGCTTTTCTACGGTATAAGATTCATCGAAAACTAAGAATTTCAAAAAATCATTGATTTTTGAAGTAGTATATATTACTTTTGTATTATTTTGGAAAAATTCTTATAACTCAAAGCACGGGTCTTGGAATGGAAAATCGCTTTTTTGATATTAATGTAAATCAATAGAGCTTTCAAACGATATATATTTAATCAAAATTTGAGAATTTCAAAAAATCAGTGATTTTGAAAGTTTACTACATAAATTTTGCGTTATTTTGAAAAAATCCTTATAACTCAAAGCACGGATCCTAGAATGAAAAATTGTTCATTTCATACGAAAATTTATGATACATCTTTCTTACGGTAATTGATTCATCAAATTTTCAAAACTTCATAAAATCGATTATTTTTTAAGGTTTTAACTTTACGACTTTTGCATTTTTTTTTACAGAAAATCCACGTATAACTTAAAACATTAGTCCTATGAAAGCAAACTGATACAGCTTTCCAATGGTATGTGATATATCAAAATCTCAAATTTTCATAAAATCATTAATTTTGGAAGGTTTTACTTTACGAATTTTTGATGTTTAGAGAAAATCCTTATAACTCCAAGCATGGGTCCTAGAACGGAAAACCATTTTTATTAATATGAAATGAAACTGATTGAGCTTTCCAATGGTATATGATTCATCGAAATCTTAAAATTTTAAAAATTCAGTGATTTTTAAAGGTAGTATATATGACTTTTCCATTATTTTGAAAAAATTCTTATAACTCAAAGCACAAGTCCTGAATTGAAAAAACATTTATTTCATACGAAATTTATTTGATACATTTTAAAACTTTGTAAAATCGACTATTTTTTAATGTTTTTTTTATAGAAAATCCATATAACTCAAAGTGTAGGTCGTACGAAAGTGAACTGATAAAGCTTTCCAATGATACATAATTTATCAAAATCTCAAAATTTCATAAAATCATTAATTTTTGAAGGTTTTACTGTAAGAATTTTGCATTGTTTTAAAAAAATCCTTATAACTAAAATGCAGGTCCTAGGTACGAAGAAATATTTTTTAATATGAAAGTAAACTAATAGATTTTTTTACGGTATATGATTCAGCGAAATCTGAAAATTTCAAAAAGTCATTCATTTTTGAAGGTTTTTCTATACGACTTTTGTGTTGTTTTGGAAACATTCTTATAACTCAAAGAAGGGGCTTTGAATGGAAAACAGTTTGTTTCAAATAAATGTAAACTAGTAGAGCTAGCTTTTCAATGATATATGATTCATCTAAATTTGAAATTTCAGAAAATTATTGATTTTTACTATACGACTTTTGCATTATTTTGATAAAATCATTAAAATCCAAAGAACGGGTCCTAGAATAGAAAATCGTTTGTTTCATATGAATTTAAAATCATAGACCTATTCAATGATATAGGATTTTTGAAATTTATGAATTTCAGAAAATTAATGATTTTTGAAGGTTTTACGATATGGCATTTGCGTTATTTTGTGAAAATCCTTATTAAATCAAAGTATGGGTCATTGATAAGTGTGATTTTACACTTATCAGGACCATCAAAAGTGGACGATTGTAAGGACTCTTAAGTGATTTTCTACTTATTTGTGTGCTGATTTAATTGTTTTAGGTCAAAATCCAAGTTCGAATGGAATTGGAGAAAAACAAAGCAAAATGAACAAAAGAATGACTGAAAATGTACGAAGACTTGGAAAGGGAGACCAACTTGTAAACATTCAAAAGTTAAAGGACTCGTGTTGCAAAATAAAAAAGGACTAAATAGAAATGAAAGAAGAAATAAGAGGACTAAAGAGAACAAAATCCATAGTCAGAGGACCAAAGGCACAATAAATAGAATCTTTAAGTTGGGCGAGCGCCCAGCACTGGTAATTGGAAGCAGAATACAAAGGAGCTTGACTAGGCGATCGCCCAAGATTGTACTGGGCGATCGCTTAGTGTAAATGTTGGCCAGCGATTTTTATTTCCTTTTTTTAGTTTGACTTCAACTAGGAAATGTTTTAGACGCGATTGTCATAATCTTTTGGAATCTTTTGAGATACAATAAGGATAGTATATATATATATGAGTTATTAACTCATAATTGGGGTTGAATTTTTCGGGAAAAAAAGAAGACAGCAAGAAACAAGGAAGAAGAATTACTTGGCGAAGAAGAGATTTTAGAAGATTTCTTCTCCTTCAATCCATGACGGGTTCTATCAATTTTTTTATTTTTAATTTAATTTAATTATGTTCTTCTAATTTTTTTGAGTCAAGGTAGACGATGAAACCTTGTTTAAACAAAGTCATTATGTTGTTATTCGTTTAATTCTGTTTTAGAACTTTAACTTTCATGGTTCGTTCTTGTTGGATTAATTAAATAAAATTTCTTTCATCATAAATATCATGTATTCTTGATTGTTAGAAATTGATTTAATTAATTTGTGATTGGTGCTTAAACATGTTCTACTAATTTCTTTTGATTTTTCGTTATCTTTTTATCGATTTGGGATACATTAAATGCTTAGGAAACCTTTGATTCTTTGTTTTCTTTTAATTGAATTTGATACGGGGAACGCTTAAGTAATTTAAGTTTGAAGCAAATGGGAGCCTATATTGGATTTTCTTCTTTTGATATAATTGATAAATATCTTAAGATGACAATAGATTGATTTCGAGTTGTCGTTTGTTTTTGGAATTAATCAATAATTGGATAATTGCTAAGTTAAACAATGGTGGATTCCGAAACCTTGGTACTTTAAACAACTTGAATTTTCAACTCAACTTTTTAGCATAATTAATTAGTCTTTAAGTTAAATTATTTCAACCAAATTCCTTTCGACCCAACTAGCCTAGAATAATAGTTAATTCGGATTAATTTAAACTTTTCTCATTGCAGTCTCTGTGGGATCGACCTGTTGCTACTTTTCTATATTCCAATAAATTCGTACACTTGCGAGTTAATTAAAATTTGACATCAAGTTTTTGGCGACGCTGCTGGAGACTACGTTGGAAAGTTAATTTAGTCTTAGTTAAGTTAATTATTGACTAGTTATAATTTAAGATTTTATTTATATATATTTTTTTTAAAAAAAATCAAAAACATTTATAATGCGTGCTTGGTCGTAGATCTCTAAAAATTATGCTAGAACCTCTAAATAGTGAAATTGAAAGAACTTTTTACCAATGAAAACGAGCTACCACTTTAGAAAAATTTCAAGGAACCGAAGTAATAATCGCTATGGGTCATGAAATTGAGGAGAGACCTTTTAGGGACCATTTTAGTCCGTTAGCTAATTTGAGCACCTCATACATACAATACCCACAAGTAGCTACTAGGAATTTTGAGCTAAAACCGGGTGTGCTTAATTGTCTTCCATCTTTCTATAGTTTAGATAGTGAAGAACCATATAATCATCTGACAGATTTTTATGCTGTATGTGAGACATTTAAATATGAGAATGTTTCTCCTGACAATGTTAAACTTTGTCTGTTTCTTTTCTCTCTGAAAGATAGATCTAGATTATGGTTTAACACGTTACCTGCCAATAGTATTACATCTTAAAAACAAATGGTTGCCAAATTTTTGAATAAATATTTTCCTGTTCATAAAACTAATACCATTCACATGGAAATTTCAGAGTTTGTGTAGAAAGACGAAGAACCATTCTATGAAACATGGGAGAGATTTATTGGGCTCCTTATGAAATGTCCACATCACGGCTATAAAAAATGGCACTTATGCCAATATTTTTTGGACTTTCACATATTCAAGAGTGGTTGATGGCCACAAGTGGTGGTGAGCTTATGTCCAAAAATGCAACAGAAATTTAGAGCTTCTTTCAAAAGCAGGCTGACAATTCACAACAGCGGAATAGAACTTCTTAGACTGAACCAAAGAAAATAAGAATCTATGAGATTCAAAGCAATGAACCCAGCTCAGAAATCAAAGAATTGAAAGACATGATAGTAGATATTTCTTGCAAGTTAACCTCGTTGACAGCCAATAATTCCACTGAGCTAGATGTATGTTCTGATCAAGCGAATGTCCTCAACATGATGAGGAAACCATCTTACAATCCTTATTCCAACACACATAACCCATGATGGAGAGACCATCCAAATTTTTCTTGGTCACGGGGTGTTCAATAGGATAGTACGACAGGTCAAGTCCCTTAGCAAAATACCAGACAATTCAATCAAGATTTTTCACAACCAAAACCATGGGATGAGGTAATTCAAAAATTGAAAAAAGCTACACAAGCTGCATTAGATCACCAGAATCACACCATTACTGAGTTTAGGAATGAAGTGCGAACTCGCCAAAACTCACAGGTACAATCCATCTCCAATATAGAAAACATGATGGGACAACTGGGCTCATCAGTCCAACAGTTGGCAACAACTATTGAGAAAGAAAAGTTTTCTAGTAAGCCATTTCCTACCCTAAAGGAGTGCACAATATTGGGACTAATTCAAGCAACCAACAGGAAGAGGCTAAATCGATCATGACTTTGAGATGCGACAAATTGTTTGACAAACAAATGGAAATTCCAAAAAGAAATACATCTCAACTAGTTGTTCCAGGTAATGCACCAACTACTGATTCAGTTCAGGAAGTTCCCAAAGAGAACAATTAGCCATCTTACATTCTAAAAGCTCTATTTCTTCAGAGGCTATTAAGCAAATACCTGCTTATGCTAAGTTTTTGAAAGACTTATGTACGAAAAAGAGACAACTACATGTGCACAAAAAGGCCTTTTTAATTGAACAGGTTAGCTCTATAATTCAAAGCAACACCCCTCCAAAATTTAAAGACCCAGATTGTCCTACTATCTCATGCATCACAGGAAACCATAAGATTGAAAAGGCTTTACTAGAATTAGGAGCTAGTGTTAATCTTCTTCCTTATTCTGTGTATATGCAACTTGGATTAGGCGAGTTAAAACCAACATCTGTGATTTTACAACTTGCTGATAGATCTGTGAAAGTCTCCCGTAGAAATGTAGAGGATGTTTTGATACAGGTTGACAAGTTTTATTTTCATGTTGATTTTATTGTACTTGATACTCAACCAGTACGAGACTCTACAAAACATGTTTCTGTAATTTTTTGTCGTCCTTTTAGCAACATCTAATGCTATTAATAATTGTAGGAATAGAGTTATGCAGCTATTTTTTGGCAACATGACAATAGAATTGAATATTTTTAATGTCAACAACCAACCATACGACAATGAAGATGTTGTTGATGTTGACATGATACAAGCATTAGTTGATGATTCTTTTGTTTCTACTAATTGTGATGATGCTTTAAACATGTGCTTAACTCATTTTGGTTCATAAATTGATGTAGATAGTGCTATAAATGAGGTGAATGTTTTGCTTGAATCAGCGCCTGTCATAGATACAACTAAGTGGAAACAGAAAATTGAGCCACTTCCAACAAGTAAGAAGAAGAACATCCCATCAGTTCAACAACCACCAAAATTAGAGCTTAAAACATTGCCTGACACTTTGCAATATGCATTCTTGAGAGAGGCCAACACTTTACCAGTAATTATCTCTTCTTTCCATGATGATATACAAAAAGGTAAGTTAATAAATGTTTTGACTGAACATAAAGAAGAATTAGGATGGACCATTGCTGATATTATAGGTATAAATCTAGTAGATTGTATGCATCATATCTATCTTGAAGAATATGCTAGGTCTACTAGAGAGATGCAACATCGGTTAAATCCTAACATGAAAGATGTGGTAAGAACTAAAGTGCTTAAATTGTTAGATGCTGGAATTATTTATCCTATTTCTGATAGTATGTGGGTAAATCTAGTACATGTTGTTCCAAAAAAATCAGGTATCACAATAGTTACTAATACAAACAATGAATTGGTTCCAACTAGAATAACTACAGGTTGACGTATTTGCATTGTTATAGAAAATTGAATTCAGTCACTAGAAAAGATCAATTTCCTCTTCCATTCATTGATCAAATGCTTGATAGGCTTGCAGGTCATGATTATTATTGTTTTCTTGATGGTTATTTTGGCTATAATCAAATTCCTATAGCTCCAGAAGATCAAGAGAAAATCACTTTCACTTGTCTTTTTGGAAATTTTGCATATAGAAGAATGCCATTTGGTTTGTGTAATGACCTGCTACTTTCAAATATGTATGCTTAGCATATTTTCTGACATGGTTGAGAGGTTTCTTGAAGTGTTCATGGATGATTTTTCTGTATATGCAGATTCGTTTGATGAATGTTTGCGCTATCTAACTTTAGTTTTACAGAGATCCGAGAAAAAGAACTTAGTTTTAAAATTGGGAAAAATGTCACTTCATGGTGAAACAAGGTATTGTTCTTGGTCACATTATCTCTAGTAGTAGTATTGAAGTTGACAAGGCCAGAGTGGATCTTATCTCCAATCTTCTACCTCCAAAATCAATGAAAGAAGTAAGATCTTTTCTTGAAGATTCATTCAAGATTTTAGTAAAATCTCTAGACCCTTATGCAATTTACTTGTTAAGGATGCACCTTTTGTCTTTAATGATTCGTGTTTAGAAGCGTTCGAAAAACTTAAGAAATTGTTGACAACTACACCTATTATTCGACCACCTGATTGGAATTTACTTTTTGAACTCATGTGTGATGCATCTGATTAAGCTATAGGAGCAGTTTTAGGATAGAGACTAGATCGTTTGTCTTCGGTTATTTACTATGCAAGTAGAACTCTTTACGATGCACAGTTGAATTATTCTACCACGGAGAAAGAAATGCAAGCAGTTGTATTTGCATCAGATAAATTTCAATCATATCTTGTAGGGTGTAAAGTAATTATTTTTTCTGACCATGCTGCCCTCTAATATCTTCTCACTAAGAAAGATGCTAAACTAAGATTAATTCGGTGGATTTTGCTTTTACAAGAATTTGATATTGAGTTTAGAGAAAAAAAGGGTTCTGAAAATGTTGTAGCTGACCACTTATCTCGTATTGTGCTCGACTCTGTACAGGAAAAACTACTGTTAAATGAGTTATTTCCAGATGAACAACTTATGAATATTGATATTGTACATTGGTTTGTTGACATAGTTAATTATCTTGTTAAAGGTAAACTTCCAGAACATTGGACTAAATAAGATAGAACTAAGTTCCTAGCTGAAGTGAATAACTTCGTTTGGGATGATCCTTATTTGTTTAAATACTGTGCTGATCAAATTATAAGGAGATGTATCCTAGAAAGTGAATTCCATAGTGTTCTCTTTTTGTCATGACCAAGCTTGTGGAGGCCACTTCAGTGCTAAAAAGACTACTACCAAAATTTTACAATGTGATTTTTATTGGCTTACTCTTTTTCGTGACACTTATATTTTTTGTTCTTCATGTGACAAGTGTCAACGCATGGGAAGCATTTCAAAAAGAAACATGATGTCTCTTAATCATATTCTCGTGGTTGATATCTTTGATGTATGGGGGATTGATTTCATGGACCTTTTCCTCCATCCTTTGGCTATCTTTACATATTAGTTGGTGTCGATTATGTATCCAAGTGGGTCGAGGCAATTCCATGTAGGACCAATGATCACAAAAGATTGCAACTCCATATCACCTACAAACTAGCGGTCAGGTGGAGGTTTCAAATCGAGAGATAAAGCAAATTTTGGATAAGACAGTTCGACCTGATAGAAAAGATTGGTCTCTACGACTTACTAATGCATTGTGGGCATATAGAACAGCTTTCAAAACACCCATTGGAATGTCTCCTTATAGATTAGTGTATGGAAAAGCCTGCCACTTACCGGTTGAGCTTGAGCATCGAGCTTATTGGGTTATTAAAAAATTTAAATTTGATTTGCAAGAAGCTGGGTCAAAAAAGAAATTGCAGCTGACAGAACTTGAGGAGATTCAGAATGACGCTTATGAGAATGCAAAAATCTACAAGTACAGAACAGAAGTCTTTCATGACAAGCACATAGTAAGAAAATCATTGACCCCAGGTCAGAAAGTACTTTTATATAATTCTCATTTGCATTTATTTCCAGGTAAGTTATATTCTAGATGGTCAGATCCTTTTATTATTCATATTGTTTATCCCCATGGAGCAATTGAGGTTGAAAACCCCCTCCCTACCCCCTCCCACCACAACAAAAAAATGATGATATTTTTAAAGTTAATGGCCAAAGATTAAAACCTTATTTGGAGTTCAACTCTCGAGAGGGTGATGAAAAAATTGATTTAAGTGATCCTACCAATCCATCTTTAAAAAAAAACAAATAAAAAAATAAAACAACAAAAAAAATATTGAAAAACATAAAACAAAAAAAAATTGAAAAAAAAAAAAACAACAATTGTGTTTTCTCTTAGTATTTTTCTTAGTGGGAATGCATAGTGCTACAACTGATCCAGGTACATTCTTTTCAATTTATTCTCTTCTCTTTTTGTCTCTCTTTATTCCTAATACTGATTACACTGATTATATTTGCATGCACTTAACTGAATTGTATAATTTAGAACATTGGGGACAATGTTTAGAATAGATTTGGAGATAGGGTATTTAAAAAAATTAAGGTACTGCACGTGGACTTCGAAAATTGGATGAAGTAAGAGCTTTTGATTTTAGTACCTGTCTTACCTTTTACTTGGAGTATCGTGACACCTTGATAGCCTTGCCGGCTTATGATGATATTTATTTGAAACTGTTATCAATTGATGAATTATGACTCGGTGATGCTACTTAAGCTATTTTTACAGACTATACTTATCAATGTGAGATATGATTAAGTATGAGCACAATAGTCATGAATATCACTACTTTGATTGGTATATTAAATACAATACAATGAAATAATAGTGAACATAAGTGTGAAACCATGACCACCAATTGACAACTCCATTACCTAACCAGTTGAAAGGATAGTTTGGGGTGGTTAAACTAATGCAGAAACTGTTTAGATGGGTGTTGATTCCGTGCTTGAGTAATATTTTTGTGGAGTGTATTTGGCTACCAGGTAGAATCTAGGTATTGACCAAATTCTAGGAATCTAATCCCTGCGTATTTATGTTGTACAAAAAAAGGCATTGTACTTGCATTATCTTATACCTCTCTTCGTAGCCTAGTTGACTCGATTGATAAAGCTCGTTGGGGTTCTCAAAACTTTGTGCCCTAAGGTCTATTCGACCTAGGAGCCATCAGCCTAAAGCTCGCTACAAGGGTCATCTTGAAAGCTTAAGAGAGTTGGGTCTTTCACATAAGATATTTAATATAAAACAAAAAACAAAAAAAGAAAGGCAAAAGCAAGACTGCGCCTTTGTGCGCATAACTTGAGGATTTAGATAACTAGTGGGTTTGACTTACCTAGTAGAAGTTTGATGGTCGAAGCATTCAATAATAGGAGAATCTTCACAGATCTTGATAGTAACTGTATTGCCTAGACCTAACTAAATTTTGAGCAATAAAAGAATAAGTGTTTTGAGGGCAACTCTAGAGTTAACACCCAGAGTGAAAAATTGAATATCAGTATGGTAGTGTGTATTCTTACGAGAGAGCAATGAAATATTTGACCATTGGGGGACAGATATTACCAACCTAAAATTTTATGTTGATTGGATTGACTATGCGCACACACATATATCAATCGAGCATTGGACAAGTAAAAATTGATTTTGGTACCATGATTAAGAAGTTTTTCATGAATTGTTTGATTGTTTCAATAACTTGAGGCAACTATGGCAAGTTAAATGTTAATATTATTTGTTTGATTGTGTAAGTAAATAGTCATGTTCGAGGACGAACAAATGTTCAAGTTTGGGGACATTTGATAAGTGTGATTTTATAATTATCAGGACCATCAAAAGTGGACGATTGTAAGGACTCTTAAGTGATTTTTTACTTAATTGTGTGCTGATTTAATTGTTTTAGGTCAAAACCCAAGTTCGAAAGGAATTGGAGACAAACAAAGCAAAATGAGCAAAAGAATGACTCAAAATGCTCGAAGACTTGGAAAGGGAGACCAACATGCAAGCATTCAAAAGTTTAAGGACTCGTATTGTAAATAAAAGAGGACTAAATAGAAATAAAAGAAGAAATAAGAGGACTAAAGAGAATAAAAATCATAGTCAGAGGACCAAAGGCGCATTAATGGAATCTTTAAGATGGGCGATCGCCCAACTTATAGCTGGGCGAGCGCTTAGCACTGGTAATCGTAAGCAGAATACAAAGGAGCTTGACAAGGTGATCGCCCAAGAATGTACTGGGCGATCGCCCAGTGTAAATGTTGGCCAGCGATTTTTATTTCCTTTTTTTAGTTTGACTTCAACTAGGAAATGTTTTAGACGCGATTTTCATGATCTTTTGAAATCTTTTGAAATACAATAATGATAGTATATATATGAGTTATTAACTCATAATTGGGGTTGAATTTTTGGGGAAAAAAGAAGATGGCAAGAAACAAGGAAGAAGAATTACTTGGCGAAGAAGAGTTTTTTAGAAGATTTCTTCTCCTTCAATCCATGCCGGGTTCTATCAATTCTTTTATTTTTAATTTAATTATGTTCTTCTAATTTTCTTGAGTCAAGGCAAATGATAAAACCTTGTTTAAACAAAGTCATTATTTTGTTATTCGTTTAATTCTATTTCAAAGCTTTAACTTTCATAGTTCGTTCTTGTTGGATTAATTAAATAAAATCTCTTTCATCTTAAATATCATGTATTCTTGATTGTTAGAAATTGATTTAATTAATTTTTGCTTGGTGCTTGTTGTGCGATTATAATCTCGCAAGTAGACAGATCATTGACAAGTAATATAGTAATAAATAGAGTGTCGAACCCACGAAGACTAGATACCAATTTAACCTATTAATTTATAACTCAACTTTTAACAAAATGAATAAACACAGATTTGATTTTTGTTCGTGATTCTAAAACTAACTTAACTATTTTAATTAAACTTAAATATCAATAAGCAACTTTAAATGAAGAGAACGAATTCAAGATTTACTAACACTAGGATTCACAAATCCACCTACACATTTTATAATCAATTATCTGTTAACCACTTTTTAGCTTTTAATTACCTTGGATTGAAAATCGGCGTTCCTAAATTAATCGAAAGCCTCTCTCGATGGTCAATCAATTCTATATGTTATGCGAACCTAATTATCTCTAATTAAGCTTCGAACATAAACACATGCATTAAAATCTCAAGAACACCTACAGGGATTTCATAAAGCATAATAGTAATCTCTATCTATTATTGGACCCTATGTTATTCAATACCACGTGCTTAATCTATATTGAATTGCTCGACTTCAATATAGATCACAATATATTCTAATGTTGATCAAGCATTAAAATAATATAAAAACTGAACAAAGAATAATCAACCCAAGCAATCAATTACTAAATGGGAAAAACTTCTAATTAATTAAAAATGTGAGGTTTCATCGTTCATCCTAGAAAAAGTAAGTTTAGCCAGACATGATTATGTATAATAATACAAGAATTGTATTAATCATGATCCAGCGAAAGAAAAGGAAAAAATAGGTAAAACCCGTGATCCTGGCTCAATGATCTTCAATCCCGTGCCTTGATCTTCGATTCTTTGTTTCTATATTGTTCTCTCCAAAATTAGTCTCCCGCGAGATGCCTCTCTTCTTGCTTTTATATGCGTCTCCCAACTTTCCAAAACGTGGTTGAGGAAGTTGGATCAATATAGGCTTGATAGTCTTTCAATTCTATCAGAAAACTGTAAATTTCTGCTACGTTTAGCCCATGCGATCGCATGGTGTAATACCGTGCGATCGCATGGTATTCATGAAGAGCATTCTGCATATTTTTTGTTCTTCCTGCGATCGCACCAAATTTGTACCATGTGATCGCATAGTTGATTTGGTGCTGAATTTGAATTTTCCTCCTTGATAATTGTACGTCAAGCTCCTGAAGTCTCTTTTCTTAGCAATTAAGTCTCATTTTCTTCATTTTGCTCTCTTTTCATCCGAGTGATACTTGAACTTGATTATTTCCTAAATTAATAAGAAAATAGCATGCAATTAAACTGAAATCAAATAATATGACTCATAATTGTCTCTTTTTGTGAGCTCAGATAAGTACAAAATTGTACTTATCAAATACCCCCAAACTTGAACTATTATTCGTCCTCGAATAAACTAGCTAAAAACAATCTTGCACTTAATGAAATAAGCAATAATAAAGTTCAAAATATAAATAGCTTGTCGTTCTTGCTTCAGGTTTTGAAAAAAGAAAAACTTATAATTCATGACGAGTGTTCAGGTTATACAGTTGTAAATGTGATTCTACCTAAAACATACTTGAGATGTGTGTGAAAGCAGTTAACCTGATCAACTTAAATTCTATGGTGGTGATAGCCCAACCATTTTGTCAACTTTTCCTTTCCCTCTCGTAAGGTACACTTCTCCAAATATTATTGTTTTCTCTCAAATCTCGAGATTTTCGATTAAAATGTTACAGTTCACTCATAATTTTTCTTGTTTGAGGCTGGAAGAGAGCTAGCAATCGTGACAATCTAGGTTTGTGAAGATTCTCTAATTTATGAGTACTTTCGACCACAAAGTTTCTACTAAGTAAGTCAAACTCATTAGTCATCTAATCTCCAAATTTACTTTGCAAAGGAATTTTTCCTGGACAGAAATAACACATTATTTATTGAAATTTATTTATTTATTTATTATAGATCTTATGTGCAAAACTCAATCCATTAAGCTTTCTAAATGACTCATGTAACGAGCTTGAGGTCGATGACTCCAGGTCTTTCGAACCTTAGGGCATCAGGTTTTGAGAACCCCTACGGGCCTTTTCACTCGAGTCAAATAGGCTACGAAAGGAGTTATAAGCTATTAATAAGGTGCAAAACTCAGTCCATTAAACTTTCTAAATGACTCATGTAACGAGCTTGAGGTCGATGACTCCCAGGTCTTTCGATCCTTAGGGCATTAGGTTTTGAGAAACCCCTATGGCCCTTTTCACTCAAGTCAATTAGGCTACGAAAAGAGTTAAGCAATAATAAAAATAATTATATTCCTTGCGCGAAATATGTTCATGCCAGGGGATTAGATTCCTAACATTCGGTCAATACCTAGCTTCCTCTAATTGGTCTACAGTGCTCCACACAATTATTTTTTTTAGCATTCATGGAATTCATCACAACCTAGATAGCCACCATTACTACTGGTATACCACATTTTCTCACTATATTGGTTACTGGGCTGTATATACTATATTGGTTACTGGGTTGATATACAGATGATTCTAAGATTTAGAGAATAGTATCATATTGTTTTCAACTTAAGTGCACCAACATAGCTACAAATCCTTTTAACTGGCCACACAACACAATATTACGTAAGATTAAGTGGCCTCACATTTAAACAAAAGTATACCCTGTTCACAAGTCATGATTTAAAGCTAAAATTAAATGAAAAGTTGCATCATTAGCCGGCAAGGCTATTTATATCACATAAACATGTAAACAAAAATAAATTAAATTTTTTTTTATACTAAAAAGGAATAATAAAAATCAAATATCATTTATCAAGTCAAGAGCGAATTTTCATACAGCACCCCCAAACTTAAATCATATATTGTCCCTAATGTCATGCAAAATAAATAAACACATAAAAATTTTAGGTACTTCCCAGATGTGGATCTGAGGGTGCCGGTAGACGAAGTATAGAAGGATCAACCGGTAGAGATGCTGGCATGGGTGTCGGGCGGCAGATCTGGTCATGGATGTCATCAAGCTTGTCTGCACATCTGTCGAGCCTCCTCTTTACCTGGTCGCAGTCTGCTCGAATCCAACTCTGCTCTAGGAAAGACTGACTCTGGGAAAACTTCATAGTCATTTGAGTGTGTCGGACTGCATCCACTCGAGACCGCAGTGTCGTCAGCTCCTATTGTACTGTGTGTAGCTCAGTACGCGTATCGATAATGAGCCTGGTCTGCTCAGCCTAACCCTCCAGAAGGCGACGTAGCATGGATGCTATGTCTCCTGGTGGTGCGGCATGATGGGGTGCGACTGGATAGGGTGCGACCTGCTGATCTTCTTGAGGTTGCTCGTATACGGCTGGGGCTGCCACCTCAGCTCGTGCAGTATGCCGTCTCTCATTTTCCAAAGCAAATCTGTTGATAGGTCCCTTTGCTTTCAGTACCAGCTCTGCAGGTAAGATTTGAACCCCTGCTGCCTCACAAATACCACTGATCAATGCTGGGAAGATGGCCGTGTGTCTCTTGTCCGTTTGGAAGCCCAGCATGCTGATCAGGATGTAGATGTAGTTCCCCAAGTCTATCTTTCTCCCATGAGCAAGATGATATAACAGATGAGCTCTAGCATCATTGATAGTAGTACGATGCTGGGTCGGGTCAATGTTGTGGCTCACAAAAACATTCAGGATAAGGAGGGAATCTGTCAGTTTGCTGTGCTCTAGGTCCCTCCCGGGTAGTGGCCATGCATTGTCTCGACCATATAGAAACCGGGCCACTTCACCCATATCCTGAATGGAGGGCAGAGGGTGAATATCTTCAATGGTGAGACCATAGAAGTCGTTGATGACCTTCGGGGTAAACATTAACCATGTACCCCACACCCACGTCTGCCCATAATGCTCCATCCCTTGAATGTCAATCTCTTGGTTGAAATTTGTGTAAAATTCATTGACGAGCTGGGAGTAGACCTTATGAAGTGTATCAGCTACCTTGGTCCATCTGCAAACATCAATGAGAATATACAGCTCGGAGTGAGGAAAGTCAGCCAAATGCACTCTCCGCTCCCTCCAAATGGTCCAATGGCTAATGACCTTGGTGAATCTTTCCTTGTGCTCCTCGGAAAGATAATGGCAGGAGTCTGTGGTCTCTACACGTGCCCTCTTCGATGTGCTGCCGGTTGTCTTCTTTTTTCTTTTTTCAGCGGCGGTCGAGGGTCGTTTTGGAGCCATAATCTGTAAAATGAACAAAAATACGTTAGATGTGAAAAATAACATATATGGTTCAAGACATCACCTCCAAAGTAGTTTAAACATTAGGTAAAAATTTTCAAAAAAAAACGTGATAGACTAGGCGACTTCGTGTATCGAAAAATCTACCTAAGAATTTGCAAAAGTGAAACGGAAGAGGGTGGCATGAAAGTGTATGCTATGGTCTACCACATAGTCAAATTTCACATGATTTCGAGGTCATTTAGGCCAAACGGATGGGAGACGAAAGTGCCAATGGAGGCAGGCTACAGTGGCTACCTGTGGTCTGCCATGGCAGGGCTGCAGGCCTAATGAAAACGGTTGGAATGATCTAGTGATAAAAACGTGCCTAAATCGAGGTGAGTGCTCCTAGACGGTGACATATGTTCAGTGGGATAGCCTACGGTTTGGTTGACATCAACTTTGGCCAAAAATGTGGATGGTGCATTTCATCAAACACCTTGCATGCATTGAATAACCTTCAAGGATTTGAACAAATGGGGGAAATCAATCAAACCAAAAAATTTTCCACAACCTAATCAACTAAACCCAATCACAAATGTATTACCTGTTCGATTCAAGCCTAAACTAACAACATGTACTCCATATTAATCAAAAAGCACGAATTTATTTACATTTACATCAACATCCGAAATTAACTTGAAATAAATGTGAACTTACTGTTTGAATTCATAGATTTGGATGTTAATGAATGTTGGATGGTGTAGAATTGAAGTCCAAGGATACGAAGATGGTGTTTGGAGATCAAGGATTTAAGAAGGATCGATTTTGGAAGTAAAAGCTTTGATTTTATTGAAATGAACGGTTGTACCTTGGTTTTAAGTTCTCTGGTGTTCCATGCAATCGCATGGCATGAAGGTCCTACGATCGCAGGAATGCCTAATTCTGGGCAGAATGTAATCTGTCCAGTCTATGCAATTGCAATGGTTTGAACCATGCGATCGCATAGTTCTACACCCTGTTTCAATTTTTTTTTTAATTGAAACATAACTGTAAAATAAGTAAAAACATGCATATGCAAAATGATGATGATAAAAGCCTCGAAACCTAAGAATTAAAAACCTATTTCAAACTTAAAAACCTAAAACGTGTGCAAACACGTGAATAAACTCCTAAAACTGAAATAATGCCGAAAATTTAAATAAAAGGGAGAAAAATGGGTTGCCTCCCATTGAGCACTTGTTTAAAGTCTTTAGCTCAACTTTGTCGTGGTAATCACTCCGGATTGCTCAAAGCGGTAAATGACTTTTCTTTCGAAAAGTCACCCTCCAAGTATTGTTTTAGCCTTTGTCCATTTACTTTGAACCTTCCATTCGTGTCATGAGCCACTTCTACCGCTCCATGTGGATAGACTTTCACTACCATGAATGGACCGGACCATCTTGAACGTAGTTTCCCAGGAAAGAGCTTGAGTCGAGAGTTGAATAAGAGAACTTTTTGTCCCGCCACAAATTGCCTTTTTTGAATATGTTTGTCATGCCAATTCTTGGTTTTCTCTTTGTACAGTTTCGCATTTTCATAAGCCTCGAACCTGAATTCTTCCATTTCGTTCAACTGAAGCAGTCTTTTCTCACCGACTTCTTTCAAGTCAAAATTCAACTTTCTCAATGCCCAATAGGCTCGGTGCTTCAGCTCAACTGGTAAATGGCACGCCTTCCCAAAAACTAGGCGATAAGGTGACATTCCAATTGGTATTTTGAATGCAGTTCGATATGCCCAAAGGGCATCATCCAGTTTTCTCGACCAATCTTTTCTCGAGGTACTCACCGTAAGCTCTAGGATCCTTTTCAACTCCCGGTTGGAGATTTCCACCTGGCCGCTAGTTTGTGGATGGTATGGAGTAGCCACACGGTGCTTCACACCGTATTTTGCCAAAAAAGTTTCAAACTGTCTGTTGCAAAAATGTTTACCTCCGTCGCTTATGATTGCCCGAGGAGTTCCGAAACGCGTGAAAATATTCTTTTTGAGAAAATTCACGACCACCTTGCCATCATTGGTTGGTAAGGCCACAGCTTCTAACCATTTAGACACGTAGTCCACAGCCACCAAAATGTAGGAATTTGAGAATGACGGTGGAAATGGTCCCATAAAGTCAATCCCCCATACATCGAAAAGTTCAACCTCTAAAATGCTTCGAAGGGGCATTTCCTGCTTTCGAGATATATTTCCCGTCTTTTGGCACCTGTCACACTTTTTTACCAAACTGTAGGCATCCTTAAATAATGTCGGCCAATAAAATCTAGATTGTAAAACTTTGACTGCTGTTTTGGTAGCACTGAAATGACCTCCGTATGATGAAGAATGGCATTGCTCCAAGACAGTCTCCATTTCTTCTTCAAGTAGACATTTTCGAATTACTTGATCAGCTCCCCGTCTATAAAGAATAGGATCTTCCCAAAAATAGTATTTAAGTTCTGAAAAGAACTTTTTTTGGCGTTGATGATCATAATCAGGTGGCATGATATTGCTTGCAAGGTAATTTACATAATCTGCATACCACGGTGCACTTTCCATCTGCTCTATCCCAAAAATCTGCTCATCTAGAAATTTTTCATTTATTTCACCTTCTTCATTCCCTTATGTCTGCTCTATTCTGGACAAGTGGTTGGCTACCACATTTTCAACTCCTTTTTTATCCTGAATCTCTAAGTCAATTCTTGAAGAAGTAAGATCCACCGAATAAGTCTTGGTTTTGCATCTTTTTAAGCAAAAAGATATTTTAATGCTGCATGATCCGTGTGGACTATTACTTTCGATCCAATGAGGTAAGATCGAAATTTTTCAAAGGCAAATACTACTGCTAGTAATTTCTTTTCTGTAGTGGTATAATTCATCTGAGCGTCATTGAGAGTTCGACTGGCATAATATATGACATGCATGACTTTTGCTCTACGTTGCCCCAAAACTGCCCCGATGGCAAAGTCACTTGCATCACACATAAGTTCAAATGGTAGATCCCAATCAGGTGGTACAATGATAGGTGCTGAGATTAGACTGCTCTTTAGAATGTTGAAAGCTTTAAGGCAGTCTATAGAAAATTCAAACTTAGCTTCTTTTTCCAGCAAACTGCAAAGTGGTTTAGTTATTTTTGAGAAATCTTTTATGAATCTTCTGTAGAAACCTGCATGTCCCAGAAATTCGGGGCAGTTTCTGTTGTTGGAGAAGGCAATTTCTCTATAACTTGAATCTTTGCTTTGTCGACCTCAATACTGTTAGCTAAAATCCTGTGTCCCAACACGAAGCCTTCTTGGACCATAAAGTGACATTTTTCCCAATTGAGTACCAAGTTGGTTTTCTCACAACGCTGAAGTACCAAAGTCAAATTTCTGAGGCATTCGTTGAATGATGATCCAAAAAATGAAAAATTATCCATAAAAACTTCAATGAATTTTTCAACCATATCTGAGAAAATAGACATCATACAACGCTGAAATGTGGCTGGGGCGTTGCATAGGCCAAATGGCATACGCCTATATGCAAACGTTCCATAAGGGCAAGTAAAGGCAGTCTTTTCTTGATCTTCTGGCGCTATATGAATCTGATTGTAGCCTGAATACCCCTCAAGAAAGCAATAATGAGAATGACCTGCCAAACGTTCCAACATCTGATCAATGAATGGTAGAGGAAAATGGTATTTTTAAGTGGCATGATTCAGTTTTCTGTAGTCAATACAAACTCGCCAATCGGTAGTCAATCTGACTGGTATGAGCTCGTTATTATCATTCTTCTCAACTGTGATCCCCTCCTTTTTTGGCACTACTTGAACCGGGCTTACCCAAGTGCTATCTGAAATTGGATAGATGATACCGGCATCAAGTAGTTTCAACACTTCAGCTTTGACTATTTCTTGCAAATGAAGATTCAATCTGCTTTGATGTTGCACTGCTGGTTTATATGCCTCTTCCATTAGAATCTTGTGCATGCATATGGATGGGATGATACCTCTGATGTCTGCTATAGTCCAACCGATGGTTGATTTGTAATTCTTCAAAACTCGGAGTAATTTATCTTCCTGATCCTTATCAATAGAATTTGCAATGATGACTTGAAGAGTAGATGACTCCCCGAGATAAACATACCTAAGGTGAGAAGGTAACTGCTTTAACTCGAGAATTGGGGCCTTTTGAACTGAAGGAGGCTGCTGATGAGGTGTGGTACCCAGATCGATATATCTACTTCTTCTTTCAATCCGTTCTGCTCCTTGTAAATATCTGGCACGTTCTTCAAGAACTGGAGATTTAGAATTTTCATCTTGAGAATGCATAATACACGCTTTCCATGGATTTGAAGGATTTTCCAAAGCAAATGTGTTAGCTACCTCGTGATCAATGATATCGATCTGAAAGCATGAGTCAGAGGAGCTTGGATACTGAATTGCCTTGAACACATTGAAAGTGACTTGCTCCTCATTCAATCTCAACATTAGCTGCTCTTTTTGCACATCAATTAGGGCTCGTCCAGTAGCTAAGAATGGTCGTCCCAAGATAAGTGGCACATCTCTATCCTCCGCCATATCCAGGATAATGAAGTCAACTGGGAATATGAATTTGTCCACTTTTACTAAAATATCTTCAATAACTCTGCGTGGGCGTTTAACTGACCGATCAACTAACTGTAGTGATATTGTAGTTGGCTTTACTTCCCCAAGACCAAGTTGCCTGAAAATAGAATAAGACATCAAATTAATGCTAGCACCTAAATCACATAATGCTTTTTTTAAAAATGAACTACCAATAGTACAAGGAATAGAGAAACTCTCTGGATCTTTTAATTTCGGCGGTAGCTTGTTCTGCAAGATAGCACTACACTCCTCAGTAAGCATAACTATTTCGTGCTCTTCCAACTTCCTTTTATTTGAAAGGATTTCTTTCATGAATTTTGCATAACTTGGCATCTATGCTAGAGTATCAGCAAACGGTATGTTGATTTGGAGTTTCTTGAACACATCGAGGAATTTCTCGAATTGCTTGTCTAGCTTGTGTTTACGCAGCCTTTGAGGAAATGGAATTGGAGGGACGTAGGCCGGTGGTGGAATATAAGCTAGTGGAGAGTCCCTTTCTGGTGTAACTTCTGCATCTAATTTTTTTTCTCTCTCTCTTTGTTGGACACAGTTTCCTTTTCTACACCTGGTCTAGTCACATGAATTTCTGGCAACTGAGCTCCGCTTCTCGTGGTAATTGCATTTACTTGCTCTTTTGGATTGACCCTGGTATTGCTTGGCCATGTGTCTAGTTGTCGCTCGGTCAACAGTTTAGCCAACTGCCCAATCTGATTTTTTACATTCTTTATCGCAGCATCTTGTCTTTTCTGCATTTTTTTTAACTTAAATTCCATACGCGTGACAGTTTCTTCCAATCTCCCTTTTCTCTCTTGTGGTCTCCCTTGACTTGGTGGATTCTGAATATTTTGGGTGTTGCCATAGGAGAAGTTCGGATGATTTCTCCATCCTAGATTGTAAGTCTGTGAATACGGATTATTCTGCTGTAGCTGAAAATTCTGAGCATATGCAACTTGTTCAGGAGATGGCATATCAACTTTTGTCAATGGACACTCTGAAGACTGATGGTTTGCCCCGCATATTACACAAATTGATGGAGACATTTGAACCATATTGGCTGAATGAGAATATTTCATTGCTTCCATCTGCTTTGCCAATGCATCGATTTTTGCTTCCCCGGCAACGACGCTAAAAACTTGTTGTGTGATTATAATCCCGCAAGTGGACGAATCGTTGACAAGTAATATAGTAATAAATAGAGTGTCGAACCCATGATGACTAGACACCAAGTTAACCTATTAATTTATAACTCAACTTTTAACAAAATGAATAAACACAGATTTGATTTTTGTTCGTGATTCTAAAACTAACTTAACTATTTTAATTAAACTTTAAATGCCAATAAGCAACTTTAAATGAAGAGAACGAATTCATGATTTACTAACACTAGGATTCACAAATCCACCTACACGTTTTATAATCAATTATCTGTTAACCACTTTTTAGCTTTTAATTACCTTGGATTGAAAATCGACGTTCTTAAATTAATCGAAAGCCTCTCTCGATGGTCAACCAATTCTATATGTTATGCGAACCTAATTATCTCTAATTAAGCTTCGAACATAAACACATGCATTATAATCTCAAGAACACCTACATAGATTTCATAAAGCATAATAGTAATCTCTATCTATTATTGGACCCTATGTTATTCAATACCACGTGCTTAATCTATATTGAATCTCTAGACTTCAATATAGATCACAATATATTCTAATGGTGATCAAGCATTAAAATAATATAAAAACTGAATAAAGAATAATCTACCCACGCAATCAATTACTAAAAAAGAAAAACTTCTAATTAATTAAAAACGCGAGGTTTCATCGTTCATCCTAGAAAAAGTAAGTTTAGCCGGACATGATTATGTATAATAATACAAGAATTGTATTAATCATGATCCGGTAAAAGAAAAAGAAAAAATAGATAAAATCCGTGATCCCGGCTCAATGATCTTCAATCTCGTGCCTTGATCTTCGATTCTTTGTTTCTATGTTGTTCTCTCCAAAATTCGTCTCCCGCGAGATGTCTCTCTTCTTGCTTTTATATGCGTCTCCCAACTCTCCAAAACGTGTTTGAGAAAGTTGGATCAATATGGGCTTGATAGTCTTTCAATTCTATCAGGAAACTGTAAATTTCTGCTACACTTGGCCCATGCGATCGCATGGTGTAATACCGTGAGATCGCATGGTATTCATGAAGAGCATTCTACATATTTTTTGTTCTTCCTGCGATCGCACAAAATTTGTGCCATGCAATCGCATGGTTGATTTGGTGCTAAATTTGAATTTCCCTCCTTGATAATTGCACGTCAAGCCCCTGAAGTCTCTTTTCTTAGCAATTAAGTCTCATTTTCTTGATTTTGCTCTATTTTCATCCGAGTGATACTTGAACTTGATTATTTCCTAAATTAATAAGAAACTAGAATGCAATTAAACTAAAATCAAATAATATGACTCATAATTGTCCCTTTTTGTGAGCCCTGATAAGTACAAAATTGTACTTATCAGTGCTTAAACGTGTTCTACTAATTTCTTTTGATTTTCCGTTATCTTTTTATTGATTTGGGATACGTAGAATGCTTAGGAAACCTTTGATTCTTTGTTTTCTTTTAATTGAATTTGATACGGAGACGCTTAACTAATTTAAGTTTGAAGCAAATGGGAGCCTATATTAGATTTTATTCTTTTGATGTAATTAATAAATATCTTAAGACGACAATAGATTGATTTCGAGTTGTCATTTGTTTTGGGGAATTAATCAATTATTAGATAATTGCTAAGTTAAACAATGGTGGATTCCGAAACTTTGGTACTTTAAAAAACTTGAATTTTCAACTCAACTTTTTAGTATAATTAATTAGTCTTTAAGTTAAATTATTTCAACCAAATTCCTTTCGACCCAACTAGCCTAGAATAATAGTTAATTCAGATTAATTTAGACTTTCCTCATTGCAGTCTCTGTGGGATCGACTTCATTACTACTTTTCTATATTCCAATAAATTCGTACACTTGCAAGTTAATTAAAATTTCACATCAGTCATCGAATGGAGAATCATTTAATTCATATAAAAGTTATTTGATACATAATTCTCATGGTATATGATTTATCAAAATTTCAAAACTTCGTAAAATTGGTCATTTTCGAAGGTTTTACTTCACTACTTTTGCTTTCTTTTCAAAAAAATGCGTATAACTCAAAGCATCGGAGATACAGAAGTAATATAATAAATCTTTCCAATAGTATATCATTTATCAAAATATTAAAATTTCATAAAATCATTAATTTTCAGACGACTACATGAATTTTGCATTGTTTTGGGAAAATTTTTATAACCAAAGCACAAATACTGGAACGGAAAAATATTTTTTTAATATGAAAGTATACAGATAAAGCTTTCCAAAGGTATATGATTTATCAAAATCTAAAAATTGTTTTACCATACGACTTTTGAGTTCTTTTGGGGGGAAAATCTTCTAAGATGCACGGGTCCTAGAATGGATAACCAGCTATTTCCTGTCAAAGTTAATTGTTAGAGCTATCCAACAGTATACACTTCATCAAAATATGAAAGTGTTGGAAAATCAGTGATTTTTGAAGGTTTTATTATGCTACTTCTACGTTACTTTGGGAAAATCCTTATAAATCAAAGAACAGGTTTTCGAATGGAAAACTATTTGTTTCATATGAAAGTAAACTGATAGAGCTTTCCAACACTATAAGAATCATCAACATATACAAATTTCAAAAAATCAGTGATATTTATACATTTATACGACTTTTGCATTGTTTTTGGAGAATCATTATAACTCAAAACACAGACCTTGCAATGAAAAACCGTTTTTTCATATGAAATTAAATTGATAGATAACTAATATAGCTTTCCAACGCTATAAGATTAATCAAAATCTAAAAACTTCGTCAAATTGGTTATTTTCAAAGGATTACTATACGGGCTTTGCATTATTTTGGAAATATGCTTATAACTAAAAGTAAGGGTCTTGGATCGAAAAATCATTTTTAATATAAAAGTAAATTAATAAAGCTTTCCTATGGTACATCATAGAAATCTGAAGAATTCAAAAAATCAGTGATTTTTGTTGGTTTATTACTTTACGAGTTTTGCATTATTTTGAAAAAATTCTTATAATTCAAAGCACGGATCCTATAATGAAAAATTGTTTATACGAGAAATCTTTCTTACGGTAACTGATTCATCGAAATTTCAAAACGTTGTAAAATCATTATTTGTTAATGTTTTAACGATTCGGCTTATGATTTTTTTTCTAGAGAATCCATATAACTCAAAGCATAAGTCCTATGAAAGTAAATTGATGCATCTTTCCAATGGTATATAATTTATCAAAATCTCAATATCTCGTAAAATCATTAATTTTCGAAGGTTCTACTATACGAATTTTCGTTGTTTTGGAAAAATCATTAAAACTCAAAGAACGGGTCCTAGAATGAAAGATCGTTTGTTTCATATGAATGTAAATTGATAAGTGACTTTTGCATATTATTTTTAGAAAATCCTTATTACTCAAAACATGAGTCCTCGAATACAAAACTGTTTATTTCACACAAAATTTATTTGATACATTTAAAAACTTGGTAAAATCGGCTATTTTTGTAGGTTTTACTATACAAATTTTCCGTTCTTTCTAGAAAATCCGTATAACTCAAAGCATGGGTTCTCAAAATTATGTGAAAAATCATACATTTTCAAAGGTTTTACAACACGACTTTTGCGCTGTCTTAAGAAAATCTTATAACTAAAAGCTAGTCATAGTACGAAAAACCAATTTTAATACGAAAGTAAACTAATAGAGTTTTTCTACGATATATCATTAATCGAAATATGCAAATTTCAAAAAATTATTGATTTTTGAAGGTTTTTACTACACGGCTTTTTGCATTATTTTGATAAAATCAATTAAACCCAAACAACGGGTCCTAGAATAGAAAACCGTTGTTTCATATAAATGTAAATTGATGGACCTGTTCAACCATATAGGATTTTCGAAATTTATGAATTTCAAAAGATCAATGATTTTTGAAGGTTTTACAATACGACTTTTGAGTTATTTTTTAATTAAAATCCTTATAAATCAAAGCACGAGTCCTCGAATGGAGAATCATTTATTTCATACATAAGTTACCTAACACATCTTTCTTTGATTCATCAAAATTTCAAAACTTCGTAAAATTGGTCATTTTTGAAGGTTTTAGAGCTCTCCAAGGTATAGAATTCATCAAAATCTAAAAATGTTTAAAAAAAATCAGTGATTATTGAAGGTTTTACTATACTGTTGCGTTATTTTGGAAAAATCCTTATAAAATAAAGAACGGGTCTTCGAATGGAAAATCGTTTGTTTCATGTTAAATTAAAATATTAGAGTTTTTCAACGATATATGAATGATCAAAATCTCAAAACTTCGTAAAATTGGTTATTTTTGAAGGCTTACCATACGACTTTTGCATTGTTTCGAAAATATTCTTATAACTGAAAGTAAGGGTATTGGATTGGAAAACGGTTTTTTAATATGAAAGTAAACTAATAAAGCTTTGAACTTTCCTACAATATGTGAAATCTGAAAATTTCAAAAAATTAGTGATTTTTGACAGTTTTACTACAAGACTTCTGCGTTCTTTGGAAAAATCCTTTTAACTCAAAGAACGGGTCCTAGAATGGAAAAATGCATTTTTCATGTGGATGTAAAGTGATAGAGCTTTCCAATGATATATGTTTCATTGAATTTTGAGAATTTCAAAAAATCAATAATTTCTTAAGGTTTACTAAACGTGTTTTGCGTCATTTTGAAAATGTCCGTATAACTAAAGCACGGATCCTGTAATAGAAAACTTTTTATTTCATATGAAAGTTGTAATGGTAATTGATTCATCAAAATTTCAAAACATTGTAAAATCGGTTATTTTTTAATGTTTTAACAAACCAACTTTTGCGTTTTTCATAAGTCCCACGAAAGTAAATTGATGCATCTTTCCAATGGAATATAATTTATCAAAATCTCAAAATTTTGTAAAATCATTAATTTTTGAAGGTGATTTTCGTAGTTTTTGGGAAAATCCTTATAACTAAAAGCATAGGTCGTGGAACATAAACTATTTTTTTAATATGAAAGTAAATTAATAGAGTTTTCAAATGGTATATGATTCATAGAAATTTAAAATTTTCATAAAGTAATTTTTTGAAGGTTTTACTTACGACTTTAGTCTTGTTTTGAAAAAAAAATCCTTATAAATCAAATAACGGGGACCTAAAATGGAAATTTGTTTATTTCATATGAAAAGTAAACTGGTAGAAAGCTTTACATCGGTATACAATTCATCAAAATCTGAAAATTTCCAAAAATTAGAGACATTTTATGGTTTTACTATACAAATTTTGAATTGTTTCGAAAAAATCATTAAAGCTCAAAGAACGAGTCCCAGAATGGAAAATCGTTTGTTTCATATGAATGTAAACTTATACAGCTTTCCAACGATATATGATTCATCAAAATTTGATAATCTCAAAAAATCTATAATTTTTTATTGTTATACGACTTTTGCGTTATTTTGAGAAAATCCTTACAATTTAAAGCACGAGTTCTGAAATTGAAAACTGTTTATTTCATACAAAATTTATTTGATACATCTAAAAAAATTGAAAAATCGGCTATTTTTGAAGGTTTTACTATACTAATTATGCGTTCTTTGCAGAAAATTCTTATAACTCAAAGCACAGTGTAACATCCCAAAAATTTCATGCCTTAATTATCTGGAAATCGTATCTTAAGTGTATTAAAGCATATTTCAATTTCAAATAATTTATTTCTTTAATAATTGAGGAGTTACCACATTGTACTTGTAAAAAGTAGAGAAAATGTATCAATTTATTTATTAAGGACCAAATTAGATGAAATTTGAAAGACTTAATTTATCATTCTCTAATAGTTGGATGCAGGACAGAAATCTGAGAATTCAAAATAATTATGGTTTTGCCATTGTTTTCGAGCAAACTTTATAAACATTTCATGAGTAATGCATTGAATTCTTGGCAATGCATGTTATATTACCTCGTAGTTCATGTCGAGACCTTCGTTTTGGTATCAAATTTATAGACTTTTCAAGTTGGGTTGACCCAGAAAGTTGAACCAAAATCAAATAAAATTTTAGAAAAACTGAAAATTTGGCTAAGTGTAAAATTCAGTTGTGGAGCAGCTCAATTTGAGCAGGTCATACGAGCAATCGGATGATTCATTCCTGATGCATGTATGTATATTGCGAAGCTCGTAACTAGAAATTCGTAATGGTATAAAGTTCTCCTGGTTTAGATCTTGTTAGGACCCTCAAATGTTGACCCTAATATTGTATCACAAAATGAGAAATCTGCCTATATCCTTATTATAATATTCATTTGGTGACAAATGTCAAAAAAATTAATCATGACCTTTAAGGGACTGTTTGGCATAACTAAAAATACAAAAGTAAATTAATTTAATGGTAGGATACTATATTCGTACATATCAAACATTAAATAAGTATAGAAACATGAAAATAAGTAAAGTCAAACATAGTCTAATTAATGCACCACTAGCTCTCTCTATAAATAAGGAATTTCATTATTAAGAAAAAAGAAAAGAAAGAGCCCCAGCCAAAATAGAAAATTTCTAGGTGTAAAGAACAAAAATCTAATAACTGAACCAAGTGAGTAAAGTATTTACCTGTTCTTTATGTTCATTTTGTTGCATTTACTTATGGGTAGAACAATTTCTGCAGTAATTCAAAACTTATCCTAGACCACTCTTTGTTTATGTTGGATTAATCGAGGATTATGTTGGTTTTTTTTAAAAAAAATTCTGCTCAACCTATGCTGGAATCAAGAAATTCTCTTTAAACATCTTCTTTTATCAATGTTGTTCCCAGCAATTTCTTCCTCCTTTCCAGCATTTACAGTGGTTCTTGCAATTTCCTACCCTTTCCCATCATTTGGAGCATGTATTTCTTGCATTCACTTTTGGATTTCTATCATTACAGCAGTGTTGTTTCTTACATTTACATACTGTTTTTAGTCATTCATGTACAACAGGTAAATCAATTCCAGAAACTTTTGCTAAAATGTTGGTTTCTTGCCCCACATGTATTCAATTCCTTGAGTTTTTTTTTTTTTTTTTTTTTTTTTTTTTTTTTTTTTTTTTTTTTTTTTACCACAGTTAGATCCCTTTTCTTGGCTAGATTTTACAACTAAATTATGGAAATTAAGTACTTTCAAGGTTCAACTGTCTCATACCACTTTAATTCAGTTTTTTTTTTTTTTTTGTGTTAATTAAGCTGAACATCTTTACTTTGGAGCAGCACTAGATTATTTTGCTTGAGACCAAGAAATTCTTATGAATAAATGATATTGATTATAACCCAAGTTTGATTTCATTCATTCTCTTCAGTAATTTCTACAAAGGCTGCTACTTTGCATGTAATATATACTCCAGCAAGTACCCTATATTGATTTTAGATCACTTCAAGAGTTGATATTTGCATTCTTTATACTTTTAAATTGAATATCCAGATGCACTAAACTAAAATGATGTTCTATTTCAAGGTGTTTCCTTAATTGAAGTATTGATTATGTAATTTAATGTTTCGAGTAACTCTCAAAGCAATACTATGTGAAAAGTGTTAATGAGATACATTCTATTACTTGATTTATTTCAAGAATGATTCTCATGTTATCTGTTTAAGTGTTGAAACTAAAAATGCTTTGACAAGACTTGGGATGCATAAGTGAGATCATGATCATTAAAGAGTTTTAGAGCATGAGCTATGCAAGAATAAAATGGATTATGATAAATCAATAAGTTTCCTAAATAGAAGTACACCAATGGAGTGTTAAGTGCCTCACGGACCATAGGGTCCCTTCAGTTAAGGTTACAGGCCACAGGGCCATATAAAAGTTAAGGCCATAGGGCCTTTGGGATCCTAAATGAGCGAAAAGTTCTCTAAGAAAGTTACTGTAACCTTATGCTATTTTAAGCACAATATTTGAGTGCTCGGTGTACAATTTCCTATTCATGGGACGGGCCCAAATACAAGATAAAACATGTTGCACGTACATTCAACATTCTGGTTTGTACGTGGTCCATAAGTGAGCTATGTGAACTAGATTATCATTCCATGAATGCACATTGTGTCAAGTGCAGCTTATATGTTTTCCTTACATGCTCATAGTTGAAGTGATCAAAGTGAAGATGAATTTTCACTTATGTGGTTAGCTACTCATGTATTGATTTATGTCTAGCTTATATGAAACTATAAGTCAAAGTTAATTGATAAAGTGATTATGAACAAGGTATTCTTGAAATGTATGAGTTATTACATGAAAGCATGTTCTTAAACTAGGTGACTTATTTGTTGATTTACTCGCTAAGCTTCGCATTTTATAAGTTATTTCAAAACTTTTGTAGAAAATTGATCGAGGATACACAGAAGTGGTAAAGACATGGGGACCGACGTCGAGTAATGGGCGGGAGTATCACATCATAACCAATAGGGATGTATGGACCCATTTTTCGATGTGGCCCGGAATATATATAACAGAAAGAAGTTACAAAACAATCTCTACTTACAACGCAATAATACTAGAGCCTCTACGAACCCTACTATTCATCTCATGAAGGATGGACACTTTTGGAGGTTCAACCTATTTTGTTGATTCCCTTGTCATCACCACGCCACATGTATAAGAATGAGTAGAAAATGAATTGGTGGCCTAATAAGATTTTGGATAAAGTAGTTATATGTAATTATAGACCGTTGTATTTGGATGATGCTGTTTTTTTACGAGAATCGGGGTACTTGATTTTGTAAAGCATAGGAAACCCGATGTACTTAAGAAATGGGAATCTTATTAACTATGCTTTTGTTTGATTTTATGTTTATATATTCAAGCTTTTAAATTCTGTCATCTACATTTTCAAAGTTTATTTCTTGCCCCAGTTTTGAAAACCTAAGGATTGTGAACTATAGCATTAACCATCTAATTTGAGTATCAAGAATAAAGTTAATAAACTTCAAAAATGGACACAGACAAATCTGCTCGGTGTTCAACAGAATGATACTGGTGTCCTTAAGAAGCTGGTTTTCTAGTACAACCCAATGCCACTAGAAGCCACAAAAAAAATATTTTACTAAAAAATTTAGGAGTCGTCACACGCTGGTCCTATGAAAGTAAACTAATAAAGCTTTCCAACGATATATGATTTATCAAAATCCCAAATTTTCGTAAAATCATTAATTTTCTAAGGATTTACTATATACGACTTTTGAGCTATTTTAAGAAAATTCTTATAACTAAAAGCCAGGCGCTAGTACGAAAATCTTTTTTTAAAATTATGAAAGTAAACTAATAGAGCTTTCCAACATCATATAATTTATCGAAATTTGAAATTTTCTAAAAGTCATTAATGTTTGAGGGTTTTCTATACGACTTTTGTGTTGTTTTCGAAAAATTCTTACTAACTCAATGAACAGGCTCTTAAAATGGAAAGTCATTTTCATCTGATAGCAAATGGATAAACTTTCTAACGGTATACAATTCATTAAAATATGAAAATTTCAAAAATTAGTGATTTTTGAATGTTTTACTATTCGACTTTTGCGTTATTTTAGAAAAAAAAAAATTAAAATCCAAAGAACGGGTAGGATGGAAAACCGTTTGTTTCATATGAATGTAAACTAATAGAGCTCTTCATATGTGATTTTCAAAATTTATAGAATTTCAAAAAATCAATGATTTTTGAAGGTTTTTACTATACAAAATTTGCTTTGTTTTGTAAAAATCCTTATAAATCAAAGAATATGTCTTCGAATAAAAAATCGTTTGTTTCATATGAAAGTAAACTTTTAGAGTTTGTCAACACTATAAGCAGAATATACAAATTTCAAAAAATAAACATTTATACGACTTTTGCATTGTTTTTACTTTTTAGAAAATCCTTATAACTCAAAGCATGAGTCTTGGAATGTAAAATAATTTTTTTTTCATATGATAGTAAACTAACATAGCTTTCCGACGATATATGATTCTTCAAAATCTCAAAAATTAATAATATCAATTATTTTTAAAGGTTTACTATACGACTTTTGCGTTGTTTTGGGGAAATTCTTAAAACTAATAGCACGGGTGATACCGGGTTGAAAGAATGAAGAATAAGGAAAACCAATTAAATGGGATAAAATAGCTCACCACTCAAGCAAACACTTCGGGATACATATTATCACCACCCAAAGGAATTCGACAAGGGATACAGGGCTAGTATAACTCACCACTCTCGGAATCCACCAAAGAGATACAGAGTTTAAGAGGAGAAAGTTTAACACTTCTCAAATGAACTTGAATATTATTTCAAACTTGAATGCCTTCATGAGTTACATAGGGTGCCTTTTTATAGTTGAGACTTGGAATACCAAAACAATCAAAATAAATGCAAATGAATGAATCTAAGTTACAAATTCATGTATGCAATGAAAAAATTAGGGTAATTTGCAGCCGCCGTCCCCAACCTTTGAACTTTTGGCACTTTTATCCTCATTCTTTATTTTTTGGCACCCATATCCTCAACCTTTCTTAATTTGGTGGCTGAAGTCCCAACCTTTGAACTTTTGGCACTTTTATCCTCATTCTTCATTTTTTTGCACCCATGTCCTCAACCTTTCTTAATTTAGTGGCTGAAGTTCCCAACATTTGGACTTTTGTATTATATTTTTTATTTTTTTAATTGAAAATTATGAAAAGTCTATTTAAAGCCAAGTTTTGTTAGAAATTTTATCTATAAATATTGGTTTATTTAAAAAAACTTATTTTTAAAATTTTATAAGATTTTTAGATTAATTTTTAATTTTTTAATTAAAACCGGGTCGACCTTGGTTCGATCCGGGTCGACCTTGGTTCGATCCAGTTCGACCTTTTGACCCTTGACCCGTTACCTTTTTCGGGTCCTGTTTTGTGAATATTTTATTATTCAGATAAATACTTTAGATAACCATATTTTGATTAATACTCCATTTGGGGATATGGGTGTAAAAAAATGAAGAATCAAGATATGGGTGCAAAAAATTGAATTTTAATTGAAACCGGGTCGACCTTGGTTCGCCTGGTTCGACCTTTTGACCCTTGATCCGTTATCTTTTTCAGGTCGATGGCCAGTCCTGTTTTCTGAATATTATATTATTCAGATAAATATTTTTATTTAAAAAATTATATTTTGATTAATGCTCCATTTGAGGATATGGGTGCAAAAAAATGAAAAATGAAGATATGGGTGCAAAAAAATGAAGAAAATCTCATAAAATTTTTAAAAATTAGTGTTTTTAAATAAACCAATAAATATAGACAAAATTACTCACAAAATTTGACTTTAAATAGACTTTTCATAAGTTTCAATTAAAAAATTAAAAAATATGATACAAAAGTCCAAGGGTTGGGGACTTCAGCCACCAAAATAAAAAAGGTTGAGGATATGGGTGCAAAAAAATGAAGATGAGGATAAAAGTGCCAAAAGTTCAAAGGTTGGGGACTTCAGCCACCAAATTAAGAAAAGTTGAGGATATGGGTGCCAAAAAATAAAGAATGAGGATAAAAATACCAAAAGTTCAAAGGGTGGGGACGGCGGTTGCAAATTACCCAAAAAATTAACATTTAGTCTTCAATGAATCTTGGAAGATGAAAAGCTTCTTCAATTCTCGGGTAGGTAGGCTGCATGACCATTGTGAAGTAAAACAACTATAACTCTTTGTAGAAAAGTCCAAATTGATATCCGTAAAATTCTTTGGAATCCTAACTTCAAGACCTTTCCAACAGTATCTAATTTGCCTGGTAAAAGTTGCTATATCATTCCAGATTTCGATAGAAAGTGACCCCCTAAATTCTGTTGCTTGGAAATTAACACACCAATGAAATAATTTCGATTAATCTAGGTTCAAATGTTGTAATTGATGATACTCATATATCAAACACCCCTGGTTGAGAAAGAATCGACCTCGATTCTATGTTGTCATTTTCACCATGGTAAGGGGAAAGATCTGAAATATTGAAAGTATTGGAAACACTGTAGCTAGAAGGTAGATCAATCTTGTATGCATTTTTGCCAATTCGGTGGAGAACTTTGAAAGGCCCATCAGCTTTGGGATGAAGTTTACCATACTTTCCGTGAGGAAATCTTTCTTTTCGAAGATGAATCCAGACCAAATCACCCTCTTTGAACTCAACATGCTTGCGATGTTTGTTGGCAACTTTCATATACTTATCATTTTGCTTTTGTATCTTGTCTCGAACTTGTTCATGCATCTTCTTTATAAATTTGGCTCTTTCTTCAGCATCACCACTAAAATGGTGATCATTATGATGTGGAGTTAAATCTAAAGGACTTAATGGATTTTGACCATAAACAATTTCAAATGGACTCTTCCCTGTAGTTCGGCTAGTGGACTGAGTATAAGAAAATTCAATTTGTGCCAAAATCAGATCTCATTGGAGAATGTTTTTTCCCACATAACTCCTCAACAGATTGCCCAAGCTTCGGTTGACAACTTCGGTTTGACCGTCTGTTTGTGGATGGTAAGATAAACTAAAACAAAGAGTAGTTCCCAATTTTCTCCAAAGAGTACGCCAAAAATGACTCAAGAATTTTGCATTACGATCTAAGACAATGGTCTTAGGAATTCCATGGAGTTTGACAATATCATAAAAGTAGAGATCAGCAATGTGAGATGCATCATTGGTCTTGTTGCATGGAATAAAATGTGCCATCTTTGAGAACCGATCAACTACCACCATGATAGAGTCTTTGTTCCTTTGAGTCCTTGGCAAACCATGTACAAAATCCAAACTAACATCTTTTTTCTTCTTCTTGATGTGCGCTTGAACTTTTGCAAAGCACCAATGATTCTCCATGATTTGCATAAATAATTTCTTCATCTTCCAACGTATTTTCTAAAATGTCATGTGAACTCTCATTCACATCATTGTCACTTTCTTCCTCAACTAGAGTGACTATCCTGCAATTAGGACATTCGGAAGCAATATGTCCATATCCTTGGCATTTGAAACAACGACGGGAATTCCCGGAAGAAGATGGCGTGGTTTGCTTCGAGCTAGATCCAGCATCTCCTTTTGAAACTAATTTAGAAGTTGATTTAATCGGTGTAGAGGACTTTGAAGTAGTGTTATCTCGAACAATAGGTCGAAATGGGCGTCCCTTTGCTTCCTTTTGTTGTTTCTCAACCTTGAGAGCAAGTTTGCAAACATCATTATAACTCCAATAAGGTTGTAATTCCACAACATTAGCAATATCAGCTTTAAGTCCTCCAAGATAACGGGCAATAGTTTGCTCCTCGGGTTCAACAAGATCACATGTCATCATGAGAAGATCAAATTCAGTAGTGTACTCTTCCATAGTGTACTCTTCCACGGACAGCTCCTTTTGCTTGAGATTATGAACTTTAAGAAAATTATCTTGCCTATAATTGTCTGGCAAATATTTTCTCTTTAAGTTCCTTCTTCATCTTTTCCCATGTCACGGTCTTGCTCCTTCCTTCACGTTGTCGTTGTCTCTTGAGATTCTCCCACCATAAAGAGGAATGCTTTCTCAATTTCAAAGCAATTAATTTCACTTTGGAATGTTCAGGTACCTCTTTATATTCAAAAACTCTTTCCACAGTATGAAGCCAATCAAGAAAGTCATCGGGTTGCATTCGTCCTTCAAATTCGGGAATTTCAACCTTAATGTTGAAATCACGATCAAAATTGCGAATTCTTCGAACATGATGAGTATGCTCATGAAAAGGATTTATTTCTTCTTCACTGTGATGTTCATCTTATGAATTATTGGCAAGGTTCTCATTCCGACCGAGCTCAAATTGTGCCAGTCGTTGTTGAAGTTCCTGCTCTTGTATTCTCAACTCTTCATTTTCAATATCACGAACATCTCTTTCTCTACCTGGACGAGCATCAATGTTTCCACCACGACGACGACAACCAGCCATGAAAACCCAAAGCTCTGATACCAAATTGATACCGAGTTGAAAGAATGAAGAATAAGAAAAACCAATTAAATGGGATAAAATAGCTCACCACCCAAGCAAACACTTCGGGATACAGATTATCACCACCCAAAGGAATTTGACAAGGGATACAGGGCTAGCAGCACTCTCCCACCACTCTCGGAATCCACCAAAGAGATACAGAGTTTAAGAGGAGAAAGTTTAACACTTCTCAAATGAACTTGAATATTATTTCAAACTTGAATGCCTTCTTGAGTTACATAGGGTGTCTTTTTATAGTTGAGACTTCGAATACCAAAACAATCAAAATAAATGCAAATGAATGAATCTAAGTTACAAATTCATGTATGCAGTGAAAAAATTAACATTTAGTCTTCAATGAATCTTGGAAGATGAAAATCTTCTTCAATTCTCGAGTACGTAGGCTGCGTGACTATTGTGAAGTAAAACAACCATAACTCTTTGTAGAAAAGTCCAAATCGATATCCGTAAAATTCTTTGGAATCCTAACTTCAAGACCTTTCCAACAGTATCTCATTTGCCTGGTAAAAGTTGTTATATCATTCCAGATTTTGATAGAAAGTGACCCCCTAGATTCTGTGACTTAGAAATTAACACACCAATGAAATAATTTTGATTTCTCTAGGTTCAAATGTTGTAATTGATGATACTCCTGTATCAACAAGTCTTGGTTCGGAAAATCATTTTTTTTAATATGAAAGTAAACTACTAAAGCTTTCTTGAGGTATATGTTTCATAGAAATTTGAGAATTTAAAGGTTTACTATAAGACTTTTGCATTATTTTGAGAAATTCAAAGAACGAATCCTAGAATAAAAAACTGTTTATTTCATCGAAAGTTATCTGATACATCTTTCTTACGGTAAATGATTCATAAAAAATTCAAATCTTCTTAAAATCGATTAATTTTTAAGGTTTTTACTATACGACTTTTGTAATTTTTTTGAGAACATCCATATACATTACAACCTCTATAAAATAATACTCGATAAATTAATAACCTCTAATAAATAATCAAATTCTCATGTCCCAACTTGGGCAAAAGAGATAAATTAATAATTTTAATAAATTGATAAGATAATGATTTTTTTGAAACGTTGTAAATCTTTGGTCCCAATCATACTATAAATTTAAAAAAAAATTCCAAAAATTATAAATATAATTAACTATGACACTCTCACATCAATAAATACTATTTATGAAATAATTCAATATGTAACTTGAATCATGTATTGATTAATGTCTTTTTAGTTTATCCATGTTCATTAATTTAGCATTGAATTGTTCAATATCTCTTTAGTTTATCGATGTTCATTAATTGATTAATTAGTAGAAAGTATTAATATCAAATTATAAATGCACTATACAAATTAATAAATTATGAATTTATCAATAAAATAATAACCTCTTTTAATTAATAATTTTGTCCGATCCCGACGCTATTAATATATAGAGGTTATACTTTAAATCAAAGCGTGGGTCCTACCAAAGTAAACTTATACAATTTTCTAATAGTATATGAATTATCAAAATCTCAAAATTTCGTAAAATCATAATTTTTTGAAGGTTTTACTATACGACTTTTGAATTTTTTTAAGAGAATTCTTATAACTAATAGCCACGTCCTAGTACAAAAAATCTTTTTTTAGTATAAAAGCAAATTAATAGAGCTTTCCTACGGTAGAACACCCGTATACTCAAAGCACGGGTCGTCCTACGAAAGTAAACTGATAGAAGGATCACTACAACAAAAAGGGCCTTTTGCAACTCTTCAATGGCAACATTCGTTAAAAGCATGTTGCTAAAACAGGTCTACGGCAACAGTCATTAAATGTTTGTTGCAATTGGTTAATTCAATTGACATTTGGCAACAGTCTTGCAGTGACCGTTGCCAATGTAACCTTTTGCAACGGTCACTGACCGTTGTCAAAAAAATAAAATATTTTGTTATACAACAACGGTCAGTGACCGTTGTCGAATGCTGTAGTATTTAGCAACGTTTATGAACGTTGTGAACACATATAACACAACTTTTTTGCAACGGTCTTTGCATGTTGCGGAAACTTTTAAAAAAGAAATATATCGCAACGGTCTTTGACCGTTGTTAAAACATACAACTATTGGCAACGGTCATTTGTCTGTTGCAGAAAGTTTTCTTAAAAGCAATTGGCAACGGTCATGTGTCTGTTGCCTTAAGTTTTCTTGAAAACAATTTGGCAACGTTCTTTGCACGTTGCAAATGCTTAAACCCAAATACGAGCCCATTTAACAAATTCACTACCCGCGAAAATGAAATTCATTTCGCTCCAACCAAAATAATTTCTGAAGCCTTCTCCACCAGCGTGCTCCTCCCGAAATCACCCCCAAAATCCAACTGCAAACCCTTCTGCTCCGAACCCCAAAATCCATTTCTTGGGCGTTCTGCACTTCTGCTCCGAACCCAAAATCCAAGTGCGCAGTCGTCGTCGTCTCTCCTTCTCTGCATCGTGATTGTTCTTGTTGCCCAGGATTGCTGGGAAGAAGACCATATTGGAGGACCATCGTGAATCTCAATCTTGGTAGGTGAATGAAACTCTTCCTATGATTTTGATTAAACATGGGGTAACTGTTGGCTTTTCATAGAAACTCTGCATTTTTCTCATCAATTTCGTTTCTCGGCCTAGTGAAAATCTGTCATTGGGGTTACAATTAGTGTTCATCTTTAGCTGCCTTTTCTTGTTAATGGTATTTTTAGCTATTCTGATACAGTGAGTTGAGTTAATGGCATCCAATTGGCATTAAATAATTTGCATCTTAAATTATTATCTTGTTGTAAATCTCACTTTATTTCTATTGGAATCAACAGTTGCATAGTGAAAATTTCGTTGTCAGTTAATCCAGTCCCTCGATTTTCAGTCCATTAGTGTAAGTGAAGTAAGTTGTCGGTAGCATTATGTTGTATCCGTGTTAGCTTGTGATGGCAGATATTAATCTGCGTAGTAGTATATTTAAATTTTCACATCCTTCTAACTACGTGAACCAATATTGGCCAGGTTGTCACGATGAGCAACAATAATTTAAAATAGTTCTCTTGTTTCTTAGTTTAGTGTAGAGGAGGGAGTCCTACTTCTTGTAAATTGGGTGGTTTTAAAATGGACATTGAAACCTTGATTAAGAGTGTTTTAGAAGAAGACGAACATTCTGTTGTACTACGAACAACTGATATACTTAACAGCATTTCCTGAGAATTTTTCTTAGAACATACAGTCTTTGCATGATTTATATCTTTTTGTTCTGGTAATTTTATGAAGTATACATTCTCTTAGCTATTTGATCTGTGAAGGTTTTATTTGGTACTAATTTGTACAACAAGCTGCCAAATTTAATCGAATGTGCAGTTTCTTTAATCTCTGTATACCTTTACAGTGCCGCCAAAGTTAGTGTTTCTTTAATCTCTGTACAAAATGCAGAGTTTCTATGAAAAGCCAACAGTTTGCTTTATGTTTTTCTGATTAGATACATTGGTTCCATCAAAGCATCAATTTTGATTATTTCATTACTTCTTTTCAATTTAGAGGTACTTGATTTTTCAAATATTTTCAATGAACTGAAAAATTGGAATTCAAAATTCCCGTACCCTAATATGTGCACATTAATACAACAACTTCTTGCTAATATTCTTTTCCATTTCTCTTTCTCGAATCCTTCATTGTTTAGCTTTGTGAGCCTTGAAGTGTTGACGAAGTCAAATTTTTCCTACGCATCTTGAAATTTCAGTGCCATTGGACCATACATTGCTTATAATGGACAAGGAATGGGTGCACTTATCAAGGTTATTTTTAAAAATTAGATATCATTAATTTCATGTAAATAATTAAAACATCATCATATATTATTGATCATAGCATTTGTTTGCAGATTTTCAGAACAATATAGAGATGGTGCACGGAATTTTGTTGATCTAGCTCATGAAAAACTAAATTCAGAAATGATAGGATGTCCTTGTGTTAAGTGTAGAAATCTAAAGCATCACCACTTTGATTTAGTGTATGAACATTTGGTCATTAAGGGTATGGATCCTACATACACTACTTGGGTATTTCATGGAGAACGTCCAAGTGAATCAAATGTAGTAGATGTAGAAATGCCTGACTCATATAGAATGTTTAAGGACTTCTATGTGCAACACGATAAACTAGATGAAAACCCTCCTGATGGAAGAGAGGAGGAGATTGAAAAATTACTTCGTGATTTTGAAATTCCATTATATCCAGGTTGTAGTGTGTATACAAAGATGTCAGCTTCAGTTGCTTTGTTAAAGCACAAAGCTACACATGGTTTATCTGACGCTGGTTTTGATGAACTCATAACTATTTTTCGTGACATGCTGCCAGAAAATAACACACTACCTAGCTCATTTTATGAGATAAAAAAGGTTGTCAACACATTTGATCTTGGATATGACAAAATACATGCATGCCTGAATGATTGCTGTCTATATAGAAATGAGCTTGTGAATGCCGAAATATGTCCAAAGTGTGGATGCTCAAGATGGAAAGTTAACCAACAGAGTAAGAAAATTCAGAAAGGAATCCCAGCAAAAGTCTTACGTTATTTTCCAATAATACCAAGACTTAAGCGGATGTTCGGAATAGATGATATGGCAACTAAACTTAGATGGCACTCAAGTCATAAAAGTCAAGATGGTAAAATGAGGCATCCAGTGGATTCTTTGGGATGGGAAATGATAAATCGGAGGTGGCCACATTTTGCCTCAGATTCTCGAAATATCAGATTTGGTCTTGCTACTGATGGATTTAATCCTTTCAAAGATCTAAGCTCTAGATATAGTTGTTGGCCAGTAATCTTGACTATATATAACTTGCCTCCCTCGTTATGCATGTCGAAAGAAAGTTTGATGTTGAGTTTATTAATCCCGGGACCAAAACAACCAGGAAATGACATAGATGTTTATTTGGAACCCCTTGTAGATGACTTATCATTGTTATGGGGGGATGGGGTTAAGATGTATGATGCAGTTACCAAGTCTACATTCAACTTAAAGGCTATTTTGATGTGGACAATACATGACTTTCCTGCATATGGTAATGTATCTGGATGGCCCACGAAGGGAAAAATTGCATGCCCTATTTGTCGTGAAGATACATGTTCACAATGGTTGACACATGGTAGGAAGTTTGCATATATAGGACATAGAAGATTTCTCCCCTTGGGTCATCCATTACGCATGAAAAAGAACTGGTTTAATGGACATATTGAAAATGGTACTAGGCCCAAGATAAAAAGTGGTGAAGAAGATTCTGTTGAAGCTGGAAAAATTGCAAACAATTGGGGAAAAACTGGTAAGAAAAAGAGAAAGAAGAGTTCAAATCAATGTAATGTCACATGGAAGAAAAATTCAATATTTTTCAAGCTACCATATTGGAAGGTAACAGTTTCTTTTTATTTACTTTAATACATGCAGTTACGCTCATTATATCTTGACACCATTAATGTTTAATTGCAGACATTAATTGTACGTCATAATGTGGATGTCATGCATGTGGAAAAGAATATTTGTGAGAGCATTATTGGAACTCTATTGGATGTGAAAGGAAAATCTAAAGATGGCATAAATTCTCGTAAGGACATGGAAGCTATGAATATTAGGCATGAATTACATCCTGAGAGTAGAGGAGATAAATTCTACTTACCTGCTGCTCCCCACACATTGTCGAAAGCTGAAAAACTAATCTTTTGCAAAAGGCTTGCTCAGTTGAAATTACCAGATGGTTATGGTTCTAATATTGGAAATTGTATTTCAGTTGATGAATGTAAGATAGTTGGACTCAAGTCTCATGATTGTCACATTTTAATGCAACAATTATTATCAGTTGCATTGAGGGGACTACTACCTAACGGACCAAGAAACTCTATATTCAAATTGTGTTCATTTTTCAATGAAATATGTCAAGGAGTTATAGATAGAAATAAGGTCGAACAATTGGAGGAGGATGTTTGTGAAACTTTGTGTTTGTTGGAAAGGTATTTTCCTCCTTCTTTTTTTGATATAATGGTTCATTTGGCAATCCACCTTGGAAGAGAAGTTCGACTGTGTGGACGAGTACAATATCGTTGGATGTACCCATTTGAGAGGTGATACACTCTAACGTTATTCAATACAGTATATATTCATTATCCATTTCCTTTACTATGATTTAAGTTTTTTTATTGTGTAGGTATATGAAAGTACTAAAAGGATATGTTATGAATCGTGCACGACCTGAAGGGTGCATAGCTGAACGATATATTATTGAAAAAAATGCGAGGTTTTGTAGCAAATACATTAAACAAGCATCTGGAATAGGCTCTAGACTTGCACGCAATGAAGAGTTTGAGAGTGACTTATTAGTCGTGGGGCGTACAATTTCTAAAGGAAAGCCGCATTTACTATCTGATGAGATGATGAAAGTGGCTCATCGATATGTGCTACTAAATAGTACAGAAGTTCAACCATACATAAAGTCGGTTTGTTAATTAACTACTTTGTTAGTTTTTAATGGGATCGCCAATATATCTCTTGTAATATATTATATCTTCTATAGGATGCATATGGATGAACTCATGAGTTTTGACAAACGACTTGGCAGAAATGAGACGTTGTTGCATAAGAAACACATTGACTCATTCGCTGACT
Organism: Forsythia viridissima; assembly: GCA_030279155.1. Classification (NCBI taxonomy): domain Eukaryota; kingdom Viridiplantae; phylum Streptophyta; class Magnoliopsida; order Lamiales; family Oleaceae; genus Forsythia; species Forsythia viridissima. The sequence goes on from CM059040.1 coordinate 145,683, forward strand.
GGTTGGATGAAAAGGTTTACATAAAAATTAATGTGTCAAAAGTTCATGTTTAAAACTACGTATTTTATTCATTTATTCCTAACATGTTTAAACATATGACAGATTAAAGTTGAAGATATGATAGACAGTGTTTCAAATACTTTGAAGTGGCTTGCACGTGGTCCTAGATGCCTTTCCATGTCATATTCTAGTTTTGTCATAAATGGTCTTCGGTTCCACACTAAAGATGCAGAAAAGTCTCGCCAAAACAGTGGCATTTCAGTTGAAGCAACGACCATTTGTAGATCTAGTGCAAAAGATAATGCACATGTAGAGGGAAAAGTCGTTTATTATGGAGTGTTGCGAGATGTTATAGTGCTTGATTACAATGAGTTTCATGTTCCAATATTCAAGTGTGATTGGGCAAATATCGTGAATGGGGTAAAAAGGGAAGATGGATTTACTTTAGTTAACCTTCACGAGGGACATAGTCAATTTCAAAATGATCCTTTCATCTTGGCATCACAGGCCAAGCAATTGTTTTATTCTAGAGAAAATGAAACATCTAACTGGTATGTTGCTTTGCAAGCGCCACCAAGAGGCTTTCACACGTTGAACATGGAAGACGAAACTACGTATGGGGCATCTATTCCATTTGATATATCACATATTGAAGAAAACCATGATGATGATGAGAATTATGCAAGGATAGATGTCGATGGCATATTATGTGCTACATAGATTAGTATGGTGAATGATGAATATTTCTTGTTTTAATTTGTCTTTTGAATTGCATGAATTGATACAGATATCTGACCTTCATATCCTTTATTGTAACAGATGATTGTTCTTATCTGAAGACAGTCCTGACAAGATGGATAGAGTAGAGGTGAGTTAAGTCTCCTCTTATTTGATAATATATTTGTTGAATTATGTAAGTGGTAATATATATCTTTTGTTTAATGTTGAATTCTAATAGTCTTCTAAGCAAGCTTCCAAGAGACGAACTAAGCAACAAAGAGCCTTATATGCTGCCATAACTAGAGATCAAAATCAAGGAGTACGAATTTCTGATCAACCCGAACATCCTATGTCAACTCCAATTACAAATGAGCAAGACGTGCAATCACCAAATGTTGATCCTCCAAAGAAGAAAAGAGGACCAACCGTATTGAAAATGGTTCCTGAAAGTAATTTTAAAAAAATGGAGCTTGAATTCAATGAATTGCGTCAAGTGGTTGGTAATAACTCTGATAAATTTGCATCCATAGTGGGAGCCACGGTACGAGAACATGTGCCTGTTATAAGTAAAGATTGGCATTCGGTAGATCAGCAGAAAAAAATGGAGCTTTGGTCGTTCATTAAGGTATATTTCTAATTTCATATTTCTTATCTTTTCCTTCTTAACTTTTGTCATCTTCTATGTTTCTTCTAAATTGGATATGGTTCATTTATGTACAACTACAGCAAAGGTTCAATGTGAGTGATTGCCACCAAAAAATGACGTTTCAAAGCATGGGAAATTATTGGAGGACATTCAAATCAAGGTTGCGAACAGAAATAAAAAATGAACTATCAAAATCAATGAATAGAACATGCACCATTGCACTTCTTAGACCAAAGAATGTAAGCTCAGATGAAGCATGGGAACAGTTTGTCGAAGACACCTTTTCTGCTGACTTTAAAGTAAGTAATTTTAAGTGGAATGTGACAAAAGTTTATTTGATTCCATTGTGTTTATAAATTTGAGTTTTGGTAATAGGAAAAAAGTTCCAAATTTAGTAGAATGAGAACCAATCAGAAGCTTGTTCATACAATGGGGAGAAAGGGTTATCCACGTCTGGCGCATGATATGGTAACGACGAACTTGTATTTCTTTTTATTACATTACATTCAATTCCTATTTTGAATCCTTTTTTTTTTCATACAACGTATGGTTTTTTGGTTCAGAAAAAGAAAAATCCAAACATCACAGGATTAAGGACTAAAGTGTGGACTTCTGCACATCTTAGAAAGGATGGAAAACCAATAAATGAAGCAGTTTCTGAAACCTTGGTATGACTATTTTATCAATGTTCTTTGACTATAATATGTATTTAATGTTTTAATAAACTGTGTGTTCCTTGCTTGTAGAAAAGGATAGAAGATTGTGCCCAATCCATATCTGATACACCAGCAGAAGATTCCATACGAGAAGATGCTATCTCTCGAGTTTTAGGTCCTGAACGTCGTGGAAGGGTCAGGGGCCTTGGATTTGGCGCTACACCTTCAAAAGTGAATGCTGAAATTGCAAGCACTAGCAGAGTGAGAGAACTTGAAAGCCAATTGCAAACTCAGTCAGAGAGGATGGGAACACTAGAAGAAAAGGTTGAAGCGCTTCTTAAGTTATCGCAACAGGTAATTGTAACTTTGTAATTGTACAATGATACTTAGGTAAATATGAATTTACTTGTACAATATTAATTTCATTTTTGTATCATTTAACAGAATCAAAACAAGAATGCAGAGGACATAAGTTCACATGCATTTACTCCTCAGGTTTGTGTGTCTTAATAAAATATATAGTTGTTTATTTATTATAAGTACATATTTGGTCTTAGGGATTTTTAAGAGGGATATTATCGTGTTGAAATGAATTTGTAGTCACAACAAGGAAGTGGTTTTCACAGAGGCAGTGAACTGGAAAACAGAAGTTGTCAATTATTGCATTGGTACAAGTTTGATGGGGACGAAGTTGTAGCAGAAGGAAAGATTGCATCATCAGACCCAAGTGCGAAGGTGCATCACATGCCTCTTGGACGTGACTGTTGGAAGGTTTGGGTTGAAGAAGTCTATATGGAAAATTTAAGCTTATATAGACCTACTGATGAGATACGAGTTCTTAGTGAAGCATTGGGAAGTACTATTGCATGGCCAAAGAGTAGTATTAGACTCCTATGACGAAGGTAGGTGAACTTGGTAATTTTTTTATGCGTACTGCTTTCTTGTTAATATGTTGATTGTGACCAAAGGGATTTAGATGAATTGGATGAAATTGTTTGTTGGTTATAGAGGCACAATGAGCGAATACAACCTTTGTAATTTCTTTATTCTTCTCATTGATGAAGCGTATCTTGAGCTGAATTATTGATATGCTTCAATGTAGACCTATATGAAGATTATTCACCTATTTACCTTTTGCAGACTGTAGTGGAGAGTGGCATTGCATATCACTTGGTCTCAGGAGAATTTACTTTGGCTGGATACTGATTTTAGTGATTTGTTTTGTTGGGAACCTGGGAAAGTTGTTGAACTGATTGGTTCCCAATTTTTGTTGGTTTTGGAGCAGTTAAACGGTTATTGCTTGTAATTGCATCGGCAATACATTGAGGAAACTTTTTTCCGTTCAGTTTTGGTGGATGACAAACATATTTCATCAAGTTTGAGAGGTTTGGGGTTTTAAATAGAAAATATGGATAGGATGCAAAGGGTACTGATTGAGGTTCTGACAGAACCCCAAAGAGGCGGTGAATCGGTGCTTGGGACTATTAAGATTGCTGTTTTACCCATAGCAAAAGTTTTTACTATGTGCTTTATGGGATTTCTCATGGCCTCCAAGTATGTTAACATTTTGCCTGCTAATGGAAGGAAGCTCTTAAATGGGGTAAGCACAATTCTGTGAGGACATTTGGATTCTTGCTGTTGCACTTTTTGTTTGTGTTTTGGATGTTTCCTGATAGATCTAGTAATGAACGGAATGGATGGTAAAAATGGATTCATGTAGTTGACCTCTATTTTTATGAAACTTATTACTACCAAAACTTTTGGAAAAAACTGCACTTCATTTTTGTCCGGTTCTATGCTTAAGCCTATTATGAGGAGAGAGTTAGGTTAAAACTCAAGAGGAAGTGAAAGAAACTTTAATTTCATAATCCCTTGTGTAAAAGTTTGATAAAGAAATATATTACTTTATGATTGTGTCTACCTTACATTAATTAGGAGACGAATTGTTTAAATTTCATATTTTGCATAAGTTATTCTTTTTCTAATCTGTCGATAATATTTGCATTCATTTCCCTTTAGTACCAACTAATTGTTCATATGATTTGATGCAGCTGGTTTTCTCACTTTTGCTCCCATGTTTAATATTCTCTCAACTTGGACAAGCAATTACTTTTGAGAAAATGATTCAGTGGTAAGGATTATATATTAACTTGCTTGCTCATTTTAAATTGCAATAACTAGTTTTAAGAGCTCAACTGATGTTTTTATCATTTTGTAGGTGGTTTATTCCTTTCAATGTTGTTCTTGCCACCATATCAGGATCCATTATAGGTCTCGTTGTTGCATCAATTGTCCGTCCTCCATACCCATTCTTCAAGTTTACCATTATACATATCGGCATTGGTAAGTACTACATTTGGACATAAATTTTTAGTTATTTTGTGCTCTGTCACCTCTGATGTGTGCAATTGTTGTTTTAATAAACAATCATGGCTTGGGAATTTTTGCAAAGATCGACCAATTAAGACAGTGAGTTGAGAACTGTTCCATGGAAGTCAATAATAACTAACTTAGAGATATGTTCACCAAACATAGGTATATCTAATATATTTAGAATTGAAGATATTAACAAATTGGGACAAACAAAAATAAAAACGTGCAAGATTATAATTTGAAGCTTTACATTTATGTTTGTGTGCAACCAGGAGATCACAGTGTTGCATCTATATCAAGGACTGCACTTTCCCTAATACTTCATTCTTATTCTTGTTGGGCTCAACCAAGCAATATTTTTAATGAGTAATGGATAAATATTTTTAATGAGCAATATTTGTTGGATTAGTGGTATGAGGTCGACACAAGGAAAGCTCATTCTACATAATTTTTAGTTTGCCAAGATGCTAAATGAAGGATAACCCTTTCTAAAGGGTGTCTGCAATTTCCTTTTTCAACTAAAAAATCCGGGTACTGCATGATACAACATGATTAAATAGAAACAGATTCGGGGTAAATACTGAACACTCCTAAAATGCAACAAGAAATTTACTCTTTATTTATCTTCTTGTGGATTTATCTCTCTTCTTGTCCATTCTAATGCATCATTCTGCACCACAACCTCACGACCCAAGCTGCTTCTGCATTAGCCATAAATATCGCACTTATATGAGGTCTTTGTATTTGTATTGCATAAACAACGGAGCAGCTGCTTTTTTAAAATGCAACCAAGTGCTGATACTTCTACTTTCATTTGCAGGATAAAAACACAGGCCACTATGCGGTTGGGTTTGGTGACGAGTGAAAGTTGGCATAAGGGCAGTTAGGGTCTTGGGTATTCTCTTAGTTAATGCAGGGTTGGAACTAAGGGCAGTTAGGGTCTTGGGTATTTTGTTAGATTTTTGTTCGAACTTGCGTGTTCCAAGAAATTTATAAATGTATAAATACAAATTTTTGTATTTTATAATATATTTAGTTTGTACCCTTGTTCATATTCATTTCAGCGTTGATGTGGTGTGGTGTACAGATTTTAGTTTTATATTTATTGATAACGTGCTACGTAAATCTTGGCAGAAATATTAAAAAAAATAAAATCAAGAAAAGACAACGTGCGCATGATTGTTGCCAAAACATAATAACAACAACGGTCAATGAACGTTGTTAAAAAAGATACGACAACGGTCAATGAACCTTGTTAAAATATATACGACAACGGTCAATGAACGTTGTTAAATAACATTTACCGCAACGGTCAAATGAACGTTGTTAAATAATATTTACCGCAACGGTCGGATGAACGTTGTTAAAAAGAAACGACAACGGTCAAATGAACGTTGTTAAATAACATTTACCGCAACGGGCAAATGACCGTTGTTAAATCTCTATGGTCGTTGCGACAAGGTTACAATGACAACGCGCTTTTGACATTCCACAACGAACGATGCCCGTTGCCGTAGAGATTGAGTTTTCGGCAACATCAATGGCCGCAACGTGCGCCTGAACGTTGCGAAAAGTCTTTCGCAACGTTTTTCGCCCGTTGCCATTAACAGTTTTTCTTGTAGTGGATATATAATTTTTCAAAATTTCAAAATTTCGTAAAATTATTAATTTTGAAGGCTTTACTATATGACTTTCGCATTGTTATAAGAAAATTCTTATAACTAAAAGTCAAGGCCTAGTACGAAAAATCATTTTTTTTTTTAATTATGAAAGTAAATTAATAGAGCTTTCCTGCGTCATATGATTCATCGAAATCTGAAAATTTCAAAAAGTCAGTGATTTTTAAAGATTTTACTATAGAACTTTTCTCTTATTTTGGAAAAATCCTCATAACTCAATAAACGGGTCTTGGAATGGAAAATCAACTATTTCATAAGAATGTAATCTGGTAGAGCTTTCCAACAATATATGATTCATCAAAATTTGAAAATTTTAAAAAAAAATATATATTTAGTGATTTTTACTATACGACTTTTGCGTTGTTTTGGAAAAATCTTTATGAATTAAAGAACGGGTCTTTTGAATTGAATACCGTTTGTTTCATATGAAAGTAAACTTAAAGCTTTCCAACATTATAAGATTTGTCAAAATATACAAATTTTAAAAATAAGTTATATTTAAACATTTATACGACTTTTACATTGTTTTCATAAAATTCTTATAACTCAAAGTACGGACCACCTAACGGAAATCATTTTTTTCATATGAAATTAAATTGATAGAACTTTTCAATAGTATATGATTCATCAAAATCTAAAACTTTCAAAAACTCAATGATTTTTTATGATTTATACGCCTTTTTGTATTGTTTTTAGAAAATCCTTATAACTCAAAGCAAGGGTCTTGGAATGGAAATTTTTTTTTTTTCATACGATAGTTATAACTTTCAATGATATATGATTCATCAAAATCTCCAAACTTCATAACATCAGTTACTGTACGACTTTTGCCTTTTTTTGGAAAAAATCTTATAACTAATAGTACAGGTCTCGGTTCGGAAAATTGTTTTTCAATATGAAAGTTGTCCTAATAAAGCTTTCCTATGGTATATAATAAATCTTTCTTACGGTACATGATTCATCAAAATTTCAAAACTACATAAAATGGATTATTTTTTAAGGTTTTAACTATCAACTTTTGCATTTGTTGGAGAATCCGGTTTTTATTGGCATACTTAATTATATTTTATTTATTGATGTGAGCCAATTAGGATTCAATCATTATCTAATAGTTGATTTAATGTTATACTTATCACAATCTATTTATGAGTTTTAGTTATTCTAAAACTCTTGTTCCTTATCAGATAAATAAGTAATTTAGTAAATTGCATGTTAAGCATTCTAATTGAACTATGTTACTAAGTTGATAAGATATTGAAATACTATCTTTCTATTTATCTACTTAAATAAAAATATATAAATAGATTTATTTTCATATTCTTGTGATATATCTCACCTTATCTTTTATAAAGTTTATTTAAACGTAAAGACTTATTCTTCTTATCTCTATATAAGAAAAATATTAAGTCATTAAGTTTAGATATACTTCTTGTGCTATAAATAAGACATGTGGTATTCCAAGAATTCTACGCACTTTGAAAGCAAAAATACTTAAGCATTTAAGAGGAAATCATTTGTGAGTTATGAGTTCCAAAGAAATATTCAAAGGTCCTAGCTCGATCAAAAATTCTATTTTTGTTAACGGTTCTGAAAAACTGAGCATTGTAAAAATTCATTGTGAGAGAGAACGGCATTTCGGAGGCAAGATAAGGACTGGGTCCTTATTCCGATTTGTAGAGTCAATCCGGGTACACTCAAGGAATGAACCAAGATCAATACCGAAGTACTTGACTGCATTCCTTAACTAGTTAAAGAAGATATAAAACAGAAAAGTTTTATTGTTGTTCTTAACTAATTTTACTTTTTGTAAATTGTCGATAAAGTTTTAGATTAGGTCTAAAATTGTAATTTCAAAAAGTTGAGACATGTGTAACCTGTTTAAAAATAGTGGATTTATTTACCTGTTCAGAAATAGTGGGGGACATGGATGTTTTTCTTAGAGATTTACCACGTTATATCTGGTGTTAATCAATATTTTAATCGTCTTACATATTAACTGTCTCAAAACTATGAAACGTTCAGTGTAATGTTCTAACGTTCAACAAACTTTCATCAATGTCAAAACATTAAAGTGAATGTTGTTTTTTAAAAAAAAAATATTTATATTTTCAGATTAACTTTCAGTAACAACGTATTCAACCCACCTTCTAAGTTGTTTATTATTTAGATTTAAAACTAACAATTGGTATCATAGCGGGTTCACTTCTAGAAAGTGAGATCATATGAATCTAGGTATGGACAGTGCCTCCTTTCGACCACCAGTCTTGGATGGAACGAACTATAATTATTGAAAAATCTGTATGACTGTTTACATTCAAGCTCTAGATAAAAAATTATGGCATTCTATCATTAGAGGTTATAGTTATCCCACTATCATTGAAAATAATATTGAAATAGAAAAACCATGTGAACAATGGGTAATTGCTGACTTCAATAATACTAGTTGGAATAGCAAAGCTTTGAACGCTATTTTTTATTTTGTAGATGCTAATCAATTCAGGCTAAAATCTAATTGCAGGATAGCAAAAGAAGCTTGGGAGATCCTACAAATCACACGTGAAGGAACTTCCAAGGTGAAATCATGTAAACTACTAATGCTCACCACATAATTTGAAAACCTAAGCATGAAGAACAATGAAGCATTCAAAGATTTCTATGCTCGGTTGTGTGACATATCAAATCAAGCACATGCCCACGAAAAAAAATATTCTGAGTCCAAATTAGTCAAAAAGGTCTTGCGGTCATTGCCAAATAGGTTCTATTCCAAAGTAACCGCAATTGAAGAGAGCAAAGACATCGACGATATCAAAATTGAAAAAATGGTTGGGTCATTAATGACTTATGAACCAAATATCAATACAAGAAAGAAAGAAAGAGATTCAGACATTGATATTGCCCTAGTAACCAAGCAGTTCAACAAATTCTTGAAACGTTCTCAAAAACTTAAATCAACTAAAAATCAAGGATCATTCAAAAATAAATATCCTAACCAAAATAAACAGAATCAGTCAAATCTTCCAAGGAGAACAGAAAATCGTATCAAGTGCTATACTTGTGAAGGATATGGTCACATTGCATCTGGATGTGCTAACAATAAAAAAGGAACATTTGGTAAAAAGGTCATAAATGTAACTTGGAGCGAGGACGGAGAATCAACTGATGATCAATCAGAAGATGGAGAAGTTTCTAACACTCAAGATATTTCATTTACAGCTTGTTATATTTGTGGCTGTGAATTATTTAATCATTTTCATGAACATTCTGACAAAGAACTGAATGTTGAAGCTGATGACATTGGGACCTACTTAAAAGCTTTAACTGCTGTGTCCAATAAAGAACAGAATTTCTCCAATGATAAAATAACTCATTTCGAAAGATTGTTGGCCGATAAAAATAAACAATAGTGTTATTTGCAGGAAAAATTGAAACAAAGTTGGAAAGCAAACAAACAATTGAACATTGGAACTGCTCGATTGAATGAGGTGCTGAGCTATGGAAGAACTACCAATATCTGACATGGATTAGGATATACTCAGCATGATGAAGAAAAGAAAGCAAATGGAATCAAGTTTGTCAAATGAATGACATAAACAAATTCTGATGTTCTAGATACCGTTCTGATATCCACAAAATCTTTAACCAACAATCAGATGTTGAAAGAATCAAGTATTGCAGAAACTGCTAACACATATAGAAACAAGGTAATTGAAGGCAAATCTAAAGGTAACATACACTCATCTCCTGCTTGTCCAACATGTGGTAAGATAGATCAAAATCGTGCTAACCTCTCAAATTATTCACCTAAGTACTTAAAGCACAAGAAAAATATTTGTAGAACTAGCACGAACTTGAAAAATCTCTTACTGAATAAAAGAAGTCGAACTAAAATCCAACAAATATAGTTGAAGAAAACAGATGTGAACTGTCATGTTTTGAACAGGGTTACCATTAGGACAGACACATCTCAAAAACCATATAAAATTTGGAAAGGCAGGAAATCTAACCTTAGGTATTTTCACATTTGGTAGTAAGTGTTATATTCTAAATAATCGTGAACAAAAAGGAAATGTGGATCTAAAAAGTGATGAAGGGGTATTTTTGAGATATTCAGAAAATAGTCGGGCTTACCGGATCTACAACATACGTACTCAAAACATAATTAAATCAGTTAATGTTGTAGTAGACGATACTAATAACTTTGTTGAGTATTCACAGGAACACATAATACAAACACTGATAGGAAAATCTGAGGCAGCAGACAAATATCATAACGTTGGAAAAAATACTGACAGAAGTCAGAATGTTCCTGGAGACGTTGTCAAAATTGATGCAACAAAGCAGTCAAATCAAAATAAATAGAATGAGCCCGACGGCCCGGTCTGTAAAAAGACGGGCCCGGGCCCGTCAAACGACGGACTCAGTCCCGGACCGGGCTGTAAAATAACTCACGGGCTGAGCCTGACTCGGCCGGTGAAGTCCACGGGCTAGCCCATGGACTGGTCCGTGGTCCATTTAATATAAATTCATTTCATTTTTAATATAAAACGTAAGTATATTTAATAATTTGTATAAACTCATTTTAACTTGTAAATTTTGATATTTAAATTTACAAAAAAGTGTACACGTAACAACTTATTCGTGTACAATGTTAACTCCGCCTACGCTAATAGTAGTCGGTCCCAAGCCCGAAAAAAGAAAGAGGTTTGAATTTAAAATTTTATCATTTATCTTAACTTATTTCTTTTTCAAAAAAAAATTCACACAAAAAAAAAAACCGTATTTCACGTGGATCCGCGGACCGGTCCGTGGCTAGGCTCAGTCCGTCTTTTCACGAGCTGAGCTCGGCCCGTTACAAGGGCCAAGACGGATCCGTTATGGCACGGGCCAAGCTGACCCGGCTTGGCCCATTGCCATCTCTACCCCCACATCTAATGCCATCGGAAATTGGGATAACTGTATGGTGACTCGAAGGCAAGCTAAAAATGAGATAAGTCATGTATGTTATATTTCTTATGTTGAACAAAAAAATGTGAAAGAGGCTTTAGAAGATGAATCATGGGCGTTAGCCATGCATAATGAACTTAACCAACTTTAAAGTAGTAAAAGTTTGGAAATTAGTCCCTCTACTAAATAGTATAATTATAATAGGAACTAAATGGGTTTACAAAAACAAGTCTGATGAACTTAGAACCATACTTAATTAAAAATAAAGCCTGCTTAGTATCCCAGGGATACACTCAAATTGAAGGATTAGATTGTGAAGAAACTTTTGTTCCATTTGCGAGATTAAACTTTATAAGACTTTTATTTGCTATTGCTTGTCAAATAAAATTTGAAATGTTTCAAATGGATGTCAAAAGTGTATTTTTGAATGGCTATCTGAATGAGGAAGTTTGTGTTGAACAACCTAAGGGTTTTATAGATTCCCACTTCCCAAACCATGTGTATAAACTTGAAAGAAACAAAAAACTCTTTATGGTTTAAAACAATATCCACGAGCTTGGTATGAATGTCTTACTACTCATCTCATTGAAAAACGGGTACAAGAAAGGGAAATTTACCAAACTTTGTGTGAATCTTCTTCGTAAATTAAAAAAAAGGAAATATATTTTTATATATTTGCATATATTCTTGAGTTAATTATGCAGGAAATACTGATTTTTAAAAGTGTTATTGTTTTTATCATAAAAATTTGAAAATATAGTTTGAGTCTTCATATATTTATCTTTTGTTTATGTACTTTATAGATGTCAAAATTGGGTTGATAATCTTTTGACAAATTCTGTATTTTACCATCTGATTTACTGACTAGATATGCAATGAAGACCTATGGTCAGTATATATCTTTTGGCACTATAATATTCTATCGTGTTAACAAGCGGGTATATTTGAAGAGAGTATTGCCTTCTCTGGATGATGAGAAGCCATCATTGATAAAATAAATAAAAATCATGAGAAAAGTGATGCCGCCTTGTAAGTGTGAAAGTCACTTCTTGTATATTTAACGGGCTATGCAAAGACAAAATAAATTTGTAAATTCTTTAAATAAATAAAAATAAAAATAAACAGAGTTGAAATAAATAAAAAAAATCACTCACGCTTGGCAGGTCAAGTGTTTTCTTTATAAAAATGACAAATAAAATGATGGCTGGTTTGAAACTCTATTCTATAAAAGGTTATGTGATTTAGAGGGTGGTGTTGATTTGTCTTGATATTATTGATCTTATTTTGATTATTTATTCACACACTACACTCATCTTCATTATTAATATATGAGATTTTGAACTATATTAACAATTTTCTATGATCAGGGTTGACTAGACTAGAAAGATGATTGGGATTTCTTCAAAGTTGCTCATAAATTTTGCATTTATATTTTTTAAAAAATTATAAGAAAATGTTTTTTTTATTATTTGTTTCTTTAATTTTTCTTTTGCACTCAAATTGTTTTTAATTTTAGAAGTCTTTTTTCATATTTGTCTAACTTTAAAAAGAGTCATTTCTTAAAAAGAGTCATTATTTCATTCATTTAGCAAATAAGTACTTATAACTTCATCTTCCTCTATCCTTTTCAAAACCCTAAGCCCCAAAATTTTCTTGTGTTGATTCTTTGATTTCTTTGATATTACTTGATCTTGCAAAAGTGTGTAGGAAACAATCAATGGCAAGGACAAAGACCACCTCTCATCAACCGGAGGTTCGCCATAGCCGTCGTGGCGCCACCACTGCAACAGCCGTTGCTGCTCCTCCAGCAACCACACCACCACCGGCACCAGTGTTTTCACCTCCACCTTCTGCAGCACTGCGTTTACTGCCGCCACCTGTCTCCGAAACCATTCCATCTTCTTTAGCTCCTCTACCAACAGCCACCGCCAGTGAAGGTCCTTCCACTGCCGCAATTTCCACGCAAGTCACAAGTCAGTAGAAGTTTGATGAGGACACGAGTTCTGATCAAGGAACTGGGTCTCAATCTAGAAATAAGTCTGAGGACAATTCGGGAGAGACTCTATAGACTGAGCATCTTGAAGAAGAACAACAGAAATCAGGCTCAGATTTTACAGATGAAAATGATAAAGAGAACAACTTAAGTGCTGAAGATACTGTCCCTATCAGGCTCTCACATGCACAGAAAGGTAAGCAGAAAATTGATGAACGTTCAAACATTGCCGATCTTCCTGCTAAACATCAGAACATTGGGCACCCCTCCTCAGATATTCCAACTTCAGTGACTCACCCTCAATTGTTCGAACAAAGTTTGCTCTGTAAAGGTAACCATGTCTTCACTCCTCTGAATTACAAAGTTGGAACTCTTGATGCATAAGCTCAATTTCACAAATTTATTTCAAATCGAGATTTTGTGATGAAATTTAATATCAAATAGGATGTCCTTAGAGAATCTGATCTTGTTGAATTAATTGAGCATTGGGGTATACAAAAAATTTTGGGTTGGACTGGGAGACCTTGTGAAACATTGATCAAAGAATTCTTGGCTAATATTTCTCATCAGATTAAACAGTCCGGTAACAATTTTAGGTGTTCAGTCTATGTTAGGGGTTGGCTAGTACCATTTAGTCCTTCCAATTTTCGTCGTTGGCTTGAGTTATCACCCATCACTGAAGGAATGAATGATGAATTTGAAGCAGCTACTGATACATTGGCTTTAGAACTCACTGGAAATCCTTGGCCTACGGGAAAAATGACTTCCGCATTGCTTACCCCTAATTATAAAGTGCTTCACAAAATTACCTCACACAATATTGATCCAATTCAACATAGGTCAGACAATGGGATGGATAAGGTTGAGTTTTTATACAAGCTAGGCACCCACTACCCGTTGAATATTACCCCAATCATTTTTGACAAAATTGTGTTCACGGCGACCCGTCAAGCACACTTCAGGATGTTGCCTTTTCTAGTTTACTTCATGCCTATCTCGAGAACCCAGAACCCAGACTGGTGGTTCGAAAAGTGGACGCAAAGGCACCTCATAGAGAGGTTAACACCAAGTATCATGTTGTTGGCTGTTTTCTCCATTTTGCTTTTAGACCCTTCTTTAAATTAGTTTCTATAATAATTGCTTTCGTTTTTGCTTTGGCCCCTCTTTATTACAAAAAGGGGAGAGTAGTAAATTAAGAATTACTTTTGCTTGGTAATTAGGAATTGCTTTAAATTCAATAGCTTGCTTTTGATTTTGGTAATTAGGATTTATTATTTTTAATGAATCTCCTGTTTTTTAATATGATTTGCCTGTTTGCTCACACAAATAACTTGATATAAGTTTTGTAATTAAGAGATGCCAAAGGTGGAGATTTTTGGAGAATCCAGATTTTATTGGCATACTTAATTATATTTTATTTATTGGTGTGAGCCAATTAGGATTCAATCATTATCTAGTAGTTAATTTAATGCTATACTTATCTCAATCTATTTATCAGTTTTATTTATTCTAAAACTCTTGTTCCTTATCAGATAAATAAGTGATTGAATAAATTGCATGTTAAGCATTTTAATTGAACTAGGTTTCTAAGTAGTTGAGATATTGAAATATTATCTTTCTATTTATCTACTTAAATGAAAATATATAACTAGATTTATTTTTATATTCTTGTGATATATTTGACATTATCTTTTATAAAGGTTATTTAAACTTAAAGAATCTCTATATAAGATAAATACTAAGTCATTAAATTTAGATAAACTTCTTATGCTATAAATAAGACGTGGTATTCCAAGAATTCTACGGACTTTGAAAGCAAAAATACTCAAGAATTTAAGAAGAAATCATTTGTGAGTTGTGAGTTCCAAAGAAATAATCAAAAGTCCAAGCTTGATCAAAGGACTGGGTCCTTATTCTGATTTGTGGAGTCAATTCGAGTACACTCGTAGAATGAACCAAGATCAAGACCGAAGTACTTGACTGCATTCCTTGACTAGTTAAAGAAGATATAAAATAGGGTAGTTTTATTGTTGTGCTTAACTAAGTTTTACTTTTTGTAAATTACTGATAAAGTTTTAAATTAGATCTAAAATTGTAGTTTCAAAAAGTTGGGACATGTGTAACCTATTTAAAAATAGTGGATTCATTTACCTGTGGCATGGGGGCCTGTGGATGTTTTCCTTAAAGGTTTACCACGCTATATCTAGTGTTAATCAATGTTTTAATCGTCTTACATATTAATTGTTTCGAAACTGTGAAACGTTCAGTGCAATGTTCTGACGTTCAACAAACAGTCATCAACATCAAAACATTAAAGTGATCGTTGTTTTTTTTTTAAAAAAATATTTATAGCTTCAGATTAACTTTTAGTAACAACGTATTCAACCTCCTTCTAGGTTGTTTGTTATCTAGATTTAAAACTAACAGCATTTTTTTAGAAAATCCATATAACTCAAAGAATGATCCTACAAAAGTAACGGATACAGCTATCCATAGTATATAATTTATCAAAATCTCAAAATTTCATTAAATCACTAATTTTCGAAGGTTCGAGAATTTTCGTTGTTTTGAGAAAATCCTTATAACTCAAAGCACATGTCCTGAAACGGAAAGTTTATTTTTTAATATGAAAGTAAACTAATAAAGATTTCTATCGGTATATGATTCATCGAAATTTGGAAATATCATTAAAACTCAAAGAACGGGTCATAGAATAGAAAATCATTTGAATATAAAACGATAGAGAGCTTTCCAAAGATATATGATTTATCAAAATTTGAGAATTTCAAAAAATCGACTATAGGATTTTTGCGTTATTTTGAGAAAATCCGCGTAACTCAAGCACAAGTCCTGGAATGGAAAACCATTTATTTCATACAAAAGTTACTTGATATATTTCACAACTTTGTAAAATCGACTATTTTTTAAGGTTTTACCATACGTATTTTGCATTCTTTTCAGAAAACTTGTATAACTCAAAGCATGGGTTTTACGAAAGTAAACTGATAAAGCTTTCCAACGACAAATGATTTATCAAAATATCAAAATTTCGTAAAATCGTTAATTTTTTAAAGTTGACTTTTGCATTGTTTTAAGGAAATTCCTATAACTAAAACCCATGTCCTAGTACCAAAAAACATTTTTTTTTAATATGAAAGTAAACTAATTGAGCTTTCTTACGGTATATGATTCATCGAAATCTGAATATTACAAAATGTCTGTGATTTTTTAAAGGATTTACAATACAACTTTTCAGCTGTTTTGGAAAAAAATTACAACTCAATGAACGAGTCTTAGAATGGAAAATCATTTGTTTCATATGAATTTAAGTTGATAGAGCTTTCCAACAATATATGATTCATCAAAATTAGAGAATTTCAAAAAAAAAAAAAAAAAAACTATACGACTTTTGTGTTCTTTTTGAGAAAATCTTTATAACTAAAAGCATGTTCCTGGAATGGAAACTGTTTATTTGACGTGAAAGTTATATGATACATTTTTCTAACGACATATAATTTATCAAATTTTCAAAACTTCGTAAAATCGATTATTTTTTAAGGTTTTTTACTGTTCTTTCCAGAAAATTCTTATAACTCAAAGCATGTGTCCTATGAAAGTAAATTGATATAGCTTTCCAATGGTATATAATATATCAAAATCTAAAAAAAAATTAAAATCATTAATTTTTTATGATTTTAGTATACGAATTTTGTGTTGTTTTGAAAAAATTCTTATAACTAAAAGCACGAGTCCTGGAACAAAAATTTGTTTTTTAATATAAAAGTAAACTGATAGAGCTTTGCAACGGTACACACTACAAGGAATGATTAAATGTCCGTGCATAAGATGTTTAAACGGTCTCACACGTCCATTAGAAACTGTTGAGGCTCACATATTTCGTCATGATTTTGCGAAGAGTTATGTAACATGGATATACCATGGTGAGATCGAGGTTCAGACTGTGAATGTGTATACACAAAATGAAAGAGCATGTGTGAAGGAAGAGATGATGGTTGTCATGGACAATATAGTCGGTGATGAGCATGTTGGTACATGCACCGATGGTTACTAGGCTCTGCATTCAAAACTATATCTGAGAGTTTCATCATTTTCATCCTTAAACGTTTTGGTGAAGTTGACAAATGGACAAATAAGTCTGTCGATGATCTTTTGAAGCTGCTGAAGTTAGTTTTCTCAAATATGAACGTAGTGGACTCTCACTACAAAGTTAAGAAAATGATGACGAATCTTGGTTTGGGTTACAAATCTATTCACGCCTACAAGAATGACTGTGCAATGTTTTGGGGTGAGCATACTGATAGACAAAATTATCCGATCTACCAATAAATTCATTGGGTGCACACTTCTGGAAGAGTGAACAGGAAGAATGTTCTGCATAAGGTGTTGCAATATTTTTTCTTGGCCTCTAGACTAAAACGTATGTTCTCGACAAAGAATACTGCAAGTCAGATTTGACAGGGAACATCCACTTATGCGGTGGTACAGTATAGGAAGGTCTAGGGATGAAGATGAAATGTAGCATTCCGTGGATGAGAAGGCGTGGCAAGATTTTGACAGAAAACATCCACTGTTCGCAAGTGAGATCTGGAATGTCTGGTTAGGTGTCAAATTCAAGACATGAGTCAGGCTTATAGGATTACAACCTGCCACCTTGATTATACATGAAACCCGAATACCTCATCCTTACTCTCTTGATACCTGGCCCTAAAGCACTGAGTAAGGATATTGATGTATTCTTACAACCATTAGTAAACGAGTTAAAGGAGTTGTGGGCCAATTTTCTTCATCACCTTGTCATTTTAAACGAACTAATTAGTTGATCTTATATGCCTTGTAAAGGGAACATATGCAGGAGCTATTGCACAATGGCTGCCCAAACATCGACCAGGTGCATAGAAGACACTTTTACGGTTGGTTTTACAAGAAGGTAAATGAACAACGATCAAATACATGTCACATATGTGCATATTTTTCTTTTTTGTGACATTGACTAAAATCAACTTCCACTTCCTCCAGATATATGCACTGTGCCAAAACAACACTCATCAAGTTTCTCATGAGTTGCTTTTGTTGGCCAGTGGATGTGACATGCAGGTTATGTCTTACACAGCCTGTGTTATAAATGGAGTTCGCTTCCAAACATATGATCATGATATTCGAAAGAAAACGCAGAATAGTGGTGTGTCTGTCCCAAGGATTGGGGGTGAAACTTACTACGGGTAGTAGCATGTCGGTTGACGAGGGTGCTATTTTGAGGGAGATTCTCGGAGAACGACGAGGATACTTCCTTGGGGTTGGACGGGTTTCGAATGGCAACTCTCTCTCCTTGGATTCGACCACTACAATGAACACCCCACGAGGAACATCCAACCAGTTTTGTAAGAATGCTCGAAATGATGATCCTCGGTTTGTAATGTATGAGGCCCAGCTACGTCGAATGGAGAGGACAATTGTACGTCTTATGGCGAATCTGCAGTAAAGATTACTGAGAGTTGTGCCAGAGGATGATGAGGAGGTTGGCGATGAAGAGAACGGCGGTAGGGTTTTGGGGGATCTGTATGATTTATATACTACTGAATTGTTTATATTATTAAAAAAAATTAAAACATCTATAGCGGCAACAATGTTGTCGCTAAAAGAAAAACATGGCATGTATTTTGTCGACGACAATGTCATCATTATATTTCCTACACAAATTACGGTGACATTGTCGTCGCTAATAATTAGAAATGTAAAGTTAATAGCGACCACGATGTCGCCGCTAATGTTTATGCTTGTTGTGATGACTTTGGCGATGACTCAGTCATCACAATTTCTCTAATTTAGAGAAATTGAGCACGACATTGTCGTCGGTAAAGCCTAAAATGCATGTAGATACAAAATTTTATCGTCGCTAATTACCTAGAGGCACTAATCTATTGAGACGGCCTATAGTGACGACATTGTCGTCACTATAAATAAAGAACAACGATTACTTATCTTTTAGCAGCGACTTTTGTTGTCGCTATATACCTCCTTTCTTGTAGTAACATGAATCATCGAATCGGAAAATTTCAGAAAATCGATAATTTTTTAAGGCTTTACTATATGAATTTTGCGTTGTTTTGGAAAAAAATCCTTAAAAATCAAAGAATGGATCGTAGAATGAAAAACTTTTTATTTCATATGAAATTCCAATGGCATACGATTCATCAAAATCTTAAAATTTGAAAAAATCATTGATATTTGAAGGTTTTACTATACGGATTTTAAGTTGTTTCGAAAAAATCATTAAAAGTCAAAGAACGTGTCCTAGAATGAAAAATCGTTTGTTTCATATAAATGTAAACTGATAGAGCTTTCCAACTATATATAATTCATCAAAATTTGAGAATTTAAAAAAATCAGTAATTTTTTAAGGTTTTAACTATACGACTTTAACGGTATTATGAGAAAATCCTTATAACTCAAAGTACGTGCTTTGGAATGGAAAACTATTTATTTCATGTGAATTTTATATGATACATCTTTCCACCTATATATGATTCATCAAAATTTCAAAACTTCATAAAAAAAACATTTATTTTGGATGATTTTTTACTATATGACTTTTTTGTACTTTTCAGAAAATTCATATAACTCAAATAATGGTCTTACAAAACTAAACAGTATTTGATTTATCAAAATCTCAAAATTTTGTAAAATTATTAATTTTCTAAGGTTTTACTCTACGAATTTTGCAGTATTTTGAAAAATACTTATAACTTAAAGCATAGGTCATGGAATAGAAAATTGATAGAAAAATACTTATAACTTATTATTTTTAACAAGTAAATTGATAGAGCTTTCCAAAGATATATGATTCATTGAAATTTGAAAATTTTTAAAGATTGATGGTTTTTGAAGGTTTTACTATACAACATTTGAGTTGTTTGGGAAAAAAATCCTTATAAGTCAAAAGAACGGATCCTAGAATGGAAATCGTTTTTTTCATATATCACTTGTTTGGTGAAATTTTTTAGCATATTTTGAAAAAAAAAATAACGAAATGTGTGGTTGAAAAAGTTAATAAAAGTTGTAGCTCATATGAAACGTGTGGTTAGAATTTATTGTTGACTTTGACTTTAGCTTTTTAATCGATTTCTAAGCTCTACCAAACAAGCTCATAATACTAAATTGATAGAGCTTTCCAATGGTATACATCAAAATTTTAAATTTTCAAAACATTAGAGATTTTTGAATGCTATATGACTTTTGTTGTTTTGGAAAAATCATTAAAACTCAAAGAACGGGTCCTAGAATGGAAAATCGTTTGTTTCATATGATGGACCTCTACTATTTCGAAGCTCAAAATGTTCAAGATCTCTATTTGGAAGAACAAATAGTTCTAAACGAGATGATCAGAACTATAGTGCTTAAAATATCATATCTAGTCAAGAGCTTAATATAGAAAAAATAGAAAGTCGTCTTTATAATTGGTCCATTCATAATAAAGAGGTCAATACCATTTATCAAGTAGGAAAGTTTGAGTATTTTCATGATTATTCAATAAAAATCTTGTGAGTAAACTATTTTACTTAATCAAGATATGAAACGTTGTCTTTATTTTCTCCATAAGCTAATCCAAGAAAACCACAAATTTGTACATATTGGTTTAATTCAAGTTGCCGTCAAACCTTTGTTTCGTACAGGGTTAGACACCCATATTCTATTACTCCTACAAAACAAGGAAAATAGAATTTTTTTTTTTTTTCAAATTCAATTTTATCTATCCTTGAGTCAAATCTGGACTAGGGACCGGTGTTTTTCAAATGCTACCCAAATTTCTCTGTTTCTTTGTCCGATCCTAATATTTTGTGATCTTTAATGTTAGATTAAGATGCAAAACATAGATTGGAAAGATCACGCTCAACCTATTGATCTAATATGAGGGTTTAAGGTTTATTAGCGTCTAGGGTTTTCGGATTTTCGGGTTTTGAGTTTAGGGTTTGGGTTTGGGGTTTTGGGTTTTGTGTTTGGCATTTTAGGTTTTAGGGTTTAGGGTTTTGGTGTTTGGGGTTTAATGTACTCATGATAGCATCATCGATCCCAACCTTCTGAAGCAAGTAAGTTAGCAACCTGGTTCTCCTCTCAATAGATGTGGGAAATAGTGTCGTGATCAAATGAGAGAAGATGCTTGATGTGCCGAAGAGTAGCCTGAATAGATCAAGATCCTCCATCCCAGGTTATGCAATGGATGGCCAGATAGGATAAACCAATCCTCCAAACCATCCTTATACCATCTAGAATAGCCTAGAGCTCAGCCTCCAAAATAAGGCAATCATCGTATGATGAGAAGAAAGCACAAACACACTACCATGCCTAATCCCAAATAAACCCTCCTGTGTTGCTAGCAAAACCATCTTTGACGCATACATCAGTGTTAACCATGTAAGATCTCACCAGTGGAGTGCGCCAAAAAATTAAAATTGGAGGTTAGGAGGATGGAGTAGTAAGAGAAATACCAAAAAGTGGAGCTATATCCAAGTTTCTCCGTCAATGTACAAACCAAAAAAAATGGCATGTATAAAGAAGAGATATAGTATGATAAACCCACCAAATGATATGTCTCGACTCCATAGCAATATCACGGTAGTTCGCATCATTCCTCGTAGTCTAAAGAAACTAGAATATCAAGAGAGGAATGATAGTGCGAATGTGGCCCCTTCGAACAAACTAGCCCGAAAACTACCAACTTCTTGAAGCGCCAAAAGTAAAATTAATAAATGACCAGTATCTCAAAATTTTAAAACTTATGATAAATTAATAAGGATACATGTATTTGCAACATAGAATCTAACAGCCTAAATTTAGGGATGAAAATTCTCTCAAGAATTTTCAGTTGGCGATTCAATTGGAGCCCAATAATTTAGTAAAGTGTTTTCTAATTTAACGTGTGATGTGGTCATAAAAATTGACTAAGAAAAATGCTATTGATTGGATATATAAAACGGTCATTTGTCCTCATCTCTAATTATATACGCTCGATATGACTCACCCATTAGATCAATTGATTGGAGGACTTGTTATCTCAGTATTAGTTATTAATATAGTAGTTTCATTAATAACATATATTCTAAAAGTGCATTATTTAACCTTTTGAAGAATGGACAGAGATTATTGACTTAGTAAGCCTAGCTAGGATTGACCAAGTCCAAATTCGAATCATAAGAGCTTAAAATAAATGAGTCTGATTAGATCCCTTAATTGAAAGAGTGGTACAAATATATACAAAAATATTTGTTTGAAGACTAGAAAAATAAAATATCAGTTGGAAGATTTAAGAGCAAGGGAATAAGATAGAACTCAGGGTATTTATAACCCCTAGGGCTTGAGCCACCACAAGAACTGTTGAGAATTAGATACTCCAATTCTATATAACCAAGAGAAAAATATTACAAAAGAAAATAGGTACCCACGAATATGTAAGTTTTATAAAGGTTCGTCTCAATCTAAGACTACGTCCTCTCTCCGCAGTTGCAGTAATCACTATAATAAAAGAGTCGTTTACAAGAGAAATCTAAACTCTCAACCTCTCTCCCTCCAATTGCTTGATGATAATGAGACCCTAATGACAGATCCCTATTTATAAGAAAAAAATTAGAGCAACTGAAATCACAAGTGTGAAATCTCTAAATTATCATTTATGAAATTTTGGTTCAGGGGCTCCACCCTTACACCCCTGAGAGAGGGGCTTCCCGCCCCCTTTCAACCCCATGGTGACCTTACCGCAAAGGTCAACCCAGTACGACTCAACAAAAGGCAATAATTAGGCTCCACAACTTAACAAGAACATCTTCCTGTGTAGGGGTCAAATTTGAGAGAGAGAAAGGAAATAAGAGGACTTGTTCGATTCTTCTTTTCATTGTGTCGCGAATCACATCTTAGCATAACACTAATATCCGTGACCATCGGAGATGATGAGAGAAGTTGGCTTGACATCAGATTATGAGTAGCCGAAATGGCAACAACTTCATACGATGAGCAGAGAACCTTGACAATAACTTTTGGAGAAGCCATTTTACAGAAATCTTGCCTAATGAGTTAGGAACCTTCCTACCAAGGCAAAAGACAATCGAAGTCCGTTTGGTTATGAAGCGTGTGGACCGAAAGCGACAGAGTCAGACAATGGCATTGTTTTGATTTCATAATATTGTGAGGGCAATAACTCAACGGTTGAGTATCTGTTGAGACTAAAACTTTTTGGACTTGATATTGAAGGTGTTAACTTATCTACAGATCAAATGGAGCGTCATTTGGAGGTCGGGAACATCAATTACAAAAATATGATTCATCGGCCAAAAGACGTCTATTGGTGTCACTTAGGGTTATTTTTACATATCTATTATAAGACGGTCATGCTTGGTGAGCAGTCAGTCAACCTCTCCCTTGCTTCCATCCTAACGAATGAGCAGCCTGTAGACTAACCTTATGCACTAAATTTACATTCCTTAGGGGCCACAGGGGCCGCAGGAACAACTAATGACCTACTTTAGGCACCTTAAGAGAAGGCTAAAGTACTCGTATGAGGTCGGGAACTTATCAGGAGGCGTTGACTTTCATGGCCTTCGTTGGGCACCCGGAAGGAGACTGAGATTACCGATAGAGCATTACTATGCTTTGATGGCTACGCTAAGGATATGGTAACACCTCTAAGCCGAATGAGCTATCGAGAAAAGTAGTCTAAGGGCCTCGTATGCTAACTCGTGCACTTTGGCTATGGGTTCTAGCCTTGCCACGGAGGTCTGTTAGCTAGAAATTCAGTTGTGGGACGATGCCGCATAGTTGAGAGAATATGGCAAGATGTCGATATTATTAGAATTGTATGCTATGAAGGCACTTCAAGTTAGCCATGGATTATAAGTTGGCCCTGCTAGGGCGAGGTACTAACAAAGGGCATTGTGGTACGCAATGAGCTAATATGTTCATAGGAAGTGACGAGCACAAAGATTTCATTGTGGTGCTTTGGTCCTAGCTCCCTTCCATCGAGTATGCTTCAAGAGAACTGTATGTGTGCATGAGTATGCGGGCAAGCTAGCTAAATCGAGTCCAACAGAGTTGACGAACATTGAAAAGTCAGCCCGTGACACATTGTCTTGTACTTAGATTGAGAGTCTGATTACGATGTTTATGTAGTGGCATAGTCTTGCTTTTCAAGAACTCCAAGGAAGACACAAAGGTTTGAGGCAAGAAAATCATTCTTCAACAAATTTTACATCATTAGGAATTAATTAGTCAACTTGTTAATGTTTATCAATTTGACTAACAAAAGTATTGACTTGGTAGTCTAGTTAGTATTTTACTTTCTTTCAACGTGTCTTTTTTTATATAATCATCTCTTTCATATCCGAAACTAAATGATGGATATTTAAGATTCATTCTTTTCCAAAAATCAGTTGTTTAATCATCTTGTATAAAATTTTATTTTATGATTTAAAAAGAGAATTTACATATGTCGTATTTGACGAATAAATATTTTCAAATTTAAAAAAGAATTTTTAGTGCTATACTAATTTTACAGTCTAATATCTAATTGTCATAAATAGTAATTATCTAATTAATATTTACCAATATATTATTTATATATTTCAGCTCAATTGTTTAGTTTAATGAATGGTCATGGAGTATCAAGAATAAAAATTTCAAAAACGATGTTTGACAATTGTACAAAAAGAAATATTAATAAAATAAAAAATTCAATAAACTTCCATACTAATATAAAAATCAAGAAAAATAGTTTACTACAAAAACTTGTGGTACAAATTGAGGAGGGAGGCGAGAGGAAGAGATGCATAAGAGAAGATTTGAATTGAAATTTTGAGGGGTATGGATAAAATTTCTAAAGAATTTGTTATTCATATTTATGAGCCTGAAATCCATACAAATCTGTTTAAATCTTCTAATTAATGAAATCTTCAGAAATCCACTAGTAATTGGGGACACTTAAATTTCTAAAGAATCTATTTAAATTTGAGTTGAGGACACCCAAATTTCAATTGAATCTATTATAATTTGAGTTGATGACACCTAAATTTCAATTGAATTTATTAAAATTTGAGTTGGGGACACCAAAATTTATATGTATTTTTAAAATATATTTAAATCTAAGTTGAAGACACCCCCTAAAACTAATAGACGAGATATCAAAAATTAAATAAATAAATAAATAAAAATTGTATAGATTGAACTTTGAAATGTCGCAATTTTGCAGGCAAATTTTTATATCAACAATCGAGTGAGAATTGGAAGGTAAAAGACGCAACGGCAGTCGGCAGAGTAAAGTGACCAACGGCGTAAATGTTTGACAAACAGGGACACCCTCATAATTTCTGTACAAAGATTTTGTGGACGCGTACAACACGTGTTTAAATTGGATACTTTGGTCACTCAACATTTTTGTTATGGATTGGAATGTAATTTTATTAAATTAAAATTCACTACATACTTAATAATTCAATTGTCCATGTTTACATTACCCGGCTTAGTCAGTAACAAAATTGACAAAAATAATAAATAAATAGTATAAGAAAAATTAAAGTTGAGTATAAAATAAGACAATACATTATTATATTACGCAATTATTATAAAGAGGCAAGGCCCTTGGAAGGTGCGTACACGAATAAAATTCTTAAAAACCCATATATTCCTCGTGCCTTTTTCTCTCACCCAGAATACAATAACCCCTTTATAAATTATAAACCTCCATTCATACCCCCTTTTCATTTCAGCTTTAAGTCTTCTAACCATTGATTTTTTAACAGTATTTGATTTTTGTAATGGATTTGTCGGAAAATATTGATTCCGGTAGATTTTCTTCCAAGAGATCCAACTTCTCGCAGACATGCAGTCTGTTGAGTCAGTACTTGAAAGAGAATGGTAGCTTCAGAGATCTCAACCTTGGCTTCACTCAGAATTTTGAACCAAAAGGTATGGTTTCTTCATTTAATTATTTTCCCTTTTTTTATTAGTTTTAGATTTTGTTTCTTAGATTCCATTTTTGTTCTTACCTAAAGTTACTAAATTCTACAGGAGCTCCGACCGGGACAATGAATTTGTTGCCGATGATTGAGAAATCGAGAGCTCCGACCCATGACCTTAACATGGCGGTGAAGAAATCTGAGCAAGAAAAGGCACAGATGACAATATTCTATGCGGGTAAAGTGATAGTTTTCGATGATTTTCCGGCAGACAAGGCCAAGGAGATGATGCTGTTAGCCACCAATTCAAGTGCTCAAAACCACTCCACCACCGCCTTCCCTTCGCCTTCGCCTCCGCCTCCCCCTCCCCCTCTGTCTCCTAATATGGTCCAAAGTCCAGCGGAATCCGCCACGAACATTGTCCCCACTCCGGCGGCGCCGCCTCTTGCTTCCGGTATACCCCAATAATTTTTTGAGATAAATTCGATTTTTTATCATTTTTTCCAATTTTGGGCGAGTTAATCTTATACATATAATTTGTTTTGGCTTGCAGATTTGCCAATTGCAAGGAAAAATTCAATATCCCGGTTCCTGGAGAAAAGAAAAGAAAGGTAGGAATTTTCAAATATATATATTTGATAGCCATATAATTTTTTTGGTTAAGAAATTATTTTTTTCTCAACGGAAGTTAATTCAGGCAATTCTTATTACAGGTCCATAGCAAAAGCACCGTACCAGGCCACGGCACCTTCGAAGCCTGCTAAAGGCGAGCCATGGCTGGGATTGGCTACTAGATTCCCTCAATAATTGTAGTTTTTTTGGGTTTAATTAATTTGTAGCAATAGTAAACCCTACTGTCTGATTAATTTTGATTAGAGTCATTTTGTTTTTGTTATTACATTAATCAGTTTTGATTTAAAGGATTAATCATGTAATTATATTAGTGAGACTAGTTCCCATTCTTGTGGTGTTGTAATTTGAGTTATATATCAATCCTCTTTTCTTATTCTCTAAATTTTGTTTGTAATAGTTTTTATAGTTTCGATTCAATTTTGGCATGCCGATATTATTTTCATTTTCTATAATCTATAGAAAATGTAGAAATTGTTATGTGACAATAGGACAATAACAAAGTATGAGGTGAGTTTATTGTTCAAATAGTTTATCGATTTTGAGGAGATATTATTCAATCTTTTGTGTGAATTGTTGGCCCAAGTCGAGCTCTTCAACCATTCTCCTTCAATTTTGGCATGCCGATATTATTGAATTGATGACTTTATAGAAATTAGATAATTCAATGTGAGTTAGGCGATCTCAAAATAAAATTTTTTGAGTGAACATGAATCATGGGAATATAGCAGATGGAAATTACGTGTTATAAAAGTTATTACATAGAATCTATAAGTTTCGAAAATATAGAAATACAATAGACACGTGTTGTATTTAAACACAACAAAATAGAAACACGAAAATATTAAAGAAAATGGGGGAAAAGAAGAAGAAATGTTCTTCCCATTCACTCTCGTGAGTCGTGGTCCCGGTTGATTTCAATGTGATTCGAATTTTCGTAAAGTAAAAGCTTTATTTCAAAGCTAGCCGCTAATGAGACCAGATTTTTTTAGTGTGTTCATACAATTGGAAAGAATTTGATGTTTATTTTAATATATTAAAATATTATATATTCCTCCACCTGTCCTCCAATTCAATTGATTTTCAACAAAGAACGCGGTTTTGAAAATTATGACGCGTCAATTGTTTCTTTAGTAAAGGCAAACGTGAATAAAAGAAAACAATGGCCTAAGCGGTCACATGCTTCTCTATACATGAACATGACTAGTAAAATAGACTAATCCTTTGTTTGACTATGTTTAACTTATAAATTAAACTAATAAAATAGATAAAATATATTTGTTATTGACGTATTTTGTAAAATTTATAATTTATTATTAATTTATTATCTACACATTATATATAATTCACAACTTTATTTAAAAAATAATTTTAACATTGTCAAAAATAATAACATGCTCTATATATCTTCAATTAGTCAAACGATAATATTGAACGGTATTATAAAAAAAAAAAAAATTAAAATTTTAAATCTTATATGTTTCTTAAATAACACATGTCTGATATACTAAATTGAAAAGGATCAATCGTGATAATAAACAATACTTGATTTTGTCTATTATTTAATCAAACTTTCCATCAACTCATATTTCATATAATGGTGCTACATTAAATTGTTTGTTGTTACTTGAGTTGATTTCACAAATGGCCACTGAAGTACAATTGAAATCTTAAATTGGTCCTTAGAGTATTATTTGACTCATTTAATCACAAAATTTAAATTTCGTTACACAACTAATTACTTTGTTAGGAACACGCACTCTAGATTCAATGTGGCCCTATTAAGCCTTAATATCGACTAACAGTTGTTGTGGGGACATCGTGAAATTACAAATATTCAAAATAAAATAAGATTGGAAAAAAGTTCACGACAAAGGTGAAATGGGACACCGATTGGAAAGAATCATTTGTATAACGGTCGTTAGTTGGCAACAAAGTTTAATGGCTACTATGTTGGATAAAACGTAAATCAGGCTGACGAAGTGCTGAATTATGTAATATTATATTACTTTTGTAACCGATATCAATAAAACAAGGTCCAAGAACCAGAGTCTTTCTATTTTTGGGTTGTGAGATGCTTCTTATTTTGGACATCTTGTTTGATTACTAGATTTATGTTCTTAATTTCCTAGAGTGGATATTGGCAAGGATTGATTGAAACTTTTGCATGATTCATGGACACACAACTTTAGTTTGATTCGATGAAGATATAAGCTTTTGGCTATTTTCATTGTCCAAGCAAGATTGGTTGGATTAACCCACTTTTATATAAGTTATATTCATTTATGCAGATTTCTTGATCGCTTCTAAATCGAGCAAATTTGGCTACTCAAGGGCAGTTGGTTTGAAATTTAAGAGTTATTCAATATATCATTATTTTGAATGAGAAAAAGTGCAGTACTTCCTACAAGATCTCAGTTTGCTTCCCCCATATACCTCTTTATCTTAATGAAAAAGAGCTTGAAAAAAAGGGTGAATCAAAATATATTTGCTGCACCAAAACTAGGTACAAAAAACCAACCAGATTGGCCTTACTTGATTATTAGAACATGGTATTTGATTTCCAAAGTGGGTAATGGGAGAAAGTACTTTTTTTTTCTTTAGTTTGAAAATTGGCATCCATCATGTCTCATTGTTCAGAGGTATAGTAGTATAATATGTCATGATGCAGGTTTAGCATATGACTCAGGTTCATGAGAAGATTGAGTTGACATGAGCTAAGCTCAATCTTTGGGGAAAACATTATATAATGTAAGATAAGAAATTTGAGAGGATCGACAAAGTCTACCACATAGAGAAGACTAAATTTTAGTTTAAATCCAGCCTTTACTAACTTGAAATACTTTCATTCAAAGTAAATGCAAAGGCAATGAATAAGGAATAGGAAAGAAAATGCGATTTATGACAATTTCTTGACTTGCCTATTCACCCTATTTACGACACTTATTGGACAGGGCATCCTGGTTAGAACTAGTGTTGTTTGGCGATCTACTAAAAGGGCATGATGGATGGAAAGAAGTCAATGTAAAGCACTAATCCTGTTCTTTGATCAAAGGTCTCATAGATCTTTTTCAATACCTTCTTGCTAGATGCTAACCGAGAAATAGCACTCATAAGAGTGGTTTGCTCGGGTTAGCCAAGAAAGCCTTAGCACACAAAGGCATACAACTCAAATACAGGCTTAGTAAGACATTCAAATGGTGTAGTTAATGGTCCTAGCTTTGGGGACTCAACTTAGTCACCATCTCTGCCCATGAATCAAAAATTCCTCCCGACGAACAAGACCGAGCCATGAACGAAAGGAAAAAATGAGGTTGCTTAGTCTTAATCTCTACCTCTTCTTTCTGACCTAACTTCAAAAATTTTATGCTTGGCCATGCCAACATGGTAATGTAAATTCCCTCCTTTTGAAGTGCGTTTATGAGAACAACTCCCCGATTCACTAGAAAGAGGGCAAAATACCTATTATTTCTTCATTTATGGCATATTTTTTGATTGATATCCCTTTCATATTCATTCAGCTTGAGGCATAAGAGAAGTCATACAAAGCAAGGTTCTTTCATTCAATGCATAATGGGCGGGCCTCCTATGGATTCTTCTAGCTCAATGAATGAAAGGATGAGTTTGATAAATTTGTCTCTATACAAAGATTCAAACAAAAAGAAAAATAAGAATCATAACTTTTGATTTCCTGCACGTCACACATGTTTATAGATTGTTACAGAAAAAAGAGAAATTTTGAAATGTGGCCAAAATGGAGGTGTGGATTTGAAATAAGGCTGATTTTGAAAACCATAAAAATAGTTACTTTTAGATGTAAAATGTCAAATATATTTTTTTTACGAAAATGGCCATTTTTTTGTGTGATAAAGATTTTACCATACTTTAGAATTTAGACTAATAGAATAGCTTCCAAAAGAAGCTATCAAAGTAGAATTTACAATCACACCAATATAATCTCAATTAGCTCATAATCTTGAGATGTGTACTTTTTCATAGTTGTTACTATGAGTTAAGACGTGAGTTAAGAACAAAAGGCTTTAATTTAATTTGCATTTAATTTGTTGACTAAGATTGGCCATAAATGTTTGAATTTAGTAATATTTTAACCAAAAAAAAAATAAAGGTCAAACAAGAAGTTACTCATTCTTTTCACCCACTTGCCAAAACAAATTGGTAAGTGATAAAATGTCATTTCACCCACTTGCCACCCAATTTATATTTTCACTTGCATTACTTTCCAACTATACCAATACACGTTCTAAAATTCATATTTTAATAATTATATTATAAAAAATATTAGTCATTCAAAGTATTATTATGAGCTATCGAAAACGACAGTTCCTCACGATGAACTGTCGAGTTTGAGGGTCTTTGAATTGTGTATGATGGAAATCAATAGAAATTTCAAGTAATGGAAAACAATGCTTCTAAGAGGAGAGAAATGTCTCTTTGAGATGGAGAACAAGGGTTTTCGAATGGGTTTTTTTGTTTTGCAATAGAGAACGAGGATTCTAAGAGGAGAGGACTTTGTTTCCCTTTTTGAGGATAGAGAACAAAATTACATTCCCTTCCTTTGATATTTTCATGTAGTTTCCGGTGGAGTGTAAAAAATTTCGTTGCGGCAGCTTTGAAGAGTCGAATATTTGACGAAGTGAGAGAATTTGAAAATTGAGTTTTAGGAGAGAACATGTAAAAAGTGTTTACGGACATTGACAAGAATTTACTTAAATTTGTTGAGGGCATTTTGGCCACGTTTTGAAAAAATGGCCATTTAGTTCAGGCTAAATATATTGAAACCAAAAATTGTATAAGTGCACTACATTTTAATTTCATGAAAGATCTATAATATTTACTCATTATCATACTTATGTCACCAACTTTTGTTTTTTATCGCATTATTATCATCAACCATTTATTGATTAGCACATCTTATCATTAAACAAATTCTGTCCAAAAAAATCGTTAAGAAGGAATAAAAATAGTCATTTGTCCTTTGTATTTTTAAATAAGTAAAAAAAATAATTTCAAATTTACAACTAAATATTTATCTTTCATTTTAAAGCAAGCTAACAAAATTTTTGAACGATAACCATTATTAGGGGGAAAATATGTTAATTAACATAATGTTAAAAA
The DNA here is from genome assembly GCA_030279155.1 of Forsythia viridissima. Taxonomy (NCBI): domain Eukaryota; kingdom Viridiplantae; phylum Streptophyta; class Magnoliopsida; order Lamiales; family Oleaceae; genus Forsythia; species Forsythia viridissima. The sequence goes on from CM059040.1 coordinate 177,416, forward strand.
TAAAAATACGATAAAAAAAAATTAAGAACGTATATGTGACAATAAATAAAATTAAATTGTAGTACATTTATAAAAAACCTTTCATGTGAAAATAACTAGTCTTTAGTCAAATATTTTCAAAAATTAACATATTTCAAAACTTAAAATGGAAAAATTGACATTTTGTCTAATTTCCTCTTTTAACCAAAAAAAAAGCTTTAAGGGATGGTAGCGTTATCAAGAAAAACAATTGTATATTAGGATATACAAGGCAAGTGTTCAGAAGATGCTGGAATTCTGGTTCTCGCCAGAAATGGATATTAAACAAAGACAGAAAGACTGACTAGTATTGTCACGTTGTTCACGACATCGGCTACTATAAAATAATATTAAATTTCATTGAAAACAAGGGACCATTTTTAGACTTTTGGTATGCGTGCCGTGTCGTGTGGTTGTGGTGGGTGCTGGGTTCATTTCATACACATATATTTTATTTTATTCGAATAGCATTCGGTGCCTTTTTGCACTTTCAAGTAGGTGAGGCAGTAAGGCTCACCCTAATTGACTCATTCTCCCCTCATCTCAAATGTTTGTGTATGTTTACATGTACATCAAATGAGACATATACTTTGTTGCTGTCTTAAATTAGGCTCTTTTAATATTCTTTCCCAATTTTGTTACCTCTTTAAATATGCGACACTAACAAGCGCTAGTAGAGTTTTTAATGCTCAAGTCACACAAATAATTGTGTATATTAAGTAAGAAGGGTTCATTTCATATATGATCACTATATTTATATTCAAATTTTAAGAGAATCATTATAATTTAATTTGTGTTAATTTGATTGTGATACTTTAATTATCTCAATCTGGTCACTCCGTCCAATATCGTCACGTTGTCTAATAACATACGATTACGTGGATGTTAATTAGAGGTGGCAAAATCGACCGGCCTAATCCAGATTTTGGGTTGGGTTGGCCCTAGTCCCGGCCCAAACAAAACTGGGCCTATGTGGCCCCACCCGTCTAGCCCGCCAGACTAGTCGGACTGGCCCCTCAAATTTATTTTAATTTATTTTTGATAAATACTTTATGTACATAATGATTTATCGATTTCTTTACAGATGGTCAAGCTGACAACTTCTTAAAAGTCAAAAAGTTATTACTTTTGACCGTCACTATTCCACGTGACTTCTAAAATACAATTCAGAATTTCATTTTCCCTAAATCCCTCGTTCCAACATAAAATTATTTAGATTTAGTTAAAATTTAGTTTAATTCAAATTTCAATCCAAATTATATTTGGTGTGATAAGTAAATTATTTATTTTAAATTTATTTATAAGTAAACTTTTTAATTTAAGCTAAACATATTTATATCTCAAAGCAATAAGACTAGTATGCTTTTACTATTTATATTTTTTTTTAAAAGGTGTCATTTTACAATTAACCAAAAAACATTATTATTTTGAAAGAAAAATGATATTTATTTATTGATTAACATATGAGAATCCCAAATTTAAAAATTAATCTCTTTAAAAATTTCAAAATATATATTATCTAAGTTTATCTTAGATTATATTTGATACAATGTATTAGATTGTATAAAAAATTTATTTAAAAAAAAAAAGAAAAAAACTAAAATTAAAACTGGGTTGGCCCAATAAGTTGGACTGTGCCAGCATATTTCTAGCCCGCACAAAACTGGGTTGTGTCGGCTCGGTCCAATTTCAAGTGTAGCCCTGTTCTGACAGGTCGGGTCGGACCAACCCACCCCAACCCAACCTAACCAAACCCAACCCAATCCAACCCATTTGCCAAATCTAATGTTAACTAGTAGCATAATTCATACGTGGTTGTTAAAATATGATGTGTAGTGATTCGATTGATCCAAACTTAAATTTAATTATCCAAATTGAAGTTTAGGCAAAAGTATAGTCACCTCAAATGAAATTAATCCTATTTTTCTCTCGTGATATCTCCAAGAATAACATTTTTTTTTTTTTGTTTCAAAACATGTTATCAATAAATATTTGGTGAGTTTTTTAAATGGCATTGTCAAACATTCGGAATTGCAAAAGAGCCTAACTTATATCAAGTAAGTTTTAAAGGCCTCATTTATACATAAAAGATATAAATACCATTACTAACTGACAACTGTTAATAGATGGTCAATTAACAGGCCATGAATGTGTTAACAGGTGTCTGTTAACAAGTTCTGTTAACAGACCTGGAGCCTGTTAAGGCCAATTTTGGCCTTAACAGTTGTTCACACCTGTTAACAGACCATGGTCTGTTAACATGTGTGAATATCTGTTAACAGACATAGTCTGTTAACGTAAATTTATACAATTATAATTGATTTTTTTAATTAATTCACTTCAAATGAACTCAGATTTGCAGAAATTTAAAGTAAAAATCATAATATATATACTAAGATTTATACATATTTTCATGATTTATACTAAAAAATCTACAATTTATACCATGAATTAAAAGAAGAAGTTAGAGAATGATGAATTTCTATTTTGAAATGAAAATTCTTACATAAATAAAATGGGTTGAATTCTTACATTGAAATTGGTTGGATTCTTACCTTGAAATCTTCTCCTTTTTCACAGATATATGAATTTGAAATCGTTTGAAATGATTATAAGCGAGAAATGAGACAAAATTATATTTGGTAATTTACATATCAAAATAGGTCAACAGTTATTTTGGAAAATTGGCCGAGTCATCCGGCTATTCAGCACCATTCCCACATAAATATTCGATATCAATATAGAATTGAAAAAAAAATATAGATTATCAACAATACTGTCGCCTAAAATGAAGAGTGAAAGTGAAAAAGTTGACCGGAGTGATCGATTATAGTACTATTTGGTTTTTTTTTTTTTTTTTTTTTTTTTTTTTTTTTTTTTTTTTTTTTGGACCATAAAAGCAATGATTCTATTTTAACAATTTTTAATGTCACCCATACCTAAATTTCATGCTAATTAAAATTAATAGGTTTGACGCACCCTAGGATTGGTACGATGAAATGTTGGATGGCAATAAAACAAAATAAATTTAGCCGAAGGAAAAATTCCAAAGAATTGAAAGCAAGATTTTTTTTATTTATTTAATTAACAGTAAGTTGATAGTTCTTAGTCATGTATTAATTATATCATTAATGTCATTCGAGGTTATTATTCTTTCACTTACATTTTAATTTGGCTCTGAATATTTTTTTTTACATAGTTAATGATGTTTTTCGATGTCTAACAAGTATACATGGACCCAGTTTCTTTTTCAGGTCACTAAATGTAGCGACAGTAAAAAAAATTGTTTCTAATTTTTTAAAAATAAAATTTATTAATTATTTGTGTCGTTACGAACTTTCTATCACGCAATTAATTATTTTGATTATGTCAAATATTACGTGCATTTGCTTGAATTTAACTTGACTAAGTGGAACATTATCTTGTCCATAAGCCCGTTATAATTTTTGACTTGGTAAATTTTGAATTATCATGTCTTATTAAATTCGATTTGTACGATTTTTTACTCTACATTTTGACCCACTAATTCAAGGTAAAACAGTCCCATTTTCTAGTCCAAAATCCGACTCATTAAGCTCCACAAAAATCGGCCTACCTGTCTATTATTTTCATTTTCTCAAGCCCAAAACTCAAACATAAATCCCGAGTGTCTTAGCCCAAAACCCATCCTTAAAACAGCCCCAAAACCTGACCCTATATTGGCCCAAAAACCCGCCCAATTTGCCTCATAAAAACCGTCCATAAACTTCAAACAAACGGCTCTTAAACTCCAGCTTAAGTGCCCCTTTCCATTATCTGAAAACTGCCCAATGCACACTAAAAACCGCCCCCATAAAATTGTTAGAATATATATATATATATAGGGTAATGATCTCCTCCCCATGTGGGGAGGAGTTATAAAACCCACGTGACACGTGTCACGTGGGTATTGGACAAGTGATTAAAAAAATATTTATCACTTTTTCACTTGTCCAATACCCACGTGACACGTGTCACGTGGGTTTTATAAACTCCTCCCCACATGGGGAGGAGATCATTACCCTATATATATATATTAGAGGATTCTCATATATATTAGAAAATTGTCACAATATATTAAAATATATTAATTGATTGGTTTACTTAATATAGATTAAAATTTATCTTATTATATAAATCAGTTGTATCAGTATTTTCACTATACTGTTTGCTTAATAAAGTTGATTCTTCTTTTGTCTCTCTTTATTATTCTCTTCTTAGTTTAATTTATATTATTGTTAGAACTTTCATAAAGTATCTGAGCAAGTTTTATCCGACTTGGTTTAAACTTGAAATCGCTTCCGTTCTTCGGCCACTTTGCCACTCGTCCGGCCAAGTTTTTTTCATATCTTTTAGATACTGTCATCTGGCTGAGTTTGGAATTTGGAATTTGGAATTTGGAATTTGGAATTTGGAATTTATCCAATTGTTCTATTTTGGAATTTAGTTGGTTTTGCATCCAATATGTCCAAGTCAATTTGGAATTTGTTCAGTTATTCTGTTCTGGAATTTGGTTGGTTTTGCATTCAATATGTCCAAGTCAATTTGGAATTTGTTCAGTTATTCTGTTCTAAAATTTGGTTGTTTTTACATCCAGATAATAATATGAGATTCAATATTTGGTATTTGCATCTAGTGATTCGGATTTGGAATTTGATTCCAAATAGTCTAAATTTGTAATTTGGTATTTGCATCCATTAATTTTGATTTAGAATCTGGTCTAGTAACCTAGAATTTGGTTGGTTTTGTTTCTAGTTAATTTGGACATTCTGTCTCCTCTTTCCTATTCCATTCTTCTCTTCTCATTTCTTTTCTCTTCTTCTTCTTTCCCATTTTCCTTCTTTCTATAGTTCTAGTTTTTTGTACAATCGTCTGTCGTCAATTTGGTATCAAGTTAATCTGGAATTTTAGTCTTTGAAGTTCGTATTCTTTTGATTTGATTACTTTGATATGTTCGGATTGGTATTATGGCTTTTGTAATGAAGTTGTCGATCCATGAACACATGAAGCATATTGATATTGACTGTCATCTTATTATTCACCATCTTCAGCATGACACTATTTTCTTACTATTTGTTTCTTCATCGCTGCAGCTTGCTGACTTTTTCACAAAGTCACGCTCGATTCACCGTTTTTCGTTTCTTGCTTGACAAACTCTCGCTGCTTATTGATGTAGCATCGTGAGTTTGAGAAGGAAATGTTAGAATATATATATATTAGAGGATTCTCATATATATTAGAAGACTGACTCAATATATTAAAATATATTAGTTAATTGGTTTACTTAATATAGATTAGAGTTTACCTTATTATATAAATCAGTTGTATCAGTATTTTCATTATACCGTTTGCTTAATAAAGTTAATTCTCTTTTGTCCCTCTTTCTTATTCTCTTCTTAGTTTAATTTATATTATTGTTAGAACTTTCACAAAAATCAACCTTTAACTTAGAGCAAAAACTCCACATTTTCCCTTCAAAATTCAGCCCTTAAAGTTCCAGCCATTTTGTTCTCTGTTTCTTCTCATTTTTTCAGCAACGTTCCCTCACTTTCACTCCCAAAAATCAGCGCAAAAAACTAAACAAAAGATCCCAACTTCTTCCTTCAATTTTCGGCCAGCAGGAGTATAGAAATCTGCTGTATTTTCCTCAATTTTAGTAAAAAATAACACATCATAAACTGTCCCAAAAAGTTCAGATTTTCTCCCTATTTTTCTCCTCTAGAAACCGGCCTTTAGACTCTCTCATTTCCACCATTTTCCCAGCTCTCAAATTTCCTCAAAGACGGCCTCCAAAACTTCCTGAAAAATCTTCATTCCCTTCCCTCCAGATTCAGCTTCTATTTCTCTCTAATATCATCCTAACACACAATTCTTGTATTATTGTTATTATTACTATTTTCTTTATTCTTTGTTTATTTCTTTCAAATGACAAATGCTACTAATGCACAACTTGCTGCATTGACAAAGTAGGTGGAGCTCTTGGTCAGAACACAATTAATGCCATCCAAGCAACTATCATGTGCGAAAACTGTGGGACTAACGACTCGACATCAAATTTTATGTTATTGGCCTCTTTAGAACATGTCAATTTTGTAAAGAATAATACACATCAGCAATATAATCTATATTCACAAATATACAATCCGAGTTGGAAGCAACACCTAAATTTTAAGTGGTCTGAGAATCAACAAAATGGTAATACCTATAATGCTCAGCAAGAAAGATGACCAAGTCTGTGAAAGATGTTTTAACAATATATACAGAAAACTGATAAATTATTAGAGCGACTGGACACAAATTGTCAAAATCAACAGGCGTCTATCAAAAAAATAGAGACTCGGATTGGCCAGTTAGCCCTACAATTGTCAGATAGAAAACCAAGTACTTTGCTTAGCAATACAGTGACAAATCCAAAAGAACGGATAATTGCAATCACTACTAGGAGCGGGGTACAACTGCAAAAAATTCACGTGAAAAGGTCAGAGAAAAAGGACAAACAGTTGGCAATTGAAGAAGAAGAAGCTGGGAAGCAAGATACAAAATCAAAAGAAGAAGAGTATGTGGAAAAAGAGAAGTTGGTCCTAAATGAACAAAATAAAAAATTGACATTCAATGATATTACACTTATCAAGCAATTCTCTGACTCCCGTATTTATTCTAAAATTGATTTTGTGATCAAGGTCGATGAAGAAGTTGAAGTTTTCGTAGTGGTGTTCGAGTAAAGTGATAAACTACAATTATATTTATATGAGAAGTGCAAGTTAAATTTTTTGAGGATAAACGAAAAATAGTGCAAAGTCAATAGATGCAAGTAAAGCAAGTCTTGCAAAGTACTATTTAAAATACCGTAAAGAAACCAGACAATAAGTCGAACTTTAGACTATAAATCGAGCACTTAATGGGAGGCAACCAATTTTTCTATTCCTTATATGTTTATTGCATTGCATGTAAAATTTAGGACTACATTAGGACGCAGAGCACGTTTCATGATTTTTAGTAAATGAGTACATTTATTTTTATTTTTTAATTTCAGGCTACACATCGTCATTCCAATCTCAATGCGTACTGATGAGTTGAAAGTCCAACGTTGTCTACACGCCTTTTAATTCGGGTTAACTCTTTTCTTTTTTATTTATTTTGCTTCTTTTTTTCACATTGAGGACAATGTGGATTTTAAGCTTGGGGTGACTTTATTATTTTCGTTATTTTTGTGTGTGCTATGAAAAAAAAAATTATTTTATTTGTGTGCTTGTATGTTGGATAGCCTTGCCGGCTAATGATATATATTTGAAATTGTTATCGATTCATGAATTATAACTAGGTGGTGCTACTTATGCTTGTTTTTTTATAGACTATACTTATCCATGTGAGATATGATTAAGTGTGAGCACAATAGTCATGAATATCACTACCTTTGGTTGGTATATTAAATAGAATACAATAGCGAACATAAGTTGTGAAAACCAAGACCACCAATTGGTAACTCAATTACCTAACCAGTTGAAAAGATAGTTTGGGGATGGTTAAACCAATGCGGAAGGTATTTAAATATGTGTTGATTCTGTACATGAGTAATATTTGTGTGGAGTATATTTGACTACTAGGTGGAATATAGGTATTGACCTGATGCTAGGAATCTAATCCCCGCTTATTTATCTTGCAAAAAAAAAAAGCATTGTACTTGCATTATCTTATACCTCTCTTCGTAGCCTAATTGACTCGAGTAATAAAGTCTGTAGGGATTCTCAAAACTCAGTGCCCTAAGGTCTATCAGACCTGGGAGCCATCGGTCTAAAGCTCGCTAAAAAGGTCATCTAGAAAGTTTAAGGGAGTGAGGTCTTGCACATAAGATAGATTTTTTTTAAAAAAAAAAAGGCCAAAGCAAGATTAAAGTTTAAGGGAGTGAGGTCTTGCACATAAGATAGATTTTTTTTTTAAAAAAAAAGCCCAAAGCAAGATTGAGTCTTTGTGACTAGTGGGTTTGACTTATCTAGTGAAAACTTGATAGTCAAAGCATTCAATAAATAGAGAATCATTACAGATCTAGATAGCAACTATATTGGCTAAACCTAGCCAAAGTTTGAGTGATAAAAAATATGTATTTTGAAGGCAACTTTAGAGTTAACACTCAGGGTGAGAGAATGAATATCAATATGGGAGTGTGTATTCTTACAAAAGAGAAATGAAATATTTGACCATTGGAGGCGGAATTTTACCAACATAAAGGTTTATGTTGATTGGATTGACTATGCGCACACACATATATCAATCGAGCATCGGATAAGTAAAAATTGATTTTGGTAGCAAAATTTAGAAGTTTTATATGAATTGATTGAGTTGTTTCAAAAACATGAGGAAAATACGACAAGCTATCTATTATAGTATATTTTAATATTAGTTGTTTGATTGTTTAAGTAAATAGTCATATTCGAGGACGAACAAATGTTCAAGTTTGGAGGTATTTGATAAGTGTGGTTTTACACTTATCTGAACCATCAAAAGTGGACGATTGTAAGTACTAAGTGATTTTCTATTTAGTTGTGTGTTGATTTAATTGTTTTAAGTCAAAACCCGAGATCAAATAGAATTGGAGAAAAATAAAGCAAAATAGGCGAAAAGGAACTGAAGATGTACGGAGACTTGGATATGGAAATCAACTTACATATATCTATAAGTTGAAGGACTTGGATTACAAATAAAAGAGGACTAAATTGAAATGAAAGAAGAAATTAGATGACTAAAGAGGACAAAATCAAAAGTTGAAGGACCTTTGATGCAAATAAGAGGACTAAAGAGGACAAATTGTGAACAAACATGAAATGGGGACCAAATAAAATACATATTAAAATTTGGAGGACTATGTATGTAATTTGGAGATTGGAGGTAAATTTCTCGCTGTTTGCCGCGGTCAAACCGCTGTTGATCGCGGCAATGCGCGAAAATCTCGTTTGGACTTGTTTTGGCTTATTTTTAACTCTAGTCAGTGTCTTTTTCATCTTTTCACGTACATGAGTTTCAAAATTAGTAAAACACAATATAAAGATTTACCTAGGTCAAAAGAAGGGGGGTTGAATCTTTGAGAACAGAAGAGAAAATAGATGAAAGAACAGCGAAGAATACAAAGAACAACCAAAATCTTGAACATTGGAACGTGAAGATAAAGAATTTTTGGTGCAAGATATTCAACGTTTTCTCCTCTTTTATTAAACATCTGGTTATATATTCAAATCTCTTCATCTTTTCTTTCTCTAGAATTATGAGTAACTAAATTTAAAGTTTGGATGAACGATGTAACCTAGTTTTAATTCTTTAATTTCGACTCTCAAGTTTTGAATTATTAACTAATTAAATATTTGATTTTACTTCTTTTCTTAATGCTTGAAATAATTGTTCATTATTTATCATTGATTTGTATATTGTAACAAACTGAGATGTAAGTTATTAATTTAGACCACGTAGTAACATTCGGCAATTGAATAAAAGGTAGAGATACACTTTTATTATTGTCGCGGTCTTGAATTGGATTTTTAAGAGAATTAATGCATCTAATTAAGGACCATTCTGACTTCATAAGTTGACTTAATTATAAATGACTAATTTGAACTCGAGAGAGATAAGTTAGATTAAATTCTTGAATTCGACCGAATACAACTTTAGAAATAAATTTTGAGAGAAGAATTTAGAGATGACAACAATGGTGAACTCGTGAATCCAAACGCTTTAATAACCATATTTTCTAATTTCTTGAAATTTGATTTCACATAAGTTATTACATTGTTTTCTAAATTTCATAGTTATAATTTAAAATATTCAAATTAATTTATTTTAAAGTGTTTTAAACAGATTAGCATTAAGATTAATTTAACTATTATATAAATAAGATAGTTTTCGTGAGAACGATAATCCGGACTCAATAGGTCCACTTTATTATTTCTGTGCGATATTGTTCACTTGCAATTATACATATTTCTCACAACGAGTAATGATATAGCACATATGGTGAGTAATAATTATGGTACCCACTTGACACATGGCATCACCACATTGGTCACTTTTTAAAAAGTTTAAAAAGTTATAAACAACTTTTTAAAAAGTAACAAATGTGGTGATGTCACGTGTCAAGTGGGTACCATAATTATTACCCACCATGGGTGTTATATCATTTTTCTCCTCACAACACCAACCAACTGGTTATCAAGAAGTGTTTAATCATGTTCATTCTTCTCTAAGAAGTCCTATTAAACGAACTTTTGGAGCTTGAAAAATAGAAGATAGAAAATTTTAAGAGAAATGCCTAATTATCCTTTCACAAAGCAAGTGAAGATAGTTATTGCAACGATGTCACTGCATAACTACATAAGAAGACATGATCATCATCTTGAAGATACTAGAATTGACCATAATAACAATAATAATGAAGAGATGGAAAGTGGTGAGTTTGAAAGAGAACATTGCAATAGCAACGATAATTGAGCACAAGAAATTAAATATTTTATTTAATTTCTAATGGAGCACAAGAAATGGAGAACTTGAGAAACCAAAGTGATGCAAGTCTGATGAAAGAATGATAATTTAAATATTTTATTTTTTTATATTATTTAGAAATTGAGAAATTAAGAAACCAAACCACTTCAAGACCGACTATGAAAGATAATTTAAATTTATGTGTATTTATTCTATTATATGAAAATTGAGAAATTGAGAAATTGAATTGTTGCAAGTCATTAAAGATAATTTAAATTTATTTGACGTTTTTCTTATTATATGAAAATGGAAAAATTTAGAAACCAGATTGATGCAAGTCCAATGCATAAAAAATAATATAAATTTAATTATTTTTTGCACCGTATGACAACTTTTATTTTGTAATTTTTATAAATTTTAGATTTATTAGACGCTTATTATTTTTATTTTAAAATAATGATGGTTAATGCATTGTCTTGTTAATATATTTGACAATATTACATATTACTATAAAAGAAAAATAAATTTTACTACTCGTGATTATAATAATACAAAAAAATATTATTATAATCAATGTCCATTTTTGTAATTTTATATCATCACAGCAATAAATCATTTTTGTTTACCAACGCTCAAATGCTGATTTTGAAAGATACATCAATTTTGAAACAAGAGTTTACCAAACACTTATTTGATTCTTCCTACAGCTGATTCTTTTTGCAACACAGCAAAAATTGATTTTTCTAAAAGCACAACAATACTAAACCAAGCATAAGAGTTATAATGTCTAGTGTATTCATTATTGAATCCAATTTAAAGGTGTGTGGATTCTTGGACAACCTCGAACTTTTGCAAAAAGTCCAATGGCAATGCAATTATTTTCTTGGTCTTACATTGATAATATCTTACTCATTGGGAATGATGCATAAGCAATTTTATCATTGAAAGTGTGGATGTTTAGTCACATTGCAATGAAATATCTTAGTGAAGCGTCTAAATTCTCGGAATCAAATTGTTTAGAGACTGAAAAAAATGGTAGGACTAGCGCAAGCCAATTATATTGATAAAATATTGACAATGTTTTGCAAGAAAGATTGTAAGAAAAGGTTTGTACTCTTTAGACATGGAATCCATGTCTCCAACAAAATGTGTCCTAAAACACACAATGAAAGAGAAAAGATGAGAAATGTTCCTTATCCTTATGCTTCATGTATATAATGCTTTTTACAAGACTGGATATTAGTTGTGCGGTCAACATTGTGAATAGATGACAATCTAATCAACATTGGACAACATTAAAACATATCCTCAAATATTTGAAAAGAAACAAACACTATATTTCTTAGTTTTTTGTAGTAAGGTTTTGACAGTTAAGGGATATTTTTTCTGATTTCCAATCAAATATTGATGATTTTAAATCCACTTCATGGTTTGTCTTCCTTCTTGGTAAATGAGCAATAAGTTGGAGAACTTGCAAACAAGATTTGACAACAGAAGTTGAGTATATATGTAAAATTAGAAGAATTAATAATCTTTATTCAATTAATATCTGCATACAATGTACAAGTATATATAGTTCAAGATTTTAAAAAGCGTAAAGTGTGGCTAGACGTGGAGGCCAAGTTTCAAGATTTTTGAGTCTAAGCGAAGCTTAGGTGGTAGCAAGGCGTGAAAAGCATTTTTTTTATTTTTAATATTATTTTAAATATTGAAAAAAAAATATTAAAAAAATATTTTTAACTAAAAAGTGCTCGTCTAAGCGAGCCTAGGAGCGCCTAAGCGTAACTAAGGGCTCCTAGGCGTGACTAAGCGAGGCTGGGCACGCGCTTTTTAGTTAAAAATATAGTATATCAAAAAAGCGCGCGCCTAGGACCTAAACGAGACGTGGATGTCATGCTTCACGCCTAGGCACCGCCTAGGTGCGCTTTTTACAACACTGATATAGTTCACATCTACTCAATTAACTCCTACAAATTTGCTACTAATTTGACGGTATATTACAAAGAAGGAAAGTAATATATTACAATATATTGATCCCTAATAAGATCAATCTTTGGCTTTCTCAACACTCCTCCTCAAGTTAGTGAGTAAATATTGTGAACTCTCAACATGACCAACAAAGAATAAAATATTTTCTTCTTGAGAGCTTTAGTAAATATATCTGCTAGATTTGCTGCAATATGAAAAGTAGCTTGATTATCGCAGAAACAAAATGACAATCAAGCTCACAACATGTTGCTGCCATGGATCTGTACTCAGCTTGGGTAGAGGATAAGGATAAATTTTTCTGGAGTTTGCTTTTCCATGAAATAAGACAATTTCCAAGGAAAATACAATAATCAGTTGTTGAACGCATAATAGTTGGACATCTTGTCCAATTAGAGTTACAATATGCTTTCAACTTTAATGTATTTTGAGAAAAGAACATCATGTCTTGTCCCAATGTGCCTTTTAGATACTTCAAGATTCGTAGTGCAGCTTCATAATGAAGCTTTCGAGATGACTGCATAAATCTGTTCAATAAATGAATAGAATGTGTAATGTCTGGCCGTGTAATAGTGAGATATATCAACCGATCAACCAATCTTGTATACTTGGCTGGATCATCCAATGGATCACCATCATCAGGAAGCAATTTAAGATTTTGATCTATAGGAAAGCTTGTAGGTCGCGACCCTAGAAACCCAACATCATTCAGAATATCCAACAGATATTTTATTTTTGAAATAAAAATACCTTATTTTGGGCATGCCACCTCAGTTCCCAAAAAAAATTTAAATCATCAAAGTCTTTGATACAAAACTTGGTATTTAAACACTTTTTAAGTTCACTGATTGCTATTAAATCATTTCTCTTTATTAGCATATCGTCAACATAAATGAGTAGCATAGTTATCGATTCTCTCTAGTAAAAAAGCAATTAGCCTGCTTTGGATTGAACATAATTGACAGATTGGATGGCTTGTGAGAATTTTAAAAATTGACGAGAGGATTGCTTCAACCAATAAAGTGATTTTTTGAGGCAACACACGAAATTCTCTCCCTGTCACCGAAGACCAAGCGATGGAAGCATATAGATTTCATCCATGAGATCACCATAAAAGAAGGTGTTATGAACATCGATTTGATAAATGGACCACGAGTGAGCGGCAACGAGAGCAAGTAAACAACAAAAAGTGACAAGTCTAGCAGTTGGACAAAAGGTGTCATTGTAGTCAATACCGTCTAGTTAAGTATAGTCCTTAGCAACCAAACGAGCATTGTAACACTCGATACTCTCATCGGATTTTTGTTTAATTTTGTAAACCCACCGACATCCAATGGGTACCTTGCCAACAAGCAAAGGAGAAAGTGTCCATGTGCCATTGACTTCAAAAGCTTGAAGTTCCTTGTCCATGGCCTGGCACCATTTAGAACTTTTTGAGGCCTCTGCATAACTGTTAGGTTCCAAAATAGAAGACAATTGTGCAATAAATGATTGATATGGTTGAGATAATCCTCGATATGACAAGTAATTGGAAAGATGGTACCTTGTATTAGGACCAGAGATCAAAGAATGTGTGGATGGAAACGTAATGGTAGGGCAAACATAACTATGGAGTTTAGTCGATAGGACTCGAATGCAACTGGAACGTCGTAAAGGTACTGGAGATGCAACAAGATCATTAGCATTATCTGGAATGGCAACACTATCTGGAATTTCTAGTTCTGTCTCATTGCTATCAGGAATGGCTGGCTCAGGTTCATTTGTCACTATGTGAGGGTTGGGTTGTCTTTGTATTAGCCTTGACCCAATATCAAGGCCTGTGTGATATGTTTGAGTGACGGGTGTTGGATCAATATCAATGTTGATTATGTTATCATGGCTAGGCTGCTCCTTTTAACAAGGAAATTTTTTTTCATGAAATGTCTCAACTCGTAAAAAATTGTTTTAAATTAAGGTCATATAATTTGTATGCTTTTTTCCAAAAAAAGGTACCAATAAAAACACATTTTTTTGCTCCAACATCAAATTTGTGTCGTGGTTGAAGATTAGTGGCATAGGCTAAGCATCCAAAAATACATAGATGTTTATATGAGGAACTATGAGCAAATAATTTCTCATAAGGTGTGAGGCTCGATAAGAGTGGAGTGGGAATGTGGTTCATGAGATAGACATATGGTAGAACACATTCGTCCTAAAAAATCAATGGCATATGAGATTGAAAATGTAAAGCTCGCGTAGTTTTGAAGATATGTCTATGTTTACGTTCTACTACCCCATTTTCTTGGGAGGTGGAAAAGCAGGAATGTTAAAAAATAATTCCACGGTCACTAAAGAAAATATGCATAGAAACAAATTCACTCTCATTATCGGTTCTAATTGTTTTGACTTTCTAATGGAATTGTATTTCAGCATAGGCAATAAATGACTTAAGCAATGTTTGTGTGTCAGATTTATGGCACATGAGAGATAGACCCAAGTGCAGCAGGTAAATCATCAACAATAATAAAAAAGTAACGAGCACCAGAACGGAATGGTATTCTATTGGGTCCCCAAACATCACAATGTATAAGTTCAAAAGCATGCTTAGTATTAATAAGACTTATCCAAAAGACAAAAAGACAAACGAGTTTGTTTTGCCAAAGTGCAAATGTCACAAGGTTTATTTAAAAGTAAGAAAATTCAGAAAAATTCTTAGCCAACAGTTGCAAGCGCAAAGGTAAATGATGACCAAATCGATGGTATCATGTGATGGATAAGGCCTTTGGAGATAAAGTAATTGTAGGTGATACTTGTTGCTTTGAGTCCACCAAATAATAGAGTCCATTACGTTGTCACCCCCAACCAATCATCGTCCTTGTCTCCAAGTCCTTTAAAATACAAAATAAGCTATTCTAAGAACATTGTAAAGAGACAATTTGGAGCCAAAATGATAAGGTCCAACAAAATTGATAGGAACTTAAGTCCCATTAGGAAACGCCACTGGAGGCAGAGACGGATTTGTAGTAGTAATAGTTAATAGGATACTAGATACGTGTTTAGTGGCACCACTATCCATAACCCATTGAAGATATGGAACTTTACCTGCAATATTGGCCTTAGAATCAAGGCCCAATTTTTGGCTTATCATGGACAAAAGTTGTTAAAACTGGTTTGTAGTAAGATTGGACGAAAAAGAGTCTGCTGTTTTTGAAGAAGAACCTGATGCCATGTTGTTAACTGATGATATTCTACTCCTTTTCTTTTCATGTCCATTGGGACCACTAGAATCACGAGAAGCGACATGGAACTTTCCATAAAGGTGGTGCCTTGGCAGATGGCCATTAAACTTCCAGCATGTACCAATGGTGTGATAGTCATTATTACAGTGTAAACAGTGTGGTAGTTTCTTCTCAGTCGACCGACCTTTTTTCCCATTGTTTCTGTTTCCACGGCCTATTCGAACAACCATAGCTGCGGGTTTGATGATGCTAGCCCCAGAAGCCATGCCTATCTATTTCTCTTTTTGAATCAACATGGAATATACGGACTGAATAGAAGACAACGGTTGAATCAACAATATTTGTCCACGAACAGCAAAATAAGAATCATATAATCCCATTAAAATCTGCAGCACCTTATTTCTCTCAGCTTGTTCGTGGTTGGACTTCATAGCACCTCAAAAATACGATGTGATAGTTTGGTAAGAATCCATCTCATCCTACAAACTCTTGAGTTTAGTAAAATACACATTGATGAGCTGTTGATTTTATGTAAGGCGTGCAAGATCACGTTGAATTTCAAAGAGACGAGACACATTTTGTTAGGAAAAACGTTCTCGGATATCGTCCTAAACTTTTTTGGCAATCTTCATATATACCACACTGGTGGTAAAATCACCAAAGAACGTATTGAGAATCCACATAAGAATCATGTTATTGCATTGTTGCCAAAGATCAGACTCTGTGGGCTTCTTATCTGCAAGATGGCTGTTTGACACTCTCTTCAACAAACTCAAACTTGTTCTTCGCACTAAGTGCAATTGATATGAAACGACACAAAGTGCCATGATTTTCACCTGTAAGTTTAGTGAAAACAAGCATCATTTTCAAGTAATCAGAATGATGAGTGAAGAAAGGGTTAGCGAAGTCATTAGCTAGGTTTTGTTCAAAATTTCCTCACGTGACTGAAGAAGGGAAAAACAAGTCAAAGGATCGAAAAATGCAATTCTGGAGACCTAAATGATGGAATTTGGCCGAAAAACATCGAACATCACGGCAAGTAGTGAGTATTGTTCAGATGGCTGTTTCGAGAAAAAAAACGATACAACCTTCAAAAATGGACACTGCAAGAATTTTATCGAAAAACCGGAAGAAGGCTTGAAAAAGGACAAACCGTGTATGAAAAATAGGTTAACCTAATTCTCTGATACGATGTAAAATTGGAAAAATTAATAATCTTTATTCAATGAATATCTATATACGATGTACAAGTATATATATCTCAAATCTTCTCAATTAACTCCTACGAATATGCTACTAATTTGACGATATATTACAAAAAAGAAAATTAATACATTAAAATATATTGTTCTCTTAATAAGATCAATCTTTAACTTTCTCAACAATATAGTTGCAACTTGCAAGTGAAGCTGCAAAAGAAGTGGTATAAATTATCAAGTTTAATCTGGTGAGTCTCCAATTATAATCCATTGAGATAATAGTGAAGCAATTGCAAATGCTATTCAGTCGAGGTCCACAAGAGAACTAAACAATTCATCTTCCTTATACATGATATCAAAGATAGCTTCGGTTAACTTTTTGCAAAACATCTTGATATTATGAATTAATGTTAGATATGTATATTATTGGTTTTGAGGGCAAGTTGGAGATTGTTAGACCAGTGTGCCCTAAAAAAATTTAGATTTACATACATATATACATTGTTTTTTTATGTTTTTTTGTTTAATATGTATATATGATATTACAAAATAAATTTATTTTGGTAACATTGTAGAAAAATCATGCTAGTGTTTTTTTATGAATCCTAGGCAGCAGGGAGTAATGATTTTTCACTTCCTCGTGATTAGATTGTCTATATGCTTGTTCTGTATCCAGATGATTTACATATCATTGTGGAAACAACTTTAAGCAAACAAGTGAGTTCACTGTAACGACTAGATGCACTGAAAAGGGTCCAACAAAAGAACACCCTTAGGAGCAAACAGTTGAATATTTATTTATCTCAATTTATTATTTATATAACTTTAATATTGTCACCTGTTGACACTAAATTAAATGGCTATATACAAACAAATTAGGTTATATTTATAATACCTAGAATAAATAAGTGCTTAATTAACAAGGAATCCACCATTCTCAAATATGAGAAAGTAAGTATATGCAAGAGATTTTCATAATGAATTAATTGGATGAAAAGAAAGGTTGGCAAATGATATTTACAAATGATATATATATTAAAATGTTTCTAAAATAAAATTTACAGTCCAATTAGATTATGAAAATCAAGTAATTATATATACTATCGGACTTGATAGTGACTTTAATCCAAGGAGAAGTCCAAAATTTCATAAATTAAATTAGGACATAATCAAAAATGATTTTTGTATGAACGATCCTTTAAATTTTTAATTTCTTTAACTAACAGGTAAGACATTACATTCAAGAATTTTGTGTTTTAATCGTTTAAAGAATGTACATTTCCATATTTTATGCTGTGAATGAGATTCAAATTTGGTTAAGGCCCTAAAGTGTAGATTGAGATAGAGTAGAGCATGTAGTACTACAATCGAAATGAAAGTCTAAAGTGTTATAAATGAGATGGGTGTCGTTTCACTCCATGATGATTTACATATATAGGTTATGATCCTTTCCATTTTTTTATCAAAGCGTGAAATTCAATGCACGTGTCTTGCCAGGGTTCATTACTCATTTTTTTTATATTCAATGTTTCACGTAATTAAAAGAATCTTGAATGTAATGTTCGCCAAAAGAAACGAAGTAAAAGTTAAAAGCAAGAAATCAAGACCACGTGAAATAATAAATCTTACTACACTTTTACTTTAATTTATATTCATGTTTATGTACCAAAAAACTATTTTCAACTCTCTTTACTTTTATTCTTGTTCGTTTTTTGGTGAATTACCATAGTTGGATTATTCTTTTATATTTTTTATGGAATTTGAAATTTTAGATGATAAAATTAGGGTTTCATTGAACCCTAATTATGAATTTTCTTTGGATTCTTGATATATTTTATTTATTTCGAAACTGGAACATTAAATCTTTTGAAGGTTCAATTGTTTTGTTACTGTGTGTGCGAATCACAGGTCGAAGTATGTACAAAATTTGATTCTCAAAGTTTTCTTTAAGTCTTTTACATGAGAAAACTTGATTTTGGCATCATTTCATCTATTTTTTCCTTCACGAAATTTTTAGTGTGTAGAATCAGTCGACTTGAGTGTGCATGTGCATTTGGTGAATTTTCAGTGCACCTTAGAGTCATAATGTTTTGAAATTTTTAGGGAGTTAACTTGTGTGAGTTTGAAATATTATGTAGGCAAATCTGAAATTTTTTATAAGTCATAAATTTTTTGTAATTAAATATTGAATTACGTGTTTCTCATAGAAAATTTAATGTATTTTGACCTCCGGGGCATTAGGAGTCGGGGCTTAAGACTACTTTTGTGATCCATGTATGTATTATCAGTAGGTGTATGGCCTTTCTACTGAGCTAGAAATATATAGTAGTCACCATCTTTAGAAATAACGTACTAATGAACGATTACTTTAACAGGGTTTTGATCTACTCTCCACCATAAGGAGTTCTTATAACCCCCCTTCCCCTTCCCCTTCCCCTTCCCCTTCCCCTTCAACTTCAACTCGACAAGTGTCCAATAGGGCTTGGACAAGCAAAAGTGGTGGAGATTAAAAGTTTGCTTATCCAATCTCCACTAGACAACTTATCTACTAGAGGTTATAAGAACTCCCCACTATGGGGAGTATATCAAAACCCTACTTCAACAATAACATATTTTATTATAGGTGTCACATGGGGAGCTCGTGAAACTAGAAAAGCTGGTTGATCTACAAAAATGAATGAAAACAACAATGGATGCTCAGAAATAGTGCTTCGATATGAACATAATTTTTCTATTTATAAACAAAAATAATAATTTTAAGTACATTGCCAAATTAGGTAGATATGCATTAGTTTTGAGTATTTTAGTGACAGAAACGGGGCCAAAGAATGATCATTAAGTTTTTTCACAACATTGTTTCTGATAACGCTTGAAAGCAATACGAATCATAACTTAATATACATAACTATAGTTTTTTGCCAAAAATTTCCAATAAATAGACATGGATTGACCCTTACTCCAAGGTTGCTTTTTTTATCTCCCCTATTTGCTAAGCTAGAATCAAATCTTGATCTCTGTTTCTTCGGCTCGTTTTTAATGACTATCTCCCTAAATTCTTATATGTTATGTTCATGATAAACACAATATTCTAAAATCGTAAGTTATGCTTTACTGGAAACACTTGTAATGATAGGTGATTTTTGAACTAACTCTAATTACAAACCCTCCATGATTGAATTAGTGATTACGAAGAAATTGGCGGATGTGACCATTATAAAGACCCGCACCACCGGCACACCTAACCTTGCCTGGTGTCGGTTGGGCTCAATGAACAAGTGAGCTCGGCTATCCGATACACTAAAAGGTTTGCTGGCACTGGTTGAACTCGACCATCCAACCTTGATCGAGCTCAACCAGGTTGCCAAGTCCAGCCATTTTTCCCATCATACTCTCTCCTAATACATTTTTTATTCCATAGACAGTCAGTGTAATCGCCTTTTAAATGTCATGAGCAAGTCGTTTAAGTCCAACATGTCTTTAGGCCTTATCAATTTACCGCCTATTCATGAGAGACCTAGATGTCTCTGTTGGAAGAACCCTCAAAAGTAGGTCTGGCCTGCCTCGACAAAACCCGACACGACCTCTTCCTAAAAATGACTTTGGGTTGTCCCCTCGTCTCGAAATGTACCCCATCATATTTCACCATGTGTCCCTCTAGGGCTTCGATCTCACGACATGTGTCTCTCCATCGTTCGTGGATTTTTTTGCCATATGTCCTTGTTAAGTGCATATATAAAGGCCTCATTGCATTCAAGGTAAATTTTAATGTCATGTTTTCATATAATTTATACTTTGTTCCATGGATTCTCTCTACAATTATTCTCCTCAAAGTACTAAAGGAATAACGAGAGACTTAACCATGTCCTTCTTTGCATGTATTGGGGTAGCTTGGAAATGTTGTCAGGGAGAAAATCGTGGATAGCTGCTACCAAAAAGGACCATTGACAGAGGACAAATCTTAGCTGACTACTACCAAAAAGGACCATATCGAGGTGGTAAATTACAACTGCTATAAAAAAGGACTTGGCCCTATTGAAAGGGTTCGATCAGCAAAAAATGTGATTTAACCATACAACATCAATTGGAGTTGTTTGTGGCAAAAGGGTACGAAAGAGCTATTAATCGGAGACATCCAAGTCTTGCATCGGTGTCCTCTAAATTCGAAACACAAA
Source organism: Forsythia viridissima (assembly GCA_030279155.1). Classification (NCBI taxonomy): domain Eukaryota; kingdom Viridiplantae; phylum Streptophyta; class Magnoliopsida; order Lamiales; family Oleaceae; genus Forsythia; species Forsythia viridissima. The sequence goes on from CM059040.1 coordinate 198,491, forward strand.
ATGTACTGATAATCGCTCAAGCACCATCATGGATCAAATGTACTGATAATCGCTCAAGCACCACTGCCCCTACTAGCATACGCCACCATGGATCAAATTTATACACTGCAAACCCAGATGGCCAAGATGAAAGCCTTGCTCCAGAACTAGGTGCAGTGGGCCCAAGAACTTGCCCAGCAACCTACCCAAAAGCTACAATGTATTTCAACTGAAGAGTTAAACCTCGCGAACTTTAGTTTTGAGAAAGGCAACAACCACCAGTTACCCACATACCAAAATTGAACCAAACAAGGAGAAATCATTTGATATGATTAGAGTAGTTGGGAAAGGAGCTTAGTCTCTTGTACTTTGGTTTTCTCGGCTTCGGTGATATTGATAAATAATGAGGTACTAAGGAAATGTCAGACTAGTTGGGATGTTCTGGTGCCCTTTCTGACTCCCAAACTTTGATGACTTCATTCAAAATCTTTGTTCTACAAAGGAGCATATTTACTACAAAAAATAACATGACTCCAACTTAAAATGGTAAGATTTAGTCTCGTCTAAGTGCACATTGCTAGCAAAAAAATTGGTAAAACTTAGCCTTGTTTAGCACACATTGCCAGCAAAACAAAGAGGTGAGACTTGGTCTCGTCTAAACTCACATCGCTAACAATGTAAGTTGTAGAACTTAGCCAGGTTTAGCTTCGTCTAAGCTCACATTACTAATAAAAGTGGTAAAACTTAGCATTGCCTAAGCTCACATTACCATAAATAAAAAAAATGTATGAATTAGACTTGTCTAAGCTCACATCGCCAATGAAAGCAATAACTTAGCTTTATTTAAGCTTGTATCGCCAGTGAGACTTAGCATTGCCTAAGTTCACATCGTCAACAATGAAAGCGGTTTGACTTAGCCTTGTCTAAGCTCATATGTCCAATGAAAGCGATAAGTCTTAGCCTCATCTAAGATCGCATCACCAATGCAAAAAGTACAACTTTGCCTAGCAACACATGATCATGGTGAAAGTTGCTCAGCTACTAAAAACTGCATAAATATAGCCAAGTCATGGTGATACCCAGCCTAAAGGTTATCCCATGCAGAAGAGCCAGCCCACCTTGGTTGGTCCACATGCGAGCTATAAAATTTCCGAACCCCCAAATGTTAGGTTGCAAGCAAATGATTTAAAGGAAAATGGAGGTTCGACACATAAAGCATCGAAAAGCAAAGGTAGCCGTCTAATAGATTCTGCTACTTGAAAAGTGGAAATAATCGTCCACATGTCGGGCAATAAAATACACCAACCACAATCTCTTCTCGAACGAAAAAATAAAATCATTACAAGATGAAATCTTAAAGAAAAGTAAATGCACCTTACCAACACTTCTAAGGATAGAGAAAAAAGCTAGAGAAAAGCTAGAGAAAGTCCCAAGTTTCAACAACATGCTCTTGGTTCACATTGAATGCTCATTTTTCACTTCCAGACCCTTGTCCGTTCAAACCACGTCGTGTTAGAAAATGATCAAACTCAGTCGGGCCGATATTCGTTTGCTCATCTTCGACCTATTCCTTAGACTCTTCAATGGCATCTTTGAAGGACTCTGTCCCATACATGTGTAAACACTCTTTGATGAACATCACGGTAACTCACAGCTTTTAAGGAACTTTTAAATGAACTTATTGCTTGAAGTGCTAAGTTTGTAAAGAACGTTAAGCCCGATAAACTCGGGAAACTAAATGTCACTAGTAGGATGACAAATCTTTCCATGGAAAGCAGATTTCGACCTAGCACTCCAAGGTTTCTGGCAACCGATTGGATACCAATCCTTTTTTAACATAAATCATCTCCTTCCCAGTTAGGCATGTTATTGTGGCTACTAAGAATGAAAAATAAAACAAGCAAATGATTAGCTAGTAATGGAAAATAAACAATTTGAATTTGGACACTTCCATATGAAAAGCAAGCCCTCTATTTATATGGGATGAAAAATTTCTCAAGTATAAATTTACATATTGCCGTGAGAATTTTTTTCGAAAAACGATGTATTGACCAAGTAATCTTAAAAGGTGTAGCTCTCAAAAAGCGTAGTCTACAAAACAATTTCAAGCCCGGAGACTGCCTCCGATCACATTATTTACCAAGTTAGGAGTCTAACCAATTGATTCTCTTTAAGACAACAATTAATTGATTTGAAAATAAAAAAATATCGTCTTCTTCCACCCCACCCCACCCCACCCCACCCTACCCCACCAAGGGACAGGATTGATGGGTGGGCTAGCAGAAGAAGATGACATTTTTCTATATTTTTTTGTTTTTAATTCTTTAATTTCTTATGTTTTTTGCTTTTTAAGAGTTTTTCATTTTCTTATTTTTTTAAAAATATTTAAATTAAGAATAATGGAATGAGAATGTTTCCATATTTATTTATTTTGGCATGTTGGTTGATGATAGAAATAATAACAGCTGTTATATGTTATCTACCAATAGTGGCACGCCTGCCTCAGTGAAACGCCTGCCTTGTTGGTATCATAAGCTTGTTTATGATAGATAGATAACAATGACCCAACTGTCATTAGGCAAGCCAGACATGTGACTTATAAAATGACAGTTATCGTCTACAATTGGGAAAATGAAACACCAGCAATTGAAAAGATGAAACATCTTTCATTAACTCCTAATAATGAGAAAGATGAATGGACACCTGTCAACAAATGAGGGAGATTAAAAGACACCCGTCATCAATAACTGCAGGCCATCCCTATAAATAGATGCCAACCCCTCAGGTAAAAATAGAACACACAACTCTTTTATAATTCATATTGCTATTCTGCACATATATTTTAATCATATACTGATTATCACACTGGAGTGGACACAGGAGAAAATAGTTCCGTCACTTTTTGCATGTCTTCACCACTATTGTCGCTGCCCTCAGAGGAGGAGAAAATATTTATCATCATTTGGCGCCGTCTATGAAAAACCGCACAAGAAGTCATGGCTAGAACTAGAATAGCTAAGAATGTAACCACTCAACCAGCTCTCATCGGGAATGTAGACATCGAGTCTAACGCCGCCATTAATCATCCACAACAAGAATTTGCCTCTATCGCTCAACTTGCGGCACTGCAAGCTTAGGTGGTGGCCTTAACTGCTCTACTCTAGTATCGAAATGCTGCAGTTTCTCAGTCACCACAGAGGCCTAACATTCCACCGGTAGGATTATTAACACCAGGGGCTCCGTCCCAGGGTCCTAGCCATCCACCAGTAGGGCCCTCACCGCTAGTGGCTCCTTCTCATGCTCCTAACTTTTTAGCAATGGAAACACTGCCGACAGCAGCTCCAACACTGGCTCTAGTTTCTTTGGCTCCACCTTCTGCACCTCATTTCCAATAATTGATATCTGGCCCAAATCTACATTGGAGACAACCGTCATAGATGCCCACGCCTACGCTGGTTGAGACACCAATGTTAAGCCCGGAACAGCAATTAGAAAACATGATAGGTCGTAAAATAGCTGAGGCTATATCTAAGAAAAGTAGTAGGCAACAATCTATGGTATTGGAAGAAAATTATTTTTCTCTAGAAGTGATGGCGGTCTCCTTGCCCTAAGACTTCAAACAGCCAAAGATAGAGAAATACGACGGATCCTCTGATCATGTCGATCACCTCAGGGCTTTTGTTGACTTGATGAGGTTGTAAGCCACCATTGATGCGATTATGTGTAGGGTGTTCCCTCCTAAGTGGAGGCCAGGGACTGGGTAGCCACCCTTGCTCCAAAATCAATCCATACGTTTGACGATTTTTCCAAGAGTTTTGTTGCATACTTTGCCAGCAGCAAACGTTCTAAGAAAACTACCATCATGCAATTTACCCATGACAAAGACGAGCTGCCAAAAGATTTCATTGCCCGATTTAATAGGATCACACTGGAAATCAAAGATCTGCAGATGTCTGTTGTAGTCACTGCCATGATGAGTGGAACTTGAAGTCGCCCTTTCAAGATGTCACTTTCCAAAAACCCACTGGATACGATGCATGAGCTACTAAGGAGAGGGGATAAGTATGTGAACACTGAGTAAGCATATTTCATTATCAAAAGTATGAAAGATCGAAAGGAACTTGAGTCTAACAAAAGGAAGACTTGGGACAAGCTTGAACCTCGAGATGATAAAGGCAAGCAAAAAATTAACCATCTAAGGAAGATAAATGATGAGGGTACCAAAGAAGGATCGGGCTAGCTGGGAAGTCCTAGTGCACCTACTGGATCCGACCTGCGACAAAAACATTCTCAACTATTATAACGATCAAATGAGGTGAGACGATCCAAGCCGAAGCCAAGGCAAGCCTAAAAAAAATTTGAGGCGAGACGAGGTGAGCTCACCCAAGTCTTAAAAAAAATTAGAGGCGAGGCGAACTCACCCAAGACAAGTGAGCTTGCCCAAGTCTTCAAAAAAAAATTAGAAGCGAGGCAAGCTCATCCAAGATGAGGCGACTTAGATTAAGCTCGCCCAAGGCTTCCAAAAAAAATCAAGGCGATGAGTCATGCCTGAAAAATAAGGCTAGACGAGAAATTCTGTCTGAAAAACAAGGCGAGGCGATGAGCCTATGTTTAAAAATCAAGGCTCAAGGCAATGATCCTATGTTTAAAAATCTATGGGGTAACTTCTATTGAAAAACAAGGTGATAGCCTCTATTTAAAAATTAAGGCGATGAGCCTATATTTATCATTAAGGCGATGAGCCTATGTTTAAAAATCAAGGCGATGAGCTTCTGTCTGAAAAACAAAGTGATGAGCCTCTGTTTAAAAATCAAGACAATGAGCCTCTATTTAAAAATCAAGGGGATGAGCCTCTGTATGAAAATTAATGCGATGAGCTTCTGTCCAAAAAAACAAGGCGATAAGCCTCTGTCCAAAAAACAAGGCAATGAGCCTCTGTCCAAAAAACAAGGCGATGAGCCTCTGTCTGAAAAATTTAGAGAGAAACATGTATGGTAGATTATTTCTACTTTCCATTGACGACAGTCTATGAAAAGTATAGGGACTTATGATGATAGAAATAATGACAACTATTATATGTTGTCTGCCAATAATGGCACGTCCTGGTACGCCCGCCTCGTTGATACCATAAGTTCATCTTTGATAGATAGAAAACAATGACCCAACTGTCATTAGACAAACCAGATATGCGACCCATAAAATGACAGTTACCATCGACAATTGAGAAGATGAAACACCAGCAATTGAGAAGATAAAACATCCCTCATTAACTCCTAATAATGGGGGAGATGAATGGACATTCGTCATCAAATGAGGGAGATGAAGAGATACCAATCATCAATAACTACAGGTCATTCCTATAAATAGAGGCCAACCCCCCAGGTAAAATAGAACACACAACTCTTATACACTCCATATTGATATTTTGCACATATGTTTTAATCATATACTGATTATCACACCGGAGTAGACACAGAGGAAAAAATCCTGCCACTTTTTACAGGTCTCCACCATTATAGCCGCTACGCTCAGATGAGGAGAAAATATTTATTATCACTGGTTATATGAGTTGACTAATAGAAAAATAGATGGAATCCATTCATTTGGATAAATGTCGTCTATTTTTCAAAAGTTGAGATTACAATTATTGGAAAAAAAAAAGTTGAGAATGTAAGTATAAATGACCTCAAAAGTGGAGATGACCATCGTAAATTTACCCAAAAAATAATACTCCCTCCGTCCCATTTATATAGGTATTTCGTTTTTCACACGGATTAGGAAATTATAATTAATGTTATTGAGAAAGCAAATTTTGCAAAGAATTTTCTTAGTTTATCCTTATGTAAGTATTATCAATAATTAATGATTATTTAAAAATAATGGTTATTAAATTATTGTTAGAAGTAGTAATGAAATTAAATGGTTTGAAATTTACACCATTCATAAACTCATACTCGTAACACGCCACCTTAATTTATGACCAAAGGCATTTCTAGACATGAAAGAAACTGCTAGTGGAAGGGGAAATTAGAAAATATATTACTACATTATGGTTAATTTGACTTGGTTTAATCCCCCATCTAAATTAAAATACATTAATAAATTTATGTCAATTTCTACTATATTTGAAAAAGTACAAGTTTATTATTTGTATTGATAACAAAGTACATTTAATAGGAGTATACTAAAAAAATAAAAAAATCAAATACACCCTATATAAATGGGGTGGAGGGAGTAGCAATTTAAATAATATGATTTAACCATCAATAGCCATTCATCAAAAGACAAAATACTTTTGTCATCAAATATAAAAATCACAATTTTCTTTTTTGCTAACCATCATACCCCTAGTTTATGTTATGATTTAAAGGTGGATTGGGAGTTATATGGCTTCTCATTGTCAGTGTTGCTCGGCTATTGAGACTATTCAGCATTTATTTATTGATGGTTGTATTGCCGACCAAGTTTGGCGCCATTTTTCTAACATTTTTCATATAACCCTTCTACCGATGGAGGATTTTCATTATCGCTTTCAGTCTTGGCGACTCTCAGGTCAGTTTGTTAGGAATGGTCATATTCGCACGATCATTCCTCTTTTGATTCTCTAGTTTATTTGAACTGCGACGAATGATGCGAAGTACTAGGATATTTCTATGGAACTAAGACGAATCATCTAGAGAGTATACCATACTATCTCCCTACTACATACAGGCCGTTTATTTCAGGTTATTCATTGGCGATGGAATATGGATATTGCTCCTCTTTTTGGTATATCTCTTACTACTCAATTCTTTCATCCCCCTGTTTTGGTTTATTGGCGTACTCCACCAATGGGATCTTACAAGGTCAACACTGATGGATGCGTCAAAGATAGATTTGCGAGTGGATGAAAGATTATTATGGATTCGTCAAGTCAATGTGTTCGCGTCTTCTTCTCTTCATATGGTGAATGTCCTATTTTGGAGGTCGAGCTCAGGGCTATTCTTGATGGTATCATTCTTGCTCGGAGGACTGTACTATCAGATTTATGGATTGAGACCGACTCTACTTTGGTCATTCACTACATCACCAAATGTGAAGGACATTGGTCTATTCAGGCCACTCTTTATCGCATCAGACATCTCATTACCTCCGACCGTAATACTATTTCTCATATTTATCGAGAGAGCAACCAGGTGGCTGATTTACTTGCTTCAAAGGGTTGGGATCGTCGTTGTTAATTCGAATACATCGTTCAAGACTTACCGCGGCGATAACGCAACTTAGTTCAAATTGATAGATATGAGCTTCCTACAATTAGGGGCCTATATAATGTTTAGGACTTATTGTTTGGGAGATAGTACGTCCTTATTTGTTGCTTTATTAATTATTCATTTATTTGTTTGTTTTAGCTCTTCTAATTGGTGGTCGGATTTTATGTTATCCTCTCATGTATTTTTTATTAGTTATTTATATAATGTTGAGATATCCGAACCTCTCATCCTTTTTTGGTAGAGTCCTAACTACCACACTGAAAATATGATAATGTGTTGATTAAAAAAAACCATCAAAATACCAAGTTAGTTTCAATAGTAATTGAAATTTAACTAAAACTTCAAATTAATTCTTAAAGTACTTTTCTCTATTGATAAAGTCATTAAGAAAAGACATTATATAATTGATCATTATGTTAGCCCTAATTAATGCCATATTCAAATTTGCAACATTTAAATCTCTACTTGGATTAACAATCGTTAAAATGACATGTTCTTTTAAACAGGCTTTCTTTTTAACCTTTGTTGCGATTTTTTTACCATTTATCACGATTGTATGGAGTTTTCTCCAATATAGGAAGAAAAAAGTACTTAAAAGTCCGTATATCACTACGTATTCAATTTTTTCCTCACAAAATCATTTCTTCCAAAATTTGTTGACGCTTCAATCCATCTCCATCAATCGATCATCTCCAAAATCTGCTCACCTCCTCAATTCATCTCCCTCTACTCCCTCAATCGATTATCTCCATCTACTAATCATCTTCAATCCTTCAATCAATTATCTCCCTCTACTGATTATCTCCAAAATTTGTTCACTGCCTTAATCTATCATCATAATAAAGCCTACGGTCGGATTCTACCGCAACGAAGCGGTATACTAGTTAATAGTGAAAAATAAGGTCAGGTTTAAATAGAGCAATTTAGCATTTTTTTTTTTTTTTTTTTTTTTTTGGTTAGACATTAGGTTTTTTCTCTAAAGAATTGCTTTTGATTTTGAAGATTTTTAATTCAACACATGGATGTAATGGTCATTAGTCGAGGCGAATCAGAAGTGATTAATTATGCAACATTAATTAACTTTAATGACTAAATGAGTCAAAAAGTATTTTAAGGACTCATTTGAAATTTCGTTCGAACTTCAATGACTTTTGGCTTAACTCTCAAAACTTGCCACGATACGAAGTTGATAAACGGTTTACCAAGCCAATTGCACAGAGAAAACAAGTGAAACGGACATAGGGAATCAGTCCCCCCTATGAAAGCTTAAGCAAGTGTAACTCAGTGGTCCTCACCAATATCATCCGTTTCTCTTTTCTCGTTTCTCGCTTCTCGCTTGCTGTCTCTCTTCTTTTTTCCCCTCTCCTTCGAGGGTTTCTTTTCTTTTTTCTTTTCTTTTTCTTTAATTTTCCCTTTGATTTTTCTTAATTTCTTTTCTATCTGAAATCCCTAGTTTCCCCCTTCTGTTTTCCCTCTTTATATATATATATATATTTGTCAGAAGATGCAACAGCAGAGGTTGAAGCAACAACAGGCATTAATGCAACAATCTCTCTACCACCCCGGTCTTCTTGTTCCTCCCCAGGTTTCTTTTCTTTTTATTAATTTGATTTTATTCAAATTAGATTTTGGCCTTCGGGTGTATTTATTTAAATGATTTGTAGACATGGGTTAATTTCCTATTCATTCATTTTGTAAAAGATCATGTCTTGGGCTTTTAATGTTTAGTTGCTACAGTTTTGTAGAAAAAAATTGCGAGAGATATATGGGAAATAAAATTTTGATGGAATTTGTTGATTGAATGATTGGGGATTCGATTTAAACGAACAAGTTAAAGGACACGAGCAAGAGAAAACCAAAATATTGAAGAACTGGGCCTTTTTGGCTGTCTCAGCTTCATACATTGCGTTGCTAAACATTTTGACTTTTTAAAAAGGAAAAATCAATTTTTTGTTTTGTGTTGGTAGTATTGGGTATATAACTGTTTATGTGGTTATGTACGTGTCTTTTTGTTTGTCTGAGTAGTAGCATTCTTTACTATCTTTTAAAGTTTCCAATCAAAATGCACCAATCGAAATGCTTTATTGTAATTTTGTAATTTACCCATTTTCCTCTGCTTAGAATTCTGAAGAAAAGTTGGCCATTTCTGTACCATTTTTTGCATGGATTTCTATTTTCATGCATGGGAGATATTTTTGAAGAGCATTACCTTGTCACTTCTTTCCTTTACACTACATGTTGCAGACACGTTAAAGCATACATGGTATGGATGGACGTTTTATAGTCTAGGTGTTTTGGGCGCCAAATGCATTTATTGTGTGTTCCGCCTATAATGTCACAAAACAGGATTTGAAAATTATAACTCTCGTTTTCCGTAAATAAAAATATTACACATAAGAATTATAACCCCCAATTCCCGAGGATTTGTGGTATAAAGAATGGCCTACAATCGGGTTTAAAAGTTTTAGTTTTCTTCTTGATCTCTCATTCAAATTCAAAATAGGACGCAACTAGAGCGTTATAACAATCAACCACAGCCTTCAACCATTCAATCTTCTCACGTGTTCTTCAAAGGCAGCTACACAGGTGGGTGGATGCCTTTCTTGGACTAGAATAGACTAGATCTAAATAGGATAGGAGAAGAATACATACCGAAAGGAAGTGCTGTGTGTGAAAATAGTGCTTCTATTTCATTAAATTTGACCCTTTTGTGGACACACACTGGGGGTTTGAACCTCTTGCTCTTATGCTAAGGCAGAGGCTTTCTCAATGGCTTGCGTTCCCTGTCTTGGAATGTGGGTGGCGGCCCCTTGTGGTGTCTTATATAGCCACCACAAGCCTCTTTAACTCTAGATACCCGTCCAATCTTTTTGTAATTCTAGGCAAGTAAAGTACTCATACCACATTTTTTAATTATAGAGCATCTAGGAGACGCAATCAACCCTTGTAGTCCACGTTCTAATTGTTCAACCCTAGTTCTATTCAACACTTGTTCAATTGGTTCACTCCGTTAACATTAGGCCAATACACTAGAGGCGTTACACTTGGGTTACAAGCTTAAGCTTGATGATTACTAGAGCTCAGTCCTAAGATCAACAAGTCCAACATTTAGGGCACGTTTGGCAAATAAGAGACTTTCTTATAAGCCTTGAGACCTCAACATGCACACAATTGTGGGTCTCAAAAATTTTAAGCCAAGTATGGAATCCCCAACTTATTTGGTTTATAAGCTGTAGGACTTACAGATGTTTATATTTTGGTCTACACAATTTGTGAGTCCCAAAGCTTATAAGAAAGTCTCTTACTTGCCAAACATGCTCTCAAACCCCATTAAATATCGAATACTGTAATTGGGTGTAACATGACATTTTTACCCTTCTAATTATATCTATAGCCCAATAAGCTAATAAATAATTACTAGAGCTCAGTCCTAAGATCAACAAGTCCAACATTCAAACCCCATAAATATCCAATATTGTAATTGGGTGTAAAATGACCTTTTTACCCTTCTAATTATGCCTCCGTTTGGTATAGATTATAAACTGGTTTATGGTTTATTTGACTACTTTTTGGTCAAAAATGTCATTCTATACACACAAAAATTTTGGTCAAATAAACTGTTTTTGGTCAAATAAACTCTTTTGGTCAAATAAACCAGTTTATAATCTATACCAAACGGAGGCTATATCTTTATCTTTAGATCGCATTTTTCTTTAATAAAAAATTAATTTCTGATCCAATCATCATAAAACTTAATTTCTGATCCAATCACAAACATAGTAATTTAATAAAGGTTTAACTAAATTAATGAGGCTTCAGATTCATCCAAGAATAGAAAAATATGTCTAGGCAGGCATTCGCATCTTGTTAGAGAGTTGCAGATTCTATTTTATGAATTATATTCAATTTATTCACAAGCCGAACTTCCAAAGCACCAAAGTATTGATTACATTGGAATCTCACTCGTTAATACCTCATTGTGCTCGTGTCATGAATCAAGTATCATTACCTACTCAGGATTATGATTGACTGTGGTGTGTGCTGTCAATCCAGTGAAATTTAATAAATCTAGTGAAATTTAATAAATCTAACTGTCGATAAGCTAAATAAATATAAAATATGCGCTAGTATATGTACTCAGAAGTTGCCAATTCTATGGCCAAGAAAAGCCATCTGCCCAATCATGGAGTATACAACAGTATGACTGGTCATGGACACTTATTTAGATTACGAATTACGAATTGCGAATTATCTCTCTAAACATAAACCGCTATTGTGCATAATTCATAATCTCCTAAATGACTAGGGTCATTTAATAGTTGCTCAATAAATAAATAATGAAAAATAATATTGACAATGTGGAATGAACAAAATGAATCATATTTATTGAATAATCAGAAAGTGTCACAGAGAAATAAATCTAGCTTCAGGGGAACTATTCCTAACAAACGAACCATACATTTGAGAAAATTTATCTTTCTATTTAATGATATATTGGAGATATCAACTCTCCTGTTGACCTTTCAATTTTCTAGTTCTGTAAATCTTAGTTATCCAAGAAATAGGCTGGAAATATTTGTAAGCTAAGATAAAGATCCTTTGCACATTGTCTTGTGGCTTTCTTTGTAAATATTTTTATTTTGTATATTCCTAATTTCACTGGAGAGGCATTTTTGTATTTAGCTATATTTTATGCTTGAATTCTTATGAATAGTATTTGATTTGCAGATAGAACCCATCTTGAGCGGAAATTTGCCACCTGGATTTGATTCAAGTACTTGCCGCAGTGTGTGAGTTTCTTGTGCACATATATCTTTGTTTTCTTGGACTCATGTCTTTCTCATTTTCCCTTCTCTAATGTCCTTCTGTGTTTTGCTTTCATGACTATGCCATCCTGTTGAAAATGTAGTTATTACAAAGAACACCAGTCAGTTCAGCATTTTAAGATTCGTGATACTTAAGTCTTAGGTGCCTGGATATATTTGATAAATATGCTCACAAATAATAACTTTTTTTTTCAAATATATTTGGATTAAAAATATTTGTATGCGTGACAGTGTTGAACGAACCAAGCGTTGGACCAAATATTTGGCTCTTGCAATAGATGTAGCGATGGGCCGAATAGATTAGAAAAATAATTCACGTGCTTAGTCTTTGTTAATGTTGTTTTATTTTGAAAAGATTTGTATGGGATAAGGTTTTGTTGAGTTCAGTACATATATTTTAATTTATACATTATGCACTAATAGTTTAAAATTTGTAGCCATTAAATCTTGGAACGATATTAACTTTGCTTGTAGGTTTTTTAATGTAGTGGAGGTTTTTTTGGTGGGTAGTTGGTATTGGTGGGTACAGGGAGACCAAAATCTATTCTAGGGTGTAGTAGACTGCTCCCAGTTCTATATATTATGGACAAGGAGGACATATTTACCTTCATATAGCACATTTTTTATTTACTTGTTTTCTTTTAGTTTAATATGACATTTATCTTCACACCTCTTAAATTTTCCTAGCGAAATTTATTGTATGGTTGTATGGTGGCACTTGTGTCTCACCCACAGAGTTTCAATTTTATTTTGTGTTTTTGTTTTTATCTTTGCTATCATCATTTTGAGACAATCTATTTTCTGGTACAATGAAGATATGTTGGAAACATTCATCCACAAGTGACGGAACCTCTTCTTCAAGAGGTTTTCTCTAGTACTGGTGCCCTTGAAGGTTGCAAGCTCATTCGTAAAGAGAAGGTGTGGTTGGATAACTGTTTGTTCCTCGTTTCTACGAGTTTATGTATTTATTTTTTTATTAAAGTTTATGTATTCAGTTATTTTACTTCTGTGGCTAAACTACACTTCTTCTGTTCATTGATGCTGCCCAGTCTGTGTGGCTCACATATTGTGCTTCCTACTTCCTTGTGTCAAATGACATAGCAACCCAAAGTTTGATATATTGAATGTTCAAGTTTTTAAAGATGCCTACATATCAGTTAAATTACCCCTTGGACACTTATTGGAGCTGTATCTTGATAAAACAAAACAATTTGAAGTTGAAGGATTTTTATATGGCCGAGAAAGTTCTGAAATGATTTGAGCCTATTGGTGTTATGTACTCAGTGTATGGACGTTATTTATTAGAACTTAGATATGTTTTAAGATCTTGCATCCTGCAGTTTGGATGTTCCTCCACTTCCTTCATGATGGATATATGAGAACTTTATTGATTGAGCCTGTAATTCAGAGGGATATACATAGGATCTTTTATGTAAAAAATTTCTTTTAAGAATAAATGTCGGGAATGACTTGACTTGTTAAAACAGCATTGTATCTCAGAACCGAAATTGTGTTTTACCCCCCTTTTGATGCAGTCATCCTATGGTTTTGTGGATTACTTTGATCGCCGATCGGCTGCCCTCGCTATCGTAACTCTGAATGGGAGGCATTTGTAAGTACAGACCATAATAAATTGTAGGCATTAAGTAGGTTCTCTTTTGTCTAATACGTAGTTTTGCAGGTTTGGACAGCCTATAAAAGTTAACTGGGCATATGCCAGTGCTCAGAGAGAGGATACCTCAAGTATGTACATACATCTAGGATTCCTGTAGCCTTGTATCTTATTTTCTTGTCAATCATTGGTGATGAGTTTTGACTTTTAATATGGTTGACCTATACTATATGTTTCCTGGCTCCACAGGTCACTTCAACATTTTTGTCGGTGATCTTAGCCCGGAGGTTACTGATGCCACTTTGTATGCATGCTTCTCTGTCTATCCTAGTTGCTCGTAAGTCTGGTATTTATGGCTGTTTTTTGCCTAAGGAGCTGAGTCTCCTGGCTTTTAGGCTAATTAATTCTTGGGAACTTAGAATCATCACTTGTATTATTGCAGAGATGCTAGGGTCATGTGGGATCAGAAGACTGGCCGTTCAAGGGGGTTTGGCTTTGTCTCTTTTCGTAATCAGCAGGTGTGCATATTCGCCCTTTTGCTTCTTGCCTTCTACTAGTTCACATTCTATTATTTTCTGGTTTATGTTCGTGATCATGCACAAACTCCATTGTTGGTGTGTTTTTGTCCAGGATGCTCAAAGTGCAATAAATGACTTGAATGGTAAGGACATATTTTACTTAATATATCTTTTCCTCTCATATTCTGTAAATTTCTCTGTATTTTGGCTAGGATCTTCTTTGTCCTTCAGTCCTCTTTCCTTCATTTTCTTTCCTTTCTTCTATTTTTTCTCTCCTGGAGGTTGGAGTAGCCACCGTTGGAGAAATCACGGCTGTTCATATATGGACAGCGCAGAGTTTATTATCACCGACCGTAGGGAGATTTTCTCCACCAGAGGTATAAAAAAGTACTATGTATGTCACTACGTCTTCATCCTCTCAAATCAAAACCATATCTCTCTCTCTCTATTTCTCCATATTCTCCAAAATCAAACCCACTCAAACAAAATTCTCTCTCTCATTCTTCTCAACCTCTCAATCCATTAAAATCCTCTATGGTCGGATCCCACCGCAAAGAAAAGCGGTATACTAGTATATGTGCCAGCACCGGTTCAATGATGTTTTGGTTTCTATGTCATTACATTAGGCCTTGAACTTTTGAGTGGCTGAATAGATGGTTCTTGAGAGAGAAGCCTAGAAATGTGGGTGTGGATTATGCTTTTTGCTCAGTGCATTGAATTCGGAAATTTATAATGCATTTTGGTTCACGCTATGAATATTTACTCCAATTAATTTACAGACTTGAGCCTATTCCTGCTTTCCATGGCCAAGCTGCTCACTTTGTAAATTATTTAGTTGATTCAAAGTTCATGATCTATAAATTCCTTTCAGGGGTCTTTTGTGCCTAGTTTGAATGGTTCACAAAACTAAAATAATTACTATACCATGGAATTTATTCTTATTTTATCATTGTGGAAGGCAGCTTGGATGAAATCGATGGTTTAAGGTTTATGCAAGCATTGAGTTATAAGTAATCTGCGGGGTTCTCACTCACCTTTTATCTGTACGAAACTGTTAATTGAAGTTAAAACTATTCTTTATTAAAATTACAGGGAAATGGCTTGGAAGCAGACAAATTCGTTGCAATTGGGCAACAAAAGGTGCGATTGGTGGTGATGACCAGCATAATTCTGACTCAAAAAACATTGTGGAACTAACAAATGGAACATCAGGTTGGTTCTACAACGATATTTATTATTTGTATAAAGCTGATTCTGCATGTCATGCTCCTGCTGAATGTGAAACCGACGTGTTAATTTTGCGTTATGTACAAATTTCAAGATTAGAGTTAGAAATTTTGTGGTACATGAAAGATCTTTAGAATTTTAATTGCAAGACGTGTTAAGTAGCATTCTTTATACATACTTGTATGCCCATAGAAAAGGTTAAGCATGTTTTTCTGGGATACGATTTTTGCAGTGGATTATATATCTGTCTTGCATAGCATAATTTTGAACGTAATTTGTTGTGCAGAAGATGGCCAGGAAAAGAGGAATGAGGATGCACCAGAAAATAATCCCCAGTATACCACTGTCTATGTTGGCAATCTTGCTCCTGAAGTAAGGATCTGTTGAACCCATTCTTACAAACCTGTTAATTCTTTGGTGGAATGCCATTTGTCATGTCCTGGCCCTGTAACTAAAAATTAAGTGATTAATCACGTTACTTGTATGACTTGGGGGAATAGTGATGGGAATTCTATTAGATATATTATATGAAGACTTTTCTTATTTTAGGAAAAGTAATTAGGGTTTATTTTATAGATTTTCTAGATATATTATATGAACCCTTCTCCTTTTCTCTTTCTTTCTTTCCCTTTTGGGGGCCAGGGAATGATTTAAGCATGGAGGAGGTCTTACACCTCTGTTTAACTAGGTTTTACACTTCTGTTTCACATGTTTCAATTGTAACTATAATGCAGGTTACATCACTTGATCTCCACCGTCATTTCCATGCACTTGGAGCAGGAGTCATTGAAGATGTCCGTATTCAACGAGACAAAGGTTTTGGCTTTGTGAGATACAGCACACATGCTGAAGCAGCTCGTGCCATCCAGATGGGAAATGCCAGAATTCTTTTCGGCAAACCAATCAAGGTACATTTACTCTCTGTTAGCCATGTCCGGGCAAGAAATATATTTTCACTGTCGCATATTTGTTTAGCTCTTCGACGGAGTCCCAAATAGTAGGATTATAGGGGCCACCCTGCATTTCTTGACACACTCACTTATAAAAGGCATGCCATGGGTTTCTCTCTCTTCGTCAAACTCCCAATTAGTGGCATTATAGGGATTACATGAACCAAAGGTGCTTTAATGGGTGTGGTCAATATGCATCACAAGATGCAAGTAGCTAACAAGTGCCTTGCTAATTTTATTAAATGATGTAGATTAGAGAGAGATGATTATAGTGTCTTGAAGACTTTCAATTGATAGAGTATTCTAAGCAATATCTGTTAATGCAAGTAGCTAACAGGTGCAGTTGGTGCCTTGGGTTTCTGTGGTGTTATTTATTGACCAAGTGCCTTGCTAATTTTATTAAATGATGTAGATTAGAGAGAGATGATTATAGTGTCTTGAAGACTTTCAATTGATAGAGTATTCTAGGCAATATCTGTTAATTCTCACAACCTCATGACTCTAGATTAGATTATGGACACGTAAATTTTTCACTTTTTGCAGGGAAACTTTTTTAGTGCACAAAAATGTTTCTAAGAAGTCTAGATTCGACTATTTGTTTGTACTCAGTATCATTTCTTTTCTCCTTTCATTTGTACTACATGATTGTACGATGATGTATTTGTTTGTTTTGTAGTGCTCTTGGGGTTGTAAACCTACTCCACCAGGGACCAGTTCCACCCCTCTACCTCCACCAGCTGCTGCACATATGCAAGGCTTCTCTGCCGCTGATCTTATCGCCTACGAACGGCAGCTTGCTTTGAGTAAAATGGGTGGTGCACAGGCTCTGATGCTCCCACAGAGCCAGCGAATCGGCGGAGCTACTCAGGCAATCTATGATGGTGGATATCCAAGCATAGCCACAACCCAGCCACCCATGTATTATTAGTAGGAACTGAAGTTTTAATGTCACGGGTTGCTTTTTCTCTCTTCTTTTCACTGTGTCTCCGTATTGTAATTGCACTTATACTTACAAGGGAATGTAGCTTGTATTTTAGTTATTACATTGGGGGAGTGATAAATGCGACTAAAGCTCATCCAACTGAGTTCCTGTGCAAGATGGATGAGCAACTCTCTCCAGCGTGCACATGCGCTACATTCTAATTTTCATTTTCTAGTGTGGGAGTTTATTGTGTTATTTTGAGCTCGTAATTTATAGATGTCTCAGACTTTCTTATGCTTCAAAATTTGTCATTTGTGGTATTGATCTTCAAGCTTTTGCAAATGAATAATAAATTCAAAGAGATATATCAATGAAAGTATTTTGATTCAAAATTACTATTCTAGATCAAGTTGAGTTTGGTAAGTGAAGCTGTGTTGACTTCCATTGTTGAAACAAATTCTATTCACAACTCCTGAATAAGTAGATACAGCAAATGGGCTTTTGACAGTTAAAGTTAATTTTAAGTTAATTTTGGCTAATAAGATACAAGGCTACATGGTATTTGCATAATTGATTAAAATTAGTCTCATGCATCAATCTAAAGGAAGGTTAAATGCATTTTGAAAAGAGTTGCATAAAATTTGATCATCAAACTGTAGATGGACTAAGAAATTTGGTCAGCAAAATTCAAAATTCAAAATTCTCATTTGAGGCATAAAGATTAGCACTTGTGTCCAAGCAAAACTTGGGAAAAAGAAGAAGGTGTTTCTCATATGCAGTATAATATCCCGGAGTATACATCTTGTTTAAGCTAAATTGCCAAAATTCCCGTAGAAAAAATCTCGGTATTGGTGTAAGGCGAGCTTGAAACATCAACTGATCTTGAGGCTTCATAGCTGCATTTTTCTTTGCGCTCGTCCGTCACTATTTGCTTATATCTACACTCTGTGCTGCAGAATGCTTTTTCTCCCCTGCAAATCATGTATTTCATTTTCAAGAATGGTTCTGATATATGATCAAGATCAACTTTTGATTTGACAAAATTTACATGTGGTTTTCATTACGACTCATACCTGTACATGTATATGTCTTTGCCATGGAGTTTCTTGTGACACAAATGGCATGAACTTAGAAAATCCGAGGCCGGAAAACCCGTAATATCTCCAGATTTTTCAATGGAAGATATGTGAAAAACGCTAGGGCGGTTGCCCTTTATTCTGAAGGGAATTCTATCGTCACAATACACCTTAGTATAGGACTTGCTTGGATCATGACAAGTCACAATAGTGTAATCCTCCTCCATTTCCTCTAAAACTCCCTTAATTCTTGTACAGTTCTTGGGCAAATTGACCGGAATCGGGTTGGATTTGCTCAAATTCCGGCTGCACACGGCCTTGTTGCCCGCAAGTTCCCCTAATACGGACTCCCCGGATCTTTCAAGGGCAGCAACTATTCCTAGTCCCACCCCACCAACATCATAATTCTTTAGCCCTCTTGGTGAATGAATCTTGGCATCAATAACACTTGTTGGACTAGTGGCAAAGTCCTCTACCCCGGGCCGACTGCCGGAAACCAATGATCCGGTAAGGATTCCGATGCCAATCTTCGATTTCATGCCTAACATATCTATATAATATTTCTAATAAGAGTACTGGGAGCTTGTTGAGTTTTCTTAGCTCTCAATTCAGTTTGGAAGAGGCTTCTTTATGAGGCTTTCCAATTTATGGTTGATGGAGTTGTTAGACTAAGCCCATGGTTTGGTTTGAAATTATGTATTCATGATTCCAATTTATTAACTTTATTCTATTATTAAATTGGATTCCAAAGTCATTTTTTTGTCTGAGGTCCCCAACCTTTTAGATAGAGTAGTTTTATTTTCTTGATCTTCAAAAGTGAGATTATCAGTCTCCAATCTTTTTAAATTTGCAAATCTAGATCCTACCTACATGAAAAATCGTACGTAACTTAGAGCTGGACGTAAGTGGTTTGATGGATTTTATCCTCCAGCTTTAAATCATGTGAAAGTTACTTACGATTTAATATCTACATTGACTATTTTCATCATACAGAGACTTAGATTTACATATTTAAATAAGTTGGAGATCCAAATACATTAGTCGAAAAGTTGGAAACCAACTTTTTTTAAAATGTCACTTGTCAATATATAATATTTTAAGAAACGTCCATGTCCAATGATTGGGACCCAATCCCTAGGTTTGGCCCCACATTGCCTTATTTCTGACTCAGCCAAGATTCCGGGGAATTAACGTCGTCGGATATTGGGTTACGTGTCAATTGATTAGAGGGTGTAATTATTACTGGGCCATGATTTATTTATATGTTTCTTGGACTTTTCAGACTA
This sequence comes from Forsythia viridissima, assembly GCA_030279155.1. NCBI lineage: Eukaryota > Viridiplantae > Streptophyta > Magnoliopsida > Lamiales > Oleaceae > Forsythia > Forsythia viridissima. Next base: position 218,140 of record CM059040.1, read on the forward strand.
AGCCCACTTGTAGTGGGCCCATATGCTTTCAAAGCAGAAAGCGATTTATAGTGCCACTGAATTATCACTCATGGAATTGTGGTGTTTAGTGTACAATTACAGATGTACCCTTTGTGTCACTTTACTTTTCACCAAATCTCCAACTCTTTTAAAGATATTATTCTTTTCCAATAATTTAAATATTTTTCAAGCATCGTAACTCACAATAATCTTTATTTTTATTTTCATAACTTTCAATTATTATTCTTTTTGTTGGACAAGATCCTCGTTCGTTCAATTGTGAACACCTTTTGTAATGATAAATATTTTTATTTATGAATTCATCATGATTAGTATCACATCTTTATTCTGTGTGGAACCACAATGAATGTCCACTTTGATAAAAGTTCCATGTTATCAGACAATAAGAACTTATGACGAATTTTCCAAATCTTCACCTCACTCGGACCTCAAAGGTAATGAAGCCTCCTTTCAACTCATAGGGTCGTCGAATATAACAAATCTTTGCATAGCTTAGCTACTTTTTTCTCCTATGGTCACACACTATCAAGATGTTACTCGTGCCTCGAACAATGACCTGGCAGGATATCCTAAGGCTTTATCATAGGACGACATCCTCTAAGGTGAAGAACGCGATATGACCTCAATCCTTTGATAAGTTTTATTGAAGTGCACATATATGTGCCTACAATGAGTATTACACTTATTCAATGAAGTTTAGAAAAATTATCCAATGCATAATAAGCAAACAATTACCAGTTTCAACTATTAATACACGGGTGAAACAAGTGTAGTCACGTCATCTCATATAGATGTTAACTACAAAAAAAATCCAAAATTAGCACTTATCACTCATTTAATAAGTCATATTGAATAACGTTAAACAAAATTATAAAGACAGATATTAATATCTTATATATTATCTAATTAAAAAACAATATATCTAAATATAAAAATCTCGAAAATTTTATTTAGCGAAATAGTGACATATATACGTCATTTTTCAGCCAGGTGCTATCACCCATTAACTGACAAATCTGATTCCCAATAATTGTTAAATAATATGCATTTTATTATGAATTTTGAGGTGGCATGATATTGATGTTCCTTTAATTTTTAATGGCTGAAAATGGAATTTTATGTCCTACTTTTGGTACATTGAAAAAAATTAGGACTATTAATAAAAGCTATTCTTGTTATACGTGCAAAAAGAAGTTTTATTTATAAATGTTGGTAGAATATTCAGTACCATCATATTCTTTTCTTTATTAGGATGGCAATAGGATATTAGAATGGATGGGATTAGAACGGCCTTCTCCATCCTCTTTGTACGCACTGCAAGAAATTTTATTTTATTGGTTTTATAATATCTCTCGACGACATTTTTATGACGAAACAATTTAAAAATGACTTTTTACGATAAAAAATTACATCGTTAAAAGTGAAATTTATTGTAGTGATAGAAATTTTGAATAGGAGCAGGGACGGGCCAACGCAAAGATTAAAATATTTTCATTCATGTCCTATCTATTTATTTGTTTATTTTTAGTATTATTTTTATAACCATGTTCTGTATTCGAGCTCTGATTTCTTAGCTGGACGAGATAAAGTATTTTGTCATCTTTAATACATATACATTATTTCAATTTTAAATATTTAAAGCGAAAAATGACCATGTACATGTTTACATTTTCAATATTGTTGTCATAGTCTTATAAATTATAATTGAATCAATATACCACTCTTTACTCTATGATAGTGACTGAATAATCAACGAGGTCACAATCTCTATATTGACTTGATTTTAAATACCCCATCCAACCTAAAGAAGGGGGTCTATTTTTTATAGCCTTCTATTTCTATCGTTTATAAATATAAAAAGAAATAAAATATCTATGGTATCTTTGAACATATCTCATGAGCAATAATTAATATTTGCATCCCCCAAGTTAAAAGTTAGTTCTAGTATTTTATCAAAAATAAAATAATAGTGGTGCTTAGATGAGTAAACAATTTGGTAAAAATATGTGCTTAGATTTTGGATTTTGTGTGTTTGTGTCTAAGGTTAGCACCACTATTTATAAGGGGGGTTAGGATTGCTCATATGGTAAAACTTTCTTCTGGTATAGCAAACTATTTGTTGCGGAGTAATAATGACAAATTACAATTGTTACTACGCGTTAAGTGCGTTGATTTAGAAAAAGGAGTCCAAACATTAGACATATGAGAAGATGAACCTAGATGACTAGATCCATGTGTTTCGCATAACCTTACTTTACCATTATAGTTCACTCGATTATTGTCAAGTGGGACTTTGAGAATTGAATCGTTCGAATATAGTTAATTAAGGAGTGTTAATTGTTGATTGAATTTGATGTATAATGATCATATTGAGATTGACCAAATTAGTCAATTAGATTGACTTGCTTTAATTTGTGCATGATTAAGTAGTTCGTATCTACATACATATGTCAATACGTATGTGTATGTGTATCGATGTTTTGTCAAATGTTCATATATACTTTGCATATGAAATTTAACGATTTTCCTTCTTTTTTTTTCTTTTTTTTTTTTAATGAATGTACCTCCACCACAAGAACAAGTTTTAGGGCTTTGTATTACATTATTGCTATATAGCTATAAATGAGTTGAATTATAACATTTGTTAGGGTTTTTATGATTGTTTAAACCTTAATCTTAAAGTTATATACCTACTTTTTTATAATTATATAAACTTAACTTGATTGAACTATAAATAAATAAGTTGATAGAATATTCCCTCAATTACTTGGTCAATAAAATGGTTGCACTAATTTTTTTAATACCAAAAACAATAATGTAGAGAATTTACAAGGGAATTTATTATATATATATATATATATAAGTTAATGATTTGTTATAGACTCCAATGTATTAATTACTAATTAAGCCTTATTTGTTAACTTCCGGAGTTGTCAACTAGGCCTCTCTCCATACACGCACATACACTAAAATTTCAATTTCTATTTCTATTTCTATTAACCAAATTTGGATTTAATTAAGAATTCAATTTAAAATTGTGTATCGGTAATTCTGTATCATAAACGAGATGCACAAACATAAGATTGATTTATAATCCTTGAAGCATTCTACAAAAGCATAATCAAGAACTAGTGAATGAAAAATTTATGATTGGATCAACTACGCGTTTATACTTTCTACCAATCCATCCAACGTGCATATTATAAGCGATATTCTTTTTTTAATATCCAAACTTTTTAATGCAGTTTGATTAAGTTTCAAACTATGGTTTTAGCAACAAAAATATAATATCTTTTAAACAAGTGAAAACATAAAAATGTTGGTTTAAAATATCAATACAATTTATAAATTAAAACTTTATTAGTATAAACGTCACACTAAAAATATATTCTCAATAAAAATATGTTCTACCTTAAATCAAAGCTTTCAAATTCATTTCTTTTTTTTTTCTTTTTTTTTGCAAAATAAAAAATGAAAATATTATTATAAATCATTATTCATTCCTAAGGAGCCCATAAAAGTCGACTAGCAATTAAGTTTGTTGAAGTATAAATTGAAGTATTGAACTAATAAATCACATATATCAAATACAATAAGTAATTTGTTTTTAAATTTGGTGAACGCTTCGATTTAATTTCCAGCGGTTTTTAAGTATCAAAATCAAATCGAACCATCTCTAAACGGTTTTTAAGTGTTAGGAACATTTCAATGTAGTGCTCTCTGGATGAGTAGCAGACAGACAACAGTGTATAACTATTGCAAAGAAATGTTTTTGTGGCAAAAAGAATGAGGGCACGATACATTTGATCAGACAATACCCAAAGTGTTTGCTCAAACTCAAACACAAAGGATTGAAAACTAATCGTATCAACTCTAATTTGAATTTCCCGGTCCAACATCCAATTCACATGCACTAGTTCGGGTCTCCAGCATGTTTAAAATTGACTTTTCAAGAGATGCCACTATAAGCCTTGAAATGCTCTTGATTCACGTCAATTATTAGGTGACTGCAATTCAAGTATTCATTTCCCAAACTCAGATTAATAACATTTTCTGTAAAAAATTAACTGTAATTAGCCAACAGTAATCTCAGCCGTTGTTGATTCATCAATCAGATCATCCCAATTACAAAACCCTCCTGGTTATCATGCATGCAGTTTTATGGAGTTGTGTTATCTATCCAACAAGTTTATCATTAACCACTAACAAAAGGTAAGTAAATGAACCTGCAAATCAATTCCTGATACAAATTTTCCCATTAACAAAAGGTAAAATGACTAAAATTATGGTATTCAAGATTTTACATAGTCCCAAAATATATGATGATAATTCAACTCAACAAGTAAAAACAGGAAAATAATATGTTGGTATTCAAAACAAACATCTTGATCTTGCTGCTAATAGTTACACAAAGTCATACCTAAATTTTAGTTTTTTAGATCATGTTATTTGTTTCTTTAATCTCAATGATCAAATTAATGCAGAAACAACAAATAAATATTTAGCTTGTCAAGTATTGTATATAAATCGGAAAATAACATATTTGATCCTCAATCTTTTAAAAAGTATTGTATAAAAATATAACCGAATATCTCCAATATTTGAGAAAAATGGACATGGTAGGTTATTTATGACGAAATTGTCATTCTCTTTAAATAAACAAAAAAATAGAAATAGAAATAAACAAATAAACAAATGTACACTTCAAATGAAAAATAACAAAGACGTCATCTTCTTCCTTCATCCCAACTACCACTTACTCAAAAGATCATCTTCTCCCACCTCCAACCATCCACTTTTCCTAAACCCACAGCATCTACCACTAGACTCACCACCCAATATGTGTGTATAAAGGCCCAACCCACATTCTTATAAAAATCCCACTCCACCAATATCATCCCTGTATGGTTTTATCTCATTTGGCATTTCCATTTCCTAATATGGCAGAGTGGCCACCAATACGATAACAAGCTGCTGGAAATGGTGAAGGAGCATTAAGTATGAACGCTAACGTGCCTCCGTACATGCACATATATCTATATTTCCCGTCATTATTTCACTATATTTTTGTCTTAATTCCGTGTATGGCTGCAGGTTGTACGTGAGAGGACAGTACTGGGGTACAAGAGATCGAAGTCAAACCAGTGAACACGTCATTAATTCAGATTGAGGGAAATATAGACATATTTCACGATCGTGTTTGTGTCTTCATGTACCCGAGCAGCATTTGACAGAATTCATCTGTTGGTTTTCATTTGAATTACGAGTGTAATTTTATTTTTCTGTACGAAGTAATTTGATGTGTTTATGTATGTTGATGAATAATTGTTGCTAGCTGCTACAAGAAAATGACATTTTTGCGTTTGTTTTCTTTTTTCTGTAATATAAGGCTTATTTCTTTTAGTTTAATAATAGTTTATTAGTGCTATAATACGTCTGGAGGGGTAGGTGGTGCCGTGTGGTAGGGGTAAAGGAAGAAGATGATTCTTTATTTTTTTGGGTAAATTTAGAGTATGTACGGTAGAGTTTTTTCTCCAAAAAATTCATTTTTTTGTCTATAATTTAAATTTTTGACTTTTCAACCCTTTTTACACTACAAAAAAAAGTTGAAAAGTCAAAAAGTAACCAAAAAAACTCATTTTTTCCCAAAAAAAAACTTTACCGAACAAGCCCTTAGTATTTTATATCTCCTTTTTTTTTTCTTTTTTCTTGTCTTTTGTTTTGTTTTTTTTAAGGGCATGTTTGGTGTAGTTTGTGGAAAAATTTTGGTTTTTTTGGATACTTTATTGACTTTTTAAACTTTTTTGTAGTGTAAAAAAGTTGAAAAGTCAAAAATTGTAGGCAAAAAATAGATTTTTTTTGGAAAAAAATAGCTACCGAACATGCCCTTATTTAAAAAGAGTGCAATTTCGTTATAAATGACCTACAATGTCTATTTCCTCAAATGTGAGAGTTGTCTAGTGCTATTTTGAACAAAGCGGACATCTTTTTTATCAAACTCCAAAATTTAAAATCCACCCCCACCCCAAACTACAAAAATCCCAAAATCCACTATCCCAAACCCTAAAATCCAAAAAGTATCACAGGTTTCAATTTTTTACAAATTCGGCTATTATCAATGACGTCAAAAAAGATAACAAATGTTGTCGAGAAATCATGTGGAGCGTGTGGCACCGTCACAAGCTCCGTTGTTTGTGAAGATTGGTGTCCGGCATGGAAAGGCTAAGAGGGTAGTGTGGGGGAAGAGATTGGTCAGGTGGACTGAGTTTTCTAAGGTTTGAAAGAGTGCGCTCTGGGAAGGAAGAGGCGGGAGCGAAGTTGGAGTCACGGCGTCGGCAGCAGATTGATTAGATGATGGTGGTCTTTGTCTAAGAGACATTTTCGAGGAATTTTATGAGTAATTACGACGAATTAATGCTTTCTAGTAAGAAAATTTTACGTTGTTGATTTCAAAGATATAATAAATATTGTGGAAGATGGTAGAGAAGTTTCTCACGGCATGAAAGATATTTCGAATGTTGCCGAGAAAGCATGCCGTGCTCTCTAATGGTGGATTTTGGAATTTTTTGAGTTTGTAGTGGTGATGTATTTTAAATTTTGGGGTTTGATAAAAAAGACAGCATGTTTATTGTTTTTTAATTTTAGGGGTACATTTGATTAATTATTTTTATTCTTATTTTTCTTTTTTCTTGTTTTTTTTTTTTATTTATTTAAAGGAAAAACAATCATATCTATTTCTCCAAACGTTAGAGATGTTTAGTACTATTTTTAAAGGTTAGAGGTATATCTCTTAAATTTTTGAAATGTTAGGAACTAAATGTGATATTTTCCCCCCCAAAAAAAAATCCAACAAAGGGTTCAAGAACTGAAGAAGAACAAGAGCCATTAAAGATTATATTTAAGAAACTTACCTTTGAAAAATATTGTGATTTTTGTTACCTCCAAACTCCTAAGGGTGTGTTTGATTCCTTTCATTTTACATGGAAAATGAAAATTTTTCACTCATTTTTCAGCTTTGGTCTGTTTGATTGGCAAAATTTTCCATGGAAAATGCATTTTCTCACCTATTTTCCATCTTTCGTTTGATTGGAACTTTTGTTTTTCCATGGAAAATATTTTCCATGTTTTCCACTTTTGGTCATATTTTCCTTGTTTTCAAGGAAAATATTTTCTTTGTGGGATAGGAGAATTTATTTTCCATGGAAAATTTGTTAACCTTTTCCAACCCATTTATTTTCCATGGAAAATTTGTTAACATTTTCCAATCCAAATTTTCTTGGTAATTCATTTCCATGGAAAATATTTTCTTTCCACCCAAATTTTCCACTTGCAATCAAACACAACCTAAAGATGGTCACCTCTTTGTTTTCTTTTCTTGGCGGTAATTTTTTTCGAAAAAGAAAGTATGATAATTCTATTTTTATTTTAATAAAAATGAGCTTCTGATTCTAAACGTAGTTGTAAGCTTGTGAATCTAGACGCATTTTTAGATAGTCTATTTTGATTGTCACAAAAAAAAAAAAAAAAAAAAAAAAAAAAAAAACATTAACAATCTATAGTTAGTTCTAATATTTTAATTTTATATCTTTGTTTCATTTTTTCATTCTATGCTTTCAAGTATTATTTTTTCCATTCACCTATTTTATTCAAAATTTGTTAATTGAATTTTCCATTTTTCACGAATCTTTCATTTTATTTTATTTTTTGCTTCCAAAGTTAGTTAAATACATCGACAAACTATTAATTAAACTTAAAAGTCGTATTATTGATGAGAAAATATAGATTTCATCTATATTTCAAAGAATATAAAAAAGAATTGCACCATCTATACTCGCCTAATTTGGATGGAACATTGAGCTACATAACTTGTACCTTCAAAAGAATCAAAGGTACACGAACATAAAAAGAGAAAAATATAGAAGTTGACGGCCCCACAAAAATTGTTCCATCACTGTGTATATATAAAATAATAATTCAGTAATTCCAGCCTTAAAAATTTCCAGAACTCTGAATTTCTAAAAAAAAAAATGTTGCTTTCAAAAACTCCAAAGAAATGGGTCTTGTGAAAAAATATTATCAGTGTTCTCTGGCCAGTAATCAACACTAGGCAATGGTGCCGTCAAAAAATCGGCGGAAAATTCATCAAATCCCGGAAAAATCTCGAAATCCGGTATGGAATTTTCCGTTCCTATTGTCAAAAGCTGATCCAAGAATGCATTGTCCATAGGTATTTCAGTAATTTCCCCGTCCAACTGAATCGCCCCATCGGAAACCGACGGACAAGGGGACTCTGCAAGGAGTAATTCAGAAGACGAAATCGAAGAAGAAGATGGAGCAGCCCGATTCGAATTGCCCGAATCCGAGTGGGCGAATTTAGCCGCAGCCACCTGGATTTGAGCTGGCGTCAACGACTTCCCGTCGACGATTTCCGGCGGATTATCGGGAAAATTGAACTTAACGTTCTTTCCACGGAGGCAGAAGAGGGCCGCGTCAAACGCACGCGCCGCCTTTTCCGCAGTGTCGTACGAGCCCAGCCAAATCCTTTCCCTGCTATTGGGCAGTCTAATTTCCGATACATATTTCCCCCACTTGCGCTTCCTCACACCTTTATACTTGCACGAAGAAAAAGAAGAATCAGTTGATGGCTGCTGCTGTTTATGGCAGACTGATTTCACCATTTTTTAATTGAAATTTCAAATTTCAGTTCAAAAATCTTTAAATTTGTGTTTTTCCTTTTGTGGGTCTTGAATCTGGTGGTGCTGTGTTTGTGTTTGTGTTGGGGGAAGAAATGGCGGCTCTGTGGCGTATATATACGTGTATAGAGAGAGTGAGTAAATAGTGAGGAGTGAAGAGGGTCAAAAGTGTGTACGCGTGGAGAAGAAAGAAGTTTAGAACAACTACGCGGTGTCGTTTGGTTTTCAGTAAGACCACATGAGGAATTTGAGGTGCACGTGGACATATTTTTTATGGCCGATGGGTCGAGGAAGGAGGATAAATAACTTGTTTCTTTTTTTCTTTTTTAAATTGGAGACAATAAGTACTCTTTCTTATCACTTTTCCAAACGATAAGTTCTCCATGTTTTTTTCTAAATTTGTGTAAATATTTTAAGTTGGTTATTACAGTTTTTCTTTTAAATTTTTATTATTTAAAATTCAAGTTTTAATTTTATCATTACAACATAAAAAGAAAAATAAATTTGTCATAAATAGAAATTTTAATTACGCTCAACCTAGCCCGATTTTATACGATCTCATATTTATTGGGTCAACTAAACCCGCTTTTGAGCCACATAATTACTGAGCAGTCCAACTTTAAATTTTAATTTATTTTTTTATTTAAAAGAAAAGAAAAAAAAAGCAAACACTGAATATGTTAATTTTAAATTTTAATTTATTTTTCTATTTAAAGAAAAAAACAGCACCCCACCCCACCGTACCGTAAGTCAACCAGAAAAGGGGGGAGATTCCCCCCCCCCCCCCCCCGGTCGCTGACCGAGGAGATTTCTCTCCCCCTTTTTAGTTGACTTACTGTGGGGTGTGGTGTGGTGTGGTGGGGTGGGGTGCGAAAATGTTTATTTGCTATCTACATGTCTTGAATTAGAAAATGGAATTCACCCGTCTTCATTGGCAAGCAAAAAAACGTCTATCAGGGTTCAGATCTGTCCATGAAGTCTTTAGCTCCAAAGGTAGTCCACGGCGATAAATGTTGTTGTCCATTTTCTTTTTCAAATGCAATAATGTTTTCTATTAATGTTGGAACTTCTGTATATATATTGGCGGGTAAGTTTACGTAGTGTTGGCAGGAGGGAGGTTGATGAAAGAGAATTAAATGAATGTGCCTTGACACTTTTACTTCCCCCAACCCCCAACTCCCAAATTAAAGACAAAATAATAAGAGAATGGACTTCACTCGCACAACTAACGGCAGAATTAAACAGAATCCGTCAACAAGAACCAATTGCGCATCTAAATAGATAGGTTAGGGACTTCTCTGCCAAAAATAAAAAGTTATGAACCATTTGCGCCAATTTCCCATAAGTTAACAACTGAACCTTTGTCCTTCAATTTAACAGAATCACTATGAGTAAATTATATTTATTTTTTAGTTTGACATTTGCAACAATCTTGTCTCTAACCTTTTTTTAACAATTCATATTTCGACATTTCTTTAATTAATATAATTCGTTTTTTTTTTATTAACAATTTTTATCATAAAAAGATTCTATTAAAGGCAAAAATGTAAATTATAAAATTTTTCAGAAGACAAAAAGTGTCATTGTTATATACATAAATTCAAAGAAATAAATTGTCATGAGTTGAACCTTCCTAGTATTAGGTTTGGAAATTTTTGGTGAGAAATGTGAAACAAAATTGAGAAGTTGTATTCATCTAATACCTATGGTAGACAATAATTATAATGTCTACCGAACTTGTCCGGTGGACATTGGAGGAGTGTTTGATATAATGTCCACCGGACACTTATTCGGTAGGCATTAAAAGAATAGGTGGTTGATCTCCTGCTCTCAAGTGGGTAGGAGATGCTGTCCACCTATTGAGATATCCCTGCCCACATCTCAGTAGGTGGACAGCATCTCCTGCTCACTTAGAGGCAGGAGATCGGGAGTGTGAAAGAGTATTTGACTTATTTGTCAAATGCTTTTTCATCTTTTATTGTCTATCGAACAAGTATTCGATGAGCATTATAATTATTGTCTACTATAGACATTAAATAAAGACTGAATTTTGAAACTACAAAAGGGCAGTGGTCTACTAGCCGCATCACACTGACTGAGCTACTTTTCAACGCGTATTCTAGTTGAATTGATTAGACACTTCTAATGCTTGTCTGCGCTGCCAGATGGGACATGATACTACCAAAGCTCATTAAAGACTTGATTTGAAGCCTCTCCTTTAAAAGTCTTCAACTATTTTTTTTTTTTTTTTGTAATAATGACCCCAACTATTTTTTATCACATTTTCATCATTAATTTATTAATTTGTCTTTTATATTTTTAAATACCCAAAATAAATATAAAATATAAAATTTTGACAAAATATTTTTCCATCTTTTCAATGAACATTCACATAATATTTGGACAAAAATTATCATCGAAAATAAGATGTGAAAATTAATAGAAAGTTAATGATAAGAACGCGACAAAAAAATTTGAGGACATAAATATTAAAATATCAAAAATTAGAGGATTTTTATTACAATTAAAACGTGTTGTAAATATTAAAAATCGTAATGTATCTAAACATGTAAAAATCCATTTTGAACTTTCTAACTAGTCTGTTTTTTTTTTTCTTGCTTATATGAAATTTGCTTCTGGCTAAATTTTATTTAATATGGCATCTAGTCATGCCAAATTATTGTAGTGTCTCTAAAATATTCTCTAAACAGTTTAGACAAGAAGATTAAAATGTTTAAATTGATTTGAAAATAAATTTTTTTATCAATTTTATCTAAGTTTAGAGAATACTTAGATAGTTTGAAATTCATACCCAAAAAAATTGATAATACTTTTAAACAAAATATCTTTATCATAAAAAAAATCAAAAAATTAACATTATTAATAAACCCAAAATTAGTGAACACAATTCATTTCTCACTCTAAATTTGTAAGTATAGTAACCCCACCTAGTGAAGATATTTCAATATTTTGAGTAGGGTGGGAGTGGGGGGTCCTCCTGTACCTATGCTGTTTCTTCTCATGACTTCATTCATGACTATGATCACCCCGCATAACATGAAAATTTTCTAGAAGTTAGTGGGCCCCTTGCCCACTTAAATTTGTAGTCGTAGTCTTTGGAATATTAATTGGGGTGGACAAAAATACTCAATTAAATTGGATTGAACTGAAATCAAATTTAGTCGAACGATTTAGTTTGATTTTTTTTAAGTTTAAATTGAAACTAAAACAAACCAAATCGTGCACATCACCTCTACTGATATGTGATAACTTAGTTATATAATTAGACCTATCATTTAATTTCACTACGTTGCTATGTAATCTAGTGGTAAATATCGATTGTATTCTAGTACTAAATATAGGTTGTATTACATAACATTAGTCTTGCTTTTAAGGTCCTTGTGAATACAATTGGGACGTGACATTCAAGAGAAAAGTGCATTATATACAGTAAACGTGCGTGCTTTGCTGCTATTAAAAGTGGTAATAAAACATCAGCATGCCTATTTGTAAACCACACAATTTTAATCATTTTGTTAGGGCCTGGAACTTTTCTTTCAAAACCTACAACTACAATAGGGGATTGAAACTTTAAGCCTAGTAACGGATGGATCTGAAACAAAAGGTAAGGAGACACACTATGGCAAAGAGAGCGGCTTGAGGGTTCCTCACTAACAATTTTTCAAGTGGTTATGACATTTGGAGAATAATTAGTATAGATGACTTGATATTCTTTTGTGTGAGTAATAATTTCAACATCTTTTTTTTGTGGAAATGAGTTTGGTATGTATAGGCAAACTATAATGGACTCCCTCCTTCGATGTGCGACACGTGGCTGAATTTGGAGAGTCCTCGCGTCACATCTTGAGTGTGACATTATTGGCTTTAATGAAAACGTCTCTTTCAGCCGCACACTAGAAGACTATGATTGTGACAAGCCGTCTTAGCAGGCTGTCCAATCAGTCTTTTTGAGCCTGACTTATAGTGTGTCACGAGATGCTTTCTGAACACGCAATTAAGAATAGCCTCGCTCGCACAACCTCCTTGGCAAAAGAACAGCCTCTCTCACTCAAACAGCCTCGCTCACCCAACCTCCTCGGCATATACAACTTCGGAGAAAGGGTTGAGTCAACGCATGCAAGTTGACTTTGACCTTGTCCACGTGGAGTCCGAGTGGGATTGCCCTGTCCGCGTGGAACGCCGGATAGAATTGGAGCGTAACAATGCCTTTATACCTTTGCCGGCTTCTTTACTATGCATGCCTCCTCGCTATGGCCAATATGGTAGCACTACTCGCAATATCTTGTGACATTTTCATAAATAATACTTTGTCATACACTTTCCTCATCATCTCCCACATGACATGTACCCTATCACGCATCGGTGCAATGTGGGGTTCCTTTGTTGGATCAAAATACGAAGTCCACTTGAAGACCTTCAGAGGATCAAAGTGAAGCATGATCATTTTATAATTAGCTTTAATAGTAAAGTGAATTAATATGCTTGTAACCCCAAGAACCCACCGAGAAATGGTGAGTTTCTAATTGCTTCCGTTTTGGGACTAAAATGTGAAAACTTATGCACAGTCGTGTACTTGAACGGAGATTCAAAAAGACTTCACTTTGAAAAAAGTTAGTTCTTTTATGATAAGATTTTTGGATGGTTGTGGTGAATCCATGACCGAATCCATATAAGATTTATTACGTGCCATTTGTAGAACGACGGCAAGGGTTGGAGAAGGAATTTTGGACAGTTGGTTGTACTTATTGATGGTGGTTAATGGTGGAAATAGCAATAAGTTCCGGTGGTTTTGGTGTAGACTTTTTATTTTATATAAATTCGAGAATATTAAAGTTGACTTTTATTGATTTTAGTTATTTTCGCAAATGTATGATAAATCTCCAAACTTTTAGAAGGAAATAAATTGAAAAAAGATATAAATATTTAACTATTGTCGTCCTCGGATATTTCACTATTGCCGTTTCCTCCTGCACACTGACACGGCACACCCAAAATATAAAGGTCTCAGGCGATGACACATACTTCACAAATAAATCAATTTGCGGAAACTTATAAACATCCATTTTCATTTTCATTGCTGCCCATTTGACCTACAGAGGCAAATACCCCATCGCCTGGATACAAGCTGCAATCTTGGGGACTCCATTGGAGTCTCAACTGAGAATTCAACACGAACCCATTGTTTTTACACTCCAAAGCTTGCATTTTTCCTCTCTTACCCACAAATCAAAATTCAAAACAGGAAAAAAATTAAAAAAAAAATAAAAAACAATAGCGCCCCTTTACATAAAATTTCAAAATATACCAAACTCTACAGATTCAAGTTCCAGGCAATTTCAGAATTGTGATGGAGAAAAATATTCAATTTTAAACAAATAGGTGTGCAAAAAATCCATTCTTGACAACTAGGTAAGTGTAAATAATAAAAATGATTCTATTTTTTATTATTAAATATAGCATAGCGAAAAAGATAATTAACCTGACAATATATATTGATGAATATGTACATATGGAGAAGTAGAGAGACAAAGCACATCAAGCAAAAATTCTCAAAATGCTTTACCAACCAAATGTTTCGTCAAATACAACGAGAAAACTAAAATATTAGACACAATTAATAATAACAATATAATTATTTTTCAAAATATAATTAACCACATACCCACTCTGTTAATAACAATATAATCAATTCCTCTAGATAGTACAATATAAAAAAACAAGGATTCAAAAATCAGGGTGAATAACATTACGGAGAAATTGTCATTATTGATCATGATAACACCAAAAAACAATTTACAAAAATGAAAAAAAAAAAAATTGTCTTCGTATGAATCAAAAAATACAGCAAATGAAATAAAGAGAACATACAAAAAAAATAGAAATCAACACTCAAAAACATACCAAATAGCAAGCATGCATAAAAATTAAACGAAAAATACATAAAAATAAATTCACATCTTTTATTGTTGTAAAATCTCTGAAATTGTAAATAAACATGCACAAAAAATAAATATAACTAGCTCAAAAAATAATTACCAGTTTTCATACCTATAAATCCATAGATATGATAGACCACAGGAGATGAAAGAGAAAACTCAACCCTCAAACTCCAGAAATAACCTCTAAGCGACAATATGACATAGAGAAGGACCGAGTTTGAGTAAATCTGGGAATTTTTGCATTTTTTTTCGAACAAAGACCACAAAACAAGAACCCAAAGAAGAAGACAGCGAACGAAAATTAGAACTTTAGATATGGAAAATTTTGCAGTTTTTTTTTTCGAACAAAGACCGCAAAACAAGAACCCAAAGAAGAACACAACAAACAAAAATTATAACTTTCTGATTTTGGATGGATCTTGGTCGATCGAAGAGTTGGAATTTCTGATTTCATCTGGATCAAATGAAATCTCAAAGAAGCGCCATTCTAGGACGTCGTTTTTCACTGACCAATAAAACGTCGTTTTAGTCGAATGGTGAACAATGTGTACGAGCTCTTATATCTCATTAAGATAGATATTTAGCTATTTGAAATCCGCTACACTATTCAAATTTTGAGTTATTTAAATTTTTTATGTTCCTATCAATTGATTCTTGGAAATGCTGAATGATGTTTGATACGTTGCTCTCTAAGATGCCTAAAAGAAAATTTTGGAAAATATAGTTGCACTAGCGTATAGTTTTCTATGTATTTTGTTATCACTCAAATTTGGCAAAGTTTCCAATTCAGTAAGAGGCAAGGCCACCGTGGCACTCGTCCAATTCACTCGAAGTAGTTACACTTGTATTTCACACTAAAGGTCATCGCCTTTCAATATTCTGCCAAGCAAGTCCTGAAAAGTGCTTCGCCACTTCATTGAACTCTAGTTCCTAGTCAAAGGTCCTCGCGTCCTGTAAGATCCACGAGCAATCTAATTTCCTGGATTGGGGGAGAGATAATTGAGAGAATGATTGTATTTGATTAACATAACCACATTGACAAGGAAACCACACCTCATTCTCCTAAAAATCAGCAGTGCAATCCAGGAGATTGAGGAGAATTATGATAGATTAATCTTGGAAGATTGCAGTGATATTGGATTCAACATTATCGTTAAAGGGAATAAAAATCCAATCAAATAACTAATTGATTGCTTACCTAAATCAATTAGAACTCCACCCTTATAAATATCAGATATCTCTTCATTCCAAAGTATGCATTATTCTATACCCGAAACTCTATTTAAATCTTTGTATGCTTCTCTCTCTCTCTCTCTCTCTCTCTCTCTCTCACACACACACACACTAGTCAGGTACGTGTGTTACACATTGTGTATTTGTAATTTGTTAAAATTTAATAGATACAAATTAGTATAGTATATGTATATAATGTAAGCTACAGTTAAAGAATGATAAGTGCAAATCCTAACGGACAGTCAAATAATTTATAGGTGAATGATTTATGTAGGCGACAATATGTGGTCCACATCAACCAAATAATGTCGATGTCGACAGTTTTTTTGTTAAATTCTTCAAGGCCCATTGTTGTAATGAGATCTAGACATAATAATTGGTTCTCATTATTTGTCGACATTTCAAAATGGGACAATTATATAGGAAACAGAAAAGGAAAAAATCATTTACAAAAATTAGCCCATTTTGTCTGCTTTAACTTCACAGTATGAATAGTGAAAGGAAGAATTTGAAGGTGGGTCGCTGGAATCTTCATTGGCCATTCGAGAATGATGGCGAAAGAGTAGTAACCAGATCTAAGGTTTGAAAATTTGATGTTCAGCTTATTGGTGTTTAGCGGGTGGGAATAGATTAGTGTTCTACACAAGCAAATTATTTGGGGAAAAACAAAAAATTGCATGCGGGCCTACATCAGAACTCATTCCTAGTTCAAATACCGGCGATTGGAGGAGGAAGACGAAACCAAACCTAAGTTAAGAAAAAAAAAAAAAAACTGAAGTCTAAAACGACGTCGTGTTGAACGATATGGTGAATAGTAAATACATCATTCATACTTATAATATAGTAAAGATATATATATATATATATATATATATATATATATATATATATATATATATAAACACACACATGAATGATATTAGATTGTTGTAAGATAATGATGACATGGTATTAGATTGTGTAAGATAATGATAAATTCTACATGATAGATAAATAAATAAATGAAATATACATTTGATAGACTTCTTCTTCATGTGCTTGGATTGCTTTGTTGTGAAATAATGGTGGGTCAAATTATTGATTAGATTTGTTGGTAATTAAAATATGTTTGGTAAAGATTTTTGTAGATTATAAGCAGTGAGTCTTACGAAATGTGTTGATAAAAAGTTGATAAAAGTTATGGGTCCTACAAAATGTGTAGATGAAAATGATGTTTGACCGACTTATAAATACTTATAAGCACATTCAAACATACTCTTAATATGTCACGTCACTAGTGCTTAGGTGAGTGCTTAGGAGATCATTCATGTATGTGTGTGTATATATATATATATATATATATATATTAATTATATATTAAGAGTTCAATTTAAATTATCGCCTAAATCCCTAAATTCTTAGTGCTAGTTCTAAATGTATGATAATGTGGCATTTGTTAAATGTTAAGTTGAAGTAACATATGTTATTTCACTTGGCAAACTCAGTTAGTTGGAGCAAAACTACAATTCTTGGGAAGTTATATTTTTCCTCAAATCTTTTTTATTTGTCTAAATTAACCCTAGGACTGTGTTTGATTGCACAAAATTTTTCAGGGAAAAAACCTTTTTTTTCCACCTATTTTCCAACTGATATGTCTGATTGCACAAGATTTTCTATGAAAAAAATATTTTCCCACCTATTTTCCAACTTGTGTTTGATTACAACCTTTTTTTTTCAATGTACAACATTTTCTCATTTTCCTTGTTTTGGTCACATTTTTCGTGTTTTCAAGGAAAATATTTTCTTAAGGGGGGATAAGTTTTTATTTTCTATGGAAAATTTGTCTTATTTTTCAATTAGGGTATATTTGATTGCAAGCAAGAAAATTGGGTGGAAAAAAATGAATTCCATGAAATTGAATTGCCAAGAAATTATCAATTGAAAAATAAGACAAATTTTCCATGGAAAATAAAACCTCCCCATACTCCCCCCAAGAAAATATTTTCCTTGAAAACAAGGAAAATGTGGCCAAAACAAGGAAAATGAGAAAATGTTTTACATGGAAAAAAAATTGCAATCAAACACAACAAGAAAAATAGATGGAAAAATATTTTTTCCATGGAAAATATTGTGCAATCAAACATATCAGTTGAAAAATAGGTGGAAAAAAGGCTTTTTTCATGGAAAATTTTGTGCAATCAAACACAGCCTTAATAATTTCTTGGCAATTCATTTCTATGGAATTTATTTTTTTTTCCACCCAATTTTTTTGCTTGCAATCAAACACACCCTAAGCTTGTCCAAGGCAAAAACGATGAAAAATGTGAAATTTCAATCTTGTGAAAAGAAATTTTGTCTATATTTTATCCAAGGGAGAACAACTCAAAAACATGTTACATTATACATTATTTTTTTCTAATTTAGTGACCAATAATGAAATCTTTTTTAAACTTCAATAACTAAATAAGTCACAAAAATACATTAATAATCAACTTGAAATTTTGCACAAACTTGAATGGCAACTCGTGAAATTACCCCGTGATTCTCCCTTGGAAAATCCAATGGCTAACGTAGCTCCATCCGGGAATTTCTATAACCCCTTATCATTTTAACAAAAACCAACTCGTCTTTACAGAACTTTCTAGGGTTTAATTTTGCAGTCAACTTTTGCAACGCAAGGTACAATCTGCAAAGCCTGTTAAACTTTTGGTTTAATTTCATCTCTAAATGACTAATTTGTTTTTGTTCATTGTATTTTCTATTGTCAGATTTTCGAGTTAGAAAGCAAGAAATGGCAACATCACAGCTAACAGCATCTTCAATTTCAGCAAAAGGGTTTGCGTCGTTTGAAGGTTTGAGGCATTGTAACACTGTCAAAATCTTATCTTTGAAGCAAAATGGGTTGTCCCTCAGGTCCTTCCGTAGCCTTGTTATCAAAGCTGCCACCACAATTATTCCTAAGGTATAATTGATTGTTTATGAAATTTGAAAGTATTACGCTGTTGGGCTTTAGAATTAAGTTCTTTGGGTGGGCTTTATTCACTGATATTTTTTAAAATACTTTCAATCTTCTGTTCATTGTGGCTTGCTAATATAGTTATTCTACTTTGTTAGTATTGCTGTAAGTGTAATGTTAGTTAATGTTGTTAAAATATTTTGCCTAGAACACGGTTGAATTTTTCCATAGAAGTTGTATATGTTATATAGAAAAGAAGTATTATGTTGATAATTGATAGTACCAGATCACTTCTTTTAACTTTATTATGTGGAGAAATGTCTCATAATCCTTTGGTCATCCATTTTTAAATTTGATTCCTCTTCGTTTTTTCTCTGCGTATCCAACGTCAATTATTTGCATAAGGGAAAATTACAAGATGTCTTAGTTTACATGAGCATTGGTTAAGCATTTTGATTATTTGTGATAACTATTTGTTTAACACTAACATAAAGGTTGTAGTTCATGCCATGTGTGTGTTTCAAGATGCATTAATTTTACAAGAGCATTTGTTAAGAATTTTGATTATTAGCTAGATGTATTGGTTGACTGACACTTTAGCAAATTGGCCGTATTGCTTGATGCTGTTGAGAGCATTTTAATAGATAAACTTTACTTTTCCACGCAAGAAGTTTTAATTTGTATCATTATGAGACCTGGTTGCTTTGCTTACCCCGTCTGTGTTGAGTTTTGAATCTTTCAGTACACTTCACTCAAGCCTTTGGGCGACAGAGTATTGGTGAAAATTAAGACTGTGGAGGAGAAGACAACAGGTGGGATCTTACTACCAACAACTGCACAATCAAAGCCTCAAGGGGGTGAGGTTGTCGCAGTTGGAGAGGGTCGAACAATTGGAAAGGCCAAGGTGGACATTAGTCTCAAGGTACTGGCATCGTGTAGAGCATTTCAGTTGGCATGTGTTCACAGGTGATTAGTTTTACTTACTGTATTTACTCTACCCTTTAGACTGGTACACAAGTGGTGTACTCCAAGTATGCGGGGACAGAAGTTGAATTCGATGGATCAAATCATCTCATATTGAAGGAGGATGATATTGTTGGCATTCTGGACACTGATGATATCAAGGACATGAAGCCCCTGAATGACAGAGTTCTCATTAAGGTCAATTATTTGCTCACGATCTATTTTTGTTATTCTTGCATTGAAGACCCTGATCTTTAGAGTAATCCATTCTTGCTGTAAGAATGAGTATGGCTATGGTAATAATGCAACGTTGAATGAGTTTACGTTGCTACAAATTATTCACAAAATAATATAATATAAAATGGGACAAGCATTTTTTTTTTTTAAAGCGTGTAACCAAATGTACCACAGCAGCTTGATACAGTAAGAAAGCTTTATTGAAATGTATCATTGATCATGTGACTCTATCTAATAGTACATTTGGAAGTTATCTTTTTTCTTCTGTTTGTTTTCATTTTTTTAGGCCAAAACGATTCAGGCTGTATGTGCATTGGTTGATGCAAATTGTTTCTATCTAGGTTGCTGAGGTTGAAGAGAAAACTTCCGGTGGCTTGTTCCTGACAGAAGCGAGCAAAGAGAAGCCTTCGATTGGCACAGTAAGTGCTGTAAACTCAAGTTTCTAATAAGCTAATGAGGGATATGACTGGTTGCATGATGAATTGGAGATTCCTGCCTGAAAACCCTTGTCCTCACTCCCTTATTATCTCCAACTGCGTCATTCTTGTAGCATGATTCTGTATGCAATATTATGCTCTTGATTGGTTGAGGGTCTTGAGACAGGAGATAGTACTCTAATTTTTGCCATATGGAAATGAAGGTGATTTCAGTTGGGCCTGGTCCCCTTGATGAGGAAGGGAAGAGGAAGGCTTTGTCAGTTGCCCCAGGGAACACAGTGTTGTACTCAAAATACGCAGGCAACGAATTTAAGGGCAGTGATGGTTCAGACTACATTGTGCTACGAGCCTCAGATGTGATGGCTATCCTTTCTTAGTTGTTCTGTGTTGTTGGATGCATATTCAGCGAAGGCGAGAATATTGTTGTAATTCAGACATGAATACCTCTTTTTGCAGAATAGTGATTGCAGTCGAATTGAATGAATTTGGTGGCTTATATAGTGATTTGAATAACTCTGCATTTCTTTCTTCCCAACTTCGTGTTCTCATGTTCATCTAACAATTAGGTATCGGGCTTCTAGTTTTGTTGAAATGGATTTTGTACATTCACAACTTCTACCAGATTAATTACAATGAGAACATGGAAATGCATCGAAATAGAGGTAAAAGCTAGAGGAGATTGATTTACTTGGTACAGTAAATGGAGCAGAGTCAGGGTGGGATGACGTTAAGAATTATCTGTCCCCCAACTACAATTAGAACGAACCAGTGTAAAATGGGTAAAGGGTTTTCAATAACAAGCCGTGATGGTAAGAAAGTTGTAAATCTTCACGGGATTGGCAGGGCAACAATCCAAAAAATTCTCCAGCCTCTTTAGGGATGAATATTGAGGGGGATCATTCTTGATGGAATAATCTATACTAATTCCTTCTGAGATTTTGATAAGACAGCATGGTCTTCATTTTTCCATCGCTGGAAATTTTTTACCATAACATCGGTAACTTGAAAAGAGAATCCATTTACATCTACCATGTTTTCTTTGTGTTCGGTTAGAAGGTTAGCATTAACCATTCCGACCGTCTCTGTCGAAACAGATGACCAAAGGCCAATAAAGTAAGAGTTGGGATGTCTGATACCCCAGCAGAACATCTTAAATTGCTCTGTGAAGACAACTCAAGCTCAAGTTCGACTATATTTCCTTGTGCTCAACTGACTAAGTTCGACTTTATTTCCTTGTGCTTGTGTCGCCTAAGTTTGGCAGTGGAGAGGTCCTGAGCACCATTCATTAATCTGCCAAGGTATAAGAAGCAGATTAGTTCATGTACATTGACCGACTGAATGAGGTTGTGAATTTCATCATCATACTGTTACTAAGCATTACCATTATCAGTTCCACTGCAGGCTTGATTCAAGACAGGCAGCTGTCCGAGATCTCCATCCAAACTCATCTGCTGTACCTCAGAAGCAGATAGTATTTTTATGCTCTGAACACAGCTTACAAACTCCCTGAAAAAAGTTCAAGTTATACGACTTGTGTCCTTCTAACTAGAAAATATGACTACTCGAACAATTGGACAGCACTTACTCCCAGGGATCATCGCCAGCAAGTAATATATCATTTTCATGATCAATGTAAACAAGTTTCCACTCAGTTCGTTGCGGATCTTCCAGTTGTCCCTCAATACCAAATATACGGGCCAGATCATGCCTAAGCTCATCATACCCCTTGTATCGAGTGACATCTATTGTTCTTCCCACAGAGCCACGTTTTTGAACCTTCACAATTAAATCAGACAACTTATTGTTGTGTAACAATGAAAAGAACAAAAAATACATAACTCCAACCTACGTTGTTATTCTCTTACTAAGGTGTTCCAAACATCAAGGGGGGGGGGGGGGGGGGGGGGAGACCTTTGTGTACGTTCGCATACGCTGAGCTTGGTTGGGCCAGAACCTGCTGTTTGAAACACCTGTCTTGTTGAGCACAACATCATTCGAACACCCTGGTTCAAATGACATGGTTGGAATCCCAAATGACTGAAGATCTATTCCAGCAGAGGATAATTCTGTCTCGAAATCCCTTGGAGTATCACCGTAATTAGTGAACAAGTTCTGGATATCCCTTCCAGAATCATAATTCCTCGACAGAAAAGCATCGGGTGTCAATCTGTCAACACCAGCCATGAAAGTAGGACTGTTCCGTGAGTGTGATTGAGCATCACCATCCGAGCCAGTCAGTGGAAAATTCTGTTGGGAGCCATTAGCATCCATGAAACATGATGTTGCAGATGAAGCTATGTCCAAGTTATCAGCAGCAGTACCTTTGTATTTAGGCTGCTCTGGAGCTTTAGAGTTGGGTAATTCATGTTTTATTTGGATATCAGACTTGCTGCAATTCTTCTGATCTGAATTAGGAGAATGATGAACTTTATTAACTAGTAATGTGGAAGATCCTGGTTGGTTCCCATTTAGGAAGTTTGGAGGTGAAACCCGCAAATTGTCTTTTGAAGGGAAGGTGGAATGCGATGGGGTTTCCCCATCACTGGGACAGGAGTGACCTTTGGTTGACAGTGGAGACTGGTGCTGGCCATAAATGTTCTTAGCAGGAAATTGTGGTGATTGCACAAGTGTCGATGCTGAAAAGCAGCTCCCATTCAGTTGTGGAGTTACTGAAAGCTGTTGGATTTGCTTGTTTTGTTGAAGAGATTGCTGTTGTTGGGACAACTGAGGCTCCCAAAGAGGAGTTATTGAGGATGACAGGTGTTGCTGCTGCTGCTGCTGCTGCTGCTGCTGCAGTTGCTGGAGACGCTTTTGTTGCAGCTGCTCTTCTGAAAGGCGCTGTTGTGACGTCTGCTGCACTTGCGGAGTCTGTGTGACGCTTTGATGAGTTTCTTGCACTTGTGTCTGCTGTTGTTGAGGTCTCTGCAGGAGGCTACATTGTTGTTCAATATGTTGTGGAAAGTGCAAGTCCTGAGTTAAACATGTCGTGGGAAATGTAGCTTTGTCAGTTGAGGGAACATTTTGCAGCACTTGTATATTTCCTGTTGGAAGCTGCTGCTGCTGAAGATTAGAGAATGCAACTGTTTGCTGAGAAATCTGGCTTCCATTCTGGTTAGGGTTTACACTATTCATTGCAGGAGGAAATTGTATAGACGGTTGTTGCTGATGCTGGTGGTGTTGCTGTGGTAAATACTGTTTCTGCTGTAGCTGCTTCAGTGATTGCTGCACGTACTGGGGCAGCAGCAGCTGTGGCTGCTGAGGATTTGAAGGAGAGTGCAACATTGGTTTGATCTGCTTCTGTTGGGGCCAGGACACAGATGGATCAACTTGTTGATTTCCCTTGCTAAACTGGAGATTAGGTTCAGCTACAGCTGGGGATTGGAAATTCAACAGTTTGGAGTGCTCATTAGTGCCAAGACTACCATGAACAGCCATTGAAGAAATCATGTTGGAAAATAAACCTGATTGATTTGCTGATAAATGATTATTCTGTTGCATGCTCATCCACTGGACTAAACTCAAATTAGGAAATATTGAGTTTGAGGTGTCTTTAAAGCCCAACTCATCTCCAAGCCAAGGCATTCCTCGCTTAAATATGTTCTCTATTTCAGCATCATCATCTGCAGAACTCCAATAAGGAAAAATTGGGGTGACATTTGCAATGAACAAATGTAGGTCTCGTGCTAATTATATTGTCATCATACACACTCTATTCTACAGCATTAATAATTGCACGAATCAACCGTATGTATGAACCTTGAAACAAAGAAACAAATAGTGAAGGACGACGTGAACTTGAGCAAAATCTAAATGTCTTCATCTAGTAGCTTGTTGAGATTAGAGACAACCCTCTGAGCTTTTGCTTCTACTCAAATAACAAAGACCCACAAGAATATTAATTAAGAGAGTTGCAACCCTAGATCCATGCTTTTCTTGGGATAATTTTACTTCTTTATCTCAAAATAGGTTTATGAAAGCTTCAACACTATTTAACTAAGAGAAATTTGCAATTTTCATCTCTAACTTATTCAATTTGTCACTAATCTACCCTCAACCAATTTTTATAGTATCAGACATTACCAATCTTTCATTTAATTGCAAATCACGTCCCTATTGCCAGAAAATGGCGAGTTTTCCCTCCTCTTTAAATAAACAAAAATAAAAGGCTAAAAATAACAAAAAATGCATAAATAGTCCCCCAACTTTTTAAAAAATACAAAATATCATTTCCCCCACCCCACCAGCCACCCTCACTACCGCCCCCCCCCCCCAAAAAAAAAACCCAAGCACACACTGGTAAACATTATAGCATGAGCCAAAAGGATTGGTCATCAAGAAAGATTGAAAAATGCAGAAGAAGTAAGAACTGAAAAATTTAATGGTTTGTGAGCAGCTTCGTGTGCTAAAAATATCATCTTCGTATATTTTTTCAATAGTGAAATTGTTTTCTGGTTTTCTATCGCTAGTAATGTTGCACGAAGAGTGTTTCCAAGATCACGAGTGCATATAATAAATCCTGCTTATTGTGTTTCTTGTGTCCAATGGTGCTTATTTTGTTTTAAGTTTTTGAATGCTTTAGCTGGTGGTAAAGGAGAAGTTGAGATAATAATTACTGAAATTCATTCTTTCGCAAAGATTGGATTATTTTTCTGAAATAATTTTTATTGCTTATTCAAGTTTTGACAAAAAATGGGTTTTCATTTTCAGATTCCTTTCTCCTTTCTCCAAAGATGACATGCTGAGGATTAGAGACTAGCATTTGTTTAAAGTAAGGCAGTGGTTGGGGGGAGGAGGGGGTACAGTGGTGAGGGTGGTGGCTGGTGGGGTGGGGTGGGGTGGGGTGGGGTGGGATTTTGTACTTTTTTAAAAGTTGGAGGACTATTTTGGTTTTTTTTTTTTTTTGTTGTTTTTAGCTTCTTTTAATTTTGTTTATTTAAAGAGGAGAGAAAATTCGTCATTTTTGGTCAACAGGGACGTGATTTGCAATTAAATAAAAAATTAAATGAAAGGTTGGAGACGAAAATTGCAAATTTCCCTTTTTAACTAAAGAGAGCCTCTTCTGATACTTATCCGGGTCAGCTCGTTTTCTGATAACTTACATACACTTTGTTAAACATGATATGAGCTTTGCCACATAAAAGACACATAAATCTCGAAAATCAAAATTTGGACATCATAGATGTTTGAAATCCCAGCATCATTACAGATAAGTTGTAAATTTGGCTCACCAGGAACACCTGGCTGTTTGGGGAACTTGGGTCTGAAAAATGGTGGTGGGAATATATAGAAGGGAGTCACGACAGTTTCAATATCCCATATTGAGACTCGGCTAGGACGTTCCCCAGCAGTTGATTCATCCCATCCAACCTAACCAGAAGGAGGATTAATTGACTACGAATGCTAAAACAGAAATTAATTTTTGAGGAAAACACATGTATCAGAAGAATATTCGTTCTCCAAATAACTTAAACTGTAATTGGATAATGTACTATGGTCTATCATGGCAGAAAATATTCAAATCTGAATACATGAAGCACCTACTTGAAGCAGTCACTAACAAAAAAAGTGTCGAATTTTTAACAAAATAAATAAGATAAGCCAGCCATAACAATGCTCACATCCGCAAGCAT
The DNA here is from genome assembly GCA_030279155.1 of Forsythia viridissima. Lineage (NCBI taxonomy): Eukaryota > Viridiplantae > Streptophyta > Magnoliopsida > Lamiales > Oleaceae > Forsythia > Forsythia viridissima. The sequence continues at coordinate 244,249 of CM059040.1, forward strand.
GCATTTACCATTTCTTTAGATCCTTAGGTTTTGCATTCGCAAAATCAGTTTCCAAAACTGTTTGGTTGAGACTTGAAATGGGTAGCAGGGCATGGTAAAACTGTGGCCAGTTATTTTTTTCACCTTAGGCTGTGTTTAATTGCACAAGATTTTTCATGGAAAAAGCATTTTTTCCACCTATTTTTTCAACTCACATGTTTGATTGCACAAGATTTTCCATAGGAAAAACTTTTTCCCATCTATTTTCCAGGGTGTGTTTGATTGCAACCTTTTTTTTTCCATGTAAAACCTTTTCTCATTTTCCTTGTTTTGGCCACATTTTCCTTGTTTTCAAAGAAAATATTTCTTAGGAGGGGTGGAGGTTTTATTTTCCATGGAAAATGTCTTATTTTTCAATTAATAATTTCTTGGCAATTCAATTCCATGGAATTCATTTTCTTTCCACCCAAATTTCTTGCTTGCAATCAAACACACCCTTAATTCCAAAAGCTTGGAAAACATCTTCACATATTGAAAATCATGAAGTCACTTTCAGCATTCATGCATATATCGAGTAAAGTTTCAGCACAGATGCAACTGCATATGCCTTCAACTTATGAATGGCAAAAGATCAGTATTGTGAAATCATTCATGTAGAACTGTTCAAGTTAGCAAAAGAGGGAGAAAAGGGAAAGAAAGAAGAGTACCTGAAGATTGCGCCACTGTGAATTTTTCCAGCGTACAGGATCCAGATCACTGATAGCAGTAATAGTACCCATGTATCTGCGCACTCCAGATTCATCAGTCTCAAACATCATCCTAAACCGCATTCCTATTGAAACTTGGGCATATATTGCTTTATTATACTTGGCTAGAGGAATAACAAACTCAGAAGGGCTAGACCTGTCAAAATAATAAAAAAGGGATGAATAATATCCAAATATTTGGACAGTTTACTATAGTACGCCAAAGGTATTACTATATTACCTTGGATTGTAGAATATGGTAAACGCGCTGTTATTTGCAGCAGCATGCGCTGCAGCAGCAAGAACTCCGATGTGCATGCTATCACTAGATATCACAGATGAGGAAAGAGCAGGCTGCTGTCTATTGGCATGCCGTATACCCAATAGAAGCTGTGATTTTTCATCCCTACATTATTTTTCTGCTAGTTCAGTGATGGGAAGGATACCGTGAATCAGAGGTTTTCAAATCTTTCTGTACCTTATAAAAAGGACAGAATCACCAGCTACTAGTCTTTTTGTGCTAACGAATACACTCCAACCAGATGTCAAAAGGTGCCTTTTGGGTTGACCTGAAAATAAGCACAAGCAGTTGTTACGAACATATGGTGTTCTTGATGCTCAAGAAGGGAATGCAATTAAACAAAAATAACCCCAGATGACTCAAAATTCTCAAAAGTAAGTGTTACTTAAAGCACCTAATGCAAACTTATCTTTTATCAGATGGTAGATGTCTCATAAAGAAAAACTGCAAACAACAATTAACTTTCGGAGCCTTAAATTATTCTTCAAAAACTGTCAATTGGTTTAAATAAATAAGCATTGAACCAAAATAAAATTCTGAGAAGCAGTTTGATCTTAAATATATCCACATATATTGACAAAAATCACGAGTGTATGGTCACTGGAAAAATATAGAGGAAGATAGCATCCTAAAATTGAATTCCTATTTTTCTTGGTTTGGAGACATTTTCTTCATTTATTTGGGGATAAAGGCAGTGTGAATTGAAAGAGACGGTGGAGAAAATGTTAGAAGAAATACCCCGATAAATATGCCTGAACGTCCATGTCTGATTGTGCAAATCTCTAGCCACTATCTCCTGAGCAGGAGGTTGCATTGAAAAATCCTACAAAACAACTTTCTGGAGAGAAGAACGTGACAGAATCTATTCTACCAAATCAAATCTTGTGTATAGCACATACCAGCGGCGGAAATATCTTATCAGCTGCTCGACGAGGGACAGAAAACCCACCATGACTGCTCGTATCACTTGCTGTAAGATTTTTGCAGAAGAACTCAGCAGGTTGCCGGCTTTGCCTAAGCCCCATATCAGATACAAGCAATGCTTCGTGATCATACTGCAGGATTTACACATTCATTGCTTATTCAGATAGGTTAAAAGTTGAGCTGCACACGAACTTTCGCAAAAAATTATAGTAGCTAACAGACCTTGCTTACGGGTTGAAGAGTCATCTGAGCATAAACTTCATCTGTTTCAGCATCAGCCTGAAGAAAGTAAATAAATGAAAAAAAAAAATGGGAAAGAAATGGACTAAATCATATTGATGTTTTACTTTTATCTTAAGATCACATAGTTACATCAGTGTCATATCGAGGTTACCGATATTACTGATTTACAGCTTGGGAAGAACAAATTGACCACCTTTAAGTACTATTTATCTAGTGTGAAGGCCACAGAGAGAGACAAACAAATTGGCTCTTTGGCACATAACAAAGTGCAGTTGCAGAAAAAGGGTTATTTTTTATGTAGTCTACCTCCAACTAAGCACATCTATTCATATTTTCTTGGATCAATTATTGTTTGAAACTTTAAATGTGAAATCTATGGTAGGTGTCATACATGTAAGGTGACATTATGCAGCATGCAAATCAATTTGGAGGGAAGATTGGGATAAGCTGGGCCTCCATCCGTCTGCTTTTGCATTGATGCTGCCACCTAAGAGCAGTAGCCAGTAGATATAAAAGAATCTTTCGTCAGAAGCCAAAGGTCAAATGTTGCTCGACATCTGCAACTGGAGAAAAAGAAACATACTTGTTCACTATGACCTTGAGGAAAATAGACCACAAGACTTCCAACAGGAGGCAAAGAAACCAAGGGTCCCGCACAAGCATGCCATAACTCTGAATTCATCGCTTTTCTTTCTCCTGTTTAGATAAAAACAGCAATATCATAACAGAACTACATCAAATTCCATAAATTGTTGATAAATATAAGACATTACTGTTAAAAATTATGTAATTTAAGATTTCAAATGGAAGTTGCAGTGATTTGGAAAATACTTTCTCAGACGTCCAGTTCTGGTAATTAGACATATTTTCTTCCAACTGCCAGACCTATCTAACAACACTTTTGCTTTGTCATTAAATCAATTCATAATCGTAAACTTGTCAAAGTTTCAGCCCAGTAATAATCGCAAGGACAGAGAAATAGTAACACAACCAGAATAGACCAGCAGAGGAATAATTTCTATAGCAAAGACTGGGAAAGACAAAAGAACTGCTTTGACAATATATTAAAGCAAAAACAAAATACAGCTGATTGCTGCCAAGTTTAGTCACAAAGTGCCACAATTCAGATAAAACTTATCCATAAGTCAGTGTACATCATAATATTCCACTTTGCTAATAAATGCTACATTGAATTATAATTTTGGAAGATAGTATTCATAAAATCATAAATCAGGATTACTGAGTGCAGCTAATGGAACCCAACCCGAGAGAGAGAGAGAGAGAGAGAGAGAGAGAGAGAGAAAATGTAAATTACCCGAAAATAAGAAGGGTAGGATGTCATAAGGTATCTACAGGGGCAATAAAATTTAAGATTTATCGGAATTTATGATCTTTAATCCTGATTGAAGTAGCTGGATTGAAAAATCTCTATTTTTCCTGAATATAACTACAAATTAGCCATTATGACAGCTCTAAATTCCAAAGTTATAAATTACCCGAAAATATAAAGGGTAGGATGTCATAAGAGCATCTCCAATGCAACCGTGGATTGCACTAAAAAGTGTGCCACACCGTCCCAAAATGCTTACATGGCAAGAAAAAAGTAGAAGGTGTCCATCACATGTCCTCCATTTAGTTTTTTACAATAAATGTCTAATAAAATGTGTGTTAAGCCTCTTTTATTTTATTTTTTTATAATTTATCTCTATCGGAATGTGTGCTAATTATCTTCTATTTAATTTTTTATAATTTATCAACATTCTCTCTCTTGTACTATTAGACCATAATTTGAAAATGCTTTTCTCTCCGTCTTCATTTTATTTGCCACATATAGAATAATCCACATCGTTGCACTGAAGATGCTCTAAGGCAATAAAATTTAAGATTTATTGGAATTTGTGATCTTTAATCCTGATTGAAGTAGCTGAATTGAAAATTCTCTATTTTCCTGAATATAACTACAAATTAGCCATTATGACAGCTCCAAAGTTAGGCCAATACAAAATGCAGAAGTTTGAAGAGAACACACAAACCATTGACAAGTTTTCAACATAGTAACAAAATGGGTAAATACTAGAAAGCGGAATACAATAGTTATATAAAATTTCCATATTAAATGTCTCCTTTTGAAGTATCTAAAAAGAAGAGAAAAACGAGCAATATTAATTCCCTATATTGATGAAAGGGTTCATAAAATTTGAACACTTTTAGATTCAAGCTTTTCCATAAATAAAAACACACCTTCTCCTGGATTCTCCATATATCCATTGGGAGGAGCCTTCATTTTAGCAAAATTCATCAAATAAACTCTTCAATCTGTAGAATTTACTTTCTTGTACTCAAAACCATATCCACCAATCAATTTTACTTATTTATACAAGCAACCCATTTAAATACTTACAGCTTCTAGCAATTCGCCATTGATGCTCTACACATGTAGGCAAAAGAATTCCTTAAACTACCCAAAAGCCACAAAAATAAACCAAACTGAAATCCGATCCTGCGAAATTTGACCTGAAAAATCAATATTAAAATTGCACGCCATCTCCAATATATTGCGAAGATTGAGTCTTCTCTTCAGAATCAAGAATGTGCACTTTACTTGGTAGCTTTTAGAAAGAAAAAAAAAAACACAAAATACCTGTAGGCACACTAGGCAGTGGCCTGTAGCCCTATGTTTTGGAGCTGAAAACACGTACACTGTCAGATTGCAATGAATATTTAGCTCTGTATCGAAGGTTGGCAAAACTCAACTGGCCCATCAATCTGTCTTGGAGGATGACCGTACAATTCCACGTCCGGTGAGTTCAAAACTGAATCAACTGATAGTACTAAAAATAATTACTAAAACTTGAAACCCATAGCCCACAATCATAGGTGTAGGAGAAGCGGCAACAGAATCCAGTGCAGGCTGAAGGCGGAGGATCTTGGGAGTCGCCGGGAAATCTGACGCCAGAGAAAGCGGGGCTGCTTTATAGCTGTATATTCTTGTACGGAGGAGCATATTGACGAGTTAAAATTAAGGCCGGACCCTTCAAACTTGTTGCTTTCAAAAGTTTGATTTTCACTCTCAACTAAACTTTAGTGCTTACTCTAAACTTTTAGTGTTTATTCGATAAAGTTTAAAGCTAGTTTTTTAAGTAGATTTTGTTAAAATTGATTAAATGTATAATTAAAAAGTTGATAAAAATTATGAGTTTGAAAAAAAAAATTTAAAAAAAAAAAGAGTTTAAAATAAATTCGACCAAACATGCTATTAGTGTATGTGAAGTGGTTTAAAAGTAGTTTTTTAAGGAGATTTTAAAAAAAAAAATTGATAAAATATGTGGTTGAAATATTGATAAAAATTGTAGATGGTTGAAAATGAATTTGAAAAAAAAAAAATTTTAAAAACTAAATCAAACATACTCTTATTTTAGAGTTTAAAATAAACTCTCATTTTTCACACACTTATTTTCAAACACATATTTCATGGAATCACAACTTTTATCAACTTTTCAACAACATATTTCATTATTTTTTTTATCAAAATCTCTTAAAAAATTATTTTTAAACTCTACTAAACAGACACCGACGTTGAGAGTTGAGAGAACGAAATTGATAATATAGATGTTAAAGATCTTGTTTACATGGTTTTTTAGTAATTTTTAATAAAACAAAAATTGATAAAATATATAGTTAAAAAGTTAATAAAAATTGTGGTTTTTATTAAATATGTGGTTAAAATTAATTGTAGATTTTTTATCATAACTTTTAGTAGACTTTATCTTAACCAAACAAATACTAAGGGCTTGGAGTCCTATTCCCATACTTGGATGATTCGATAATTGTCTGAGTACTTGTTCAATTGGCCACAACCCGCTGCGGCTTTATATTCTTTATGGTGTCATAAGTTTGATTACATCGCATTTAGTTCGAGCTGGGCGATAAAAAGTTTGATAAAGAATTATACGAACTCTTTTTTTTTTTTTTTTACTTTCTTTCATGCGTAAGTTGACCAACTTCTTGATCATTTGTTTTTGTACGAGATGTAATGGAGATCTTGAGCTAAATTCGGTAGTTTGCAAAATTCAGGACCTAGTTCGGTTCGTCACATGAACTGAACGAGAATGGACGATTCCTCGCCAAACCTTTCCGATGAATGGCTGCAATCACAAAGAAGTAATTGAATAAGTGGGGCTCCCGAAAGCAAATGGGCAGGCCAAAACAAAAAGATTATATACGGTATCTCAGTGATGGATCAGAGGGACAGGCAGCCCTCGCTCCCGGGCGGCTTATTAGGAGCAGCAATAGAGAGCTTTTCACGTTAAAATTAAGAAAATAATAAACAGTTAGACAAAAAAAATTTCCAATTTTAATTTACATGAAAGTCATCTATGATTTTAGTGTTTGCATTGTCAATCATCACGTGAAGACCTAATTTGACAATGTTAAAAGTTCGGAAGTCGTTTTCTATCCAAAACGTTGGATACTTCAACCCTAATTTTCCTTTATAATAATAATCATTATTAAAAAATGGTACAAACTCTCGTTCACGATATGTTTTAATCAAATTGAGATCACTTATAGTGTAATATGTGATATCGTATTATTTACTAATCAAAAGTAATTAGTAATAGTGTCAAAATTTTAACATAATATCGAACATATGGTAAAATGAAAACCACTTATCTCAACTCATATTAATATACTAGGAAATCGCCCGACATAAAATGAACTGGGGAGGGGTTAAACTTAAAGAAAGAGCGTGTTTGGCTCTTTGAAGACATTATTATCTTGTATAATAATGTTTATTCCTTAATTGCTTCTTAATTAATTACCTAATTGCATGTGTAATGTACTTTATTCTATAAGGGTCAAACTTACTAATAGATAGATAATTAATGAAATTTAACCATGTTTAACATTTTTTATCCATTCATATGGTTAACATTTTTTATCCATTCAAGTTATTTATTATATTAACTCGACATTTTTAACATGTTACATTAAATGAAACTAAACATGACAACACATAAATAACTTGCACAATCTTTTTCTTTAATCTTATCCATTTCAATGCATCGCATGCTGCAAGTGTTTGCATAATGCACTCAAGTGACCCAACAACCTTTAATTTTATAATGTTTTTATTTATAAACGATACAATTAATAATTAATTTTGTATTCTTTTTCTTTTTCTTTTTTTAAAAGAAGGACTTTTAAGATTAGATTATAAGCATCAACTCTACATCATTAACACAATTACACAGTGAGACCCCGTGATGAATGGCATCTAATACTTTTGTAAAACTTTAATCTTAATTGTATGAACGATATTTTGAATAACGGGTAAAATTAATTATTGACCACTCAACTTTAACCAAGTTACTATTTAATACACTCAACTTTGAAAAGTATCTCAATATCCACTCTTTTTTTTCACTATGTTACTCATCTATTACCCGACGTCTAACACTCTGCAATGATGCCACTTTTTTTTTATATTCTTTTTTTTAATTATTTTCACTTATATCTAACAATACTTAGATGACAAGATCCATTTTCTTGAAATATATATTTAATAATTTAGTAAATTTTCTGAATTATAGTATTGTATAAATTATAATGCTTACCAATTACTTGAATCCATTAAATTATTACTATTCTAATCGAAATAGTTTAATTCATTTTCATTTATAGTCTAATATTGTACAATTTGCATTATTAAACAACCCATTAAATTTATAAGCTTGGCTTGCATAGTTAATCAAACTACAAATTAAATTGCATTTAAGATCATGGAAATTTTTTGTAGTGGTAATGAACATTAAATGAAAAATAATTTATAAATGAAGAGTATTTACTCAAGTTCTTAGTAATACTCTATTTATTCTCTTTATTAATCAATTATTATGATTAATTAACATCACTAATATTTAACAATAGTCTATGGGACAATACATCGACATTAAATAAAAGGTCGAATTAAATGGGTAAAAGTTAAAGTACTCTAATTATAATTAATTAATTAATTAATGTCTCCATCCAAAAGATGCACCGCTCAATAATTTAATTAGCACGCTGATTGGACCACTAAGCCGCAACAACCATGGTGCTTACTTATTTTCAACCTTTTGACTAAAAAATAAATCATTTTTTTGACCAACCGATCAACTTATTTGCTAAGAATAAGCCCATCCAAACATGTGTGTGACTTTACATAACAATCGTTCTATCATTAGTTAACCGAAATCATGCTGAATTGCATTTTCATAATAGAGGTTGATATAACTAGTTTGTGTCTACAATATTGATGTTCAAATATATTAAACAATGCCTAACAAAGTTACGAGACATAAAAAACAAAATGGAAGTGAAATATAAGGGTTGGTTGTTGGGCCAACCACGGCCGGATCGGAGGTAACATGCCGCGTGAGGCACCAAAAAATGCCTCTTCAGTCTAAGAATTGTGTTCTTCGATTTTTTGTGTCTTTACACTACAAAACCAAGATGAATTTGATGTAAGTGTATACAAGAAATCATCCACAAACAATATCTAAGTGTTGAAACATCAAATATTCATTTCATAAATCTCAGATTTCTCAAACATTCATGGTTCTTTTTTTCAGATTTCATTAGTGTTAGTGCAATTCAGTTTGAGGCTTGAAATCCACTAAAAGTTATTTAAGTGAAGATGCTTTGGGGGCTGCTTGGAAGTTTTTTTTCACTGATTTTGATCAGTTTTTGTGTTGTACCGTTTATAAAAACCACCAAAAATTGGTGTTGTGTAATTTTGAGTATATCTCCCAACTCCAAAATCGGTGGTTTTTTGCCATTCTTTAAAATTTCTTCCACGTTTACCCACTCTCAAATATTTATTTTTAAAACTATCATAAACTTAATATTTGTAAAAATAAAAGTACATATGCAAAAACAAGAAAACATATGCAAGAACATAAATTTAATTTTATATTTTTAATAATAAGTGGATATATAATTTAAATTTAAATTTTTTTTATATATGTGCATATTTATAATTTGATTATTTAAAAAAAAAATTAGAACCGCTAGATAATAAACTCTCAAGCATGAAAAATCACTCAAAACCGCTCCCCTCATAAACGCTCAAAACTGGTACTTTAAAAAACTCTCATAATCGGTACTCCAAAACTCCTAATCACACCCTTAACATCTCATTATTTAAGAAAGAGTTCAAATATCGTTTTAGGACAGCGTTCTATTCGCTTCAAGTTATGTTCTTATTAGTTTCTTTTGTATTCTTTAAGTTCTGCAATTTTTTTACATTTGTGTTTCATTCTTCATCTTCGAAGTAAGTTATTCTACAATCCAAAGCGATATTTTTTCATTCAGTGGAGTCTAAAATTATCAATTTGAAGCAATGGAATGGAAGGCAATAAAAAGAATAAATTTTACCATAGAAAAGCACCCTTGTGCGAACATGGCTGATATCGAGTTCAATAAACAACTATAAATTTCTTTTCTTCTTGTAGTGATTGGTAAATTTAAGATATCAAGTCATAAATCTTTGATTAATCTATTTCAACTATTGTTTTCCATAAAAATACTTTGGTGAATGTCCTAGAATAATATGATACATTTATAAAAAAAATTCTATCTAAGTTCTTATGTGGTTTATGAAAAAATGATGATTATGTAGTACAAGGTTGTGTCTCTTCCTGAGAAGGGTACTTAAATTAATGTTATTTGTTGTATGTGCATTTTGTAGATGCTTTTAGATTGTATATTGGATATTTTTTAAAGGAAATTCGAGTTTTAGTTTTGTGATGATTCATTTGCAAATGATATTTCGGCCAATGGGAGTATACATTCAATGAATGTGCATTGTAATTCTAACATTGGTTTTCATGAGAGGATAATGAGATTTTGAAAAGCGATTTCAGAATTTAATTTACCATACATGAATGAAACTACACAAACTTCATAGTCTTGCCCTTGTATTTGAGATACAAATGAAGAAACAGACATGGTTTTGAAGGGTTACTTTCCTTCCGAAGCACTTTCTTGCATTGAATTGAAGTCTAATGAAATCAGCATTTTGCAGGGCTATTAGATTGCAGTGCTCTTTCAAGCATGGAAAATGGAAAGTGCTCAAGTATGGCAGTGCCTATGATTGCGTAGACAAAAGAAATTGAATCTGTTTTACAATGTTTTACAAAATACTGAAGCAAATAACCCATGTAAATGGTATAATAGAAACAAAGAGGTTTCTATTTTCACATTAAAAATGAAAGATTTTGATCAAGTGGATATCATATTAGGTATAAAAATGATAAATAACAGTGGGGGGGCTATACCTACTTGGTCAAGTGAATATCATATTAGGTATAAAAATGAGTAAGAAAAGTGGAAGTTATACCTTAACACAATCACATTATATTGAGAATATAATAAATAAGTTCAAACATTTGAGCATAAAACATGCGAATAATTTGTTTGATCCTAGTATCAAACTTGTAAAGAATGATAGAAGGGGCATTACACAACTTGAATACGCAAGTGCAATTGGTAGTCTAATGTACACGGTACAATATACAAGACCGGATATTATATTTGAAATTATTAAACTTAGTAGGTTTATAAGTAACCTAAGTGTCAAACATTTGAAGGCTATTGGTAGGTTTCTTGGTTATTTAAAAATGACCAAAAACCTTGAACTCTAATATTCTAAGTTTTCGATTATTTTAGAAAGATATACTAATGCTAGTAGGATATCAAATGCAAGGTGCTACATCATGTTAGGTGTTTACTCTTGGAGGAGGTGCCGTTTCTTGGAGATCTAAGAAACAAAGTATTATACATTCAACTATGGAATCAAAATTTATTACATTAGTATAAATGTGAAAAACAGAAGCTGAGTGGCTCTGGGATCTTCTATATTAAGTTCCACTGGATACGAAGAATGAGTCTCCTATCTCAATACTATGTGATAGTCAGGCTACATTAGTTAAAGCATATAGTGATGTTTATAATGAAAAGTCTAGACATATGAGTCTTAGACATGACTATGCAAAGAAATTAATCAAAAGTTGAGTAATTTCTCTTACTTTTGTAAGATCAAGTGATAATTTAATTGATCCATTCACAAAGTCACTTACTAAAGAGTTAGTAAGATCGACATCGAGTAGAATGTGGTTGAAAATCCTAAATTAAATTCACCAATAACAACAGCCTTACTTGTCATTACGAAATGAATAATTCACAAGTTCAATGGGTAATAACAAATTTCGATAAGTAAATGATTACCAGCATTTAAATAATACAAATCATATCCTAATGATGTAAGTGTTGGTGTTACAGTTGGACGATTGAGTTAAAAACTCTTAATGAAATTCAGTACGTAGTACAAATGTTTTCATTGTAACAAATACATTGTAAGAATTTCACCTAAATGAACTTAGAAGTGGTGCTGCTTCAAGAAAAGTTTGGAGTTACTTATTAAAAAGTTCATGAAACCGGTTAGCGCATGGCAATTCAATGCACTAATCAAACTTATGTGGAAAAAATTGAATGAGAATATTTATTTGTGTGACATTACCGGTATTATCACAAAGAATAACAGGTTAAAAGTCAAGACTATCTAGGATTTTGATATTACTTTGCAATGTTTACATTAAGATAATGTTCATGTTGGTTTGTACTTGTAGATGCCTTAGCTTGTCCTTTTGATTAGGAATATGGTTGAGAGTAGTGGTGAGGATATTTTCATTTAGCATGTTCTACAATTATTCTCTAAGTTGCTATCCTTTAGGAGTATTTTTGGAATATTTGGACGTCTATCCCCAAGCTTTGTGTCGGCCTTCCTAGATATAATTGATTCCAGGAGTTGTCAAAATTATACTCAACAGAGGGGATGAACCGGGTAATAATTATAAATCTAACTCAAACTTTGCATGTGAGCTTGTATATTCTATTGAATCCTTTGGGCATATGGTAAATGCAACTTTTCCCATAGTGCATCAGCATTAATGTTAGGCCAGATATCAGGATGGATAGTTTAATTAAGTTGTCATCTTTCTCTGAAATGTCTTGAACTCTTGGAGATATTTTTGTTAATCTATATGGATGTTGAATGGGTGAGCAACATATTCTTTAACATGAGAAAAATGTTCATAGTAACTCGATTTAGTGCAATGACCTTGTATTTGGAAAACAAGAATTACATGAACAAATGTGCATGAAGTCCTAAGATCTTTGAATTTTAAAAGAAAGGTCCGAAATTTTTCTGTCCAATGGGAAAGTGGGTAGATGATTTCATGACTAGGTACTTATGGGTAGTTTTTTCACAGTTGTGAAGACAATTTGGATAATCTGTAATTTCTTGGTGTGGGTTGATTGAGAGTCTATTGAGGCATCTTCAACCTAAACTCCAACCATGCTACAAATTGGGACGCCAAAATGGAGAAATGAACAGTGTTACACCATATATGGCTATATATGGCGCAACACTTTTCATATAGGGATGCATTTGGTGTGTTTTTTCCTTCCTATTTTGCCACCTTATTACAATACAAATTTTTTTTTCCTCTATATCCTTGTTTATTATCATTTTATTATTCTAGTGATATTAAGTTATTTATGTTTCTTTTAATTTGATTATTATTTTTATTGACATAATAAATTGTATTAATCGAACTGAATATATTAAAATATAAAAAACTCGTAAAATTTGAAAAAGTTACAAATTCGATTATTGGAACGAGGACGAGAATTTAGCACCACGACTAGGTAGACACTGAAAAGGAAAAATAAAAGTAAAATACAACATTAACTAAAATACTACAGTTTAATAGTCTGGTAAATCATTTCCAAATCCTTGAAGACCATTCAAATATTGACCAAATGGACACGAGCTAAATTGAGATTCGTTGGCTTGCTATTGAGCATTTTTTCGAATAATTCTCGTTTTTTTATTTCGAACAGACTTGCGCATAATTGGATTTGGTATGGAACTCGAATATTTAAATTAGATTTTGTCCTCTTCTCGATATTCTACCACGTTCATTTTTTTTTTGCCTCGGTTTGAGCTCAAAGAATTTGGAGTTAGAAATTTTGTTGCTTATCATCGTGACTTTGTTTGGCAATTTGAATTAGTTGACGATTCTCTTCTCTCATTTCTGCAATCATTTTAGTATTTTCTTCATCATTTTTCATTTTTCATTTTGCTTTTTTTTTTTTACTCCAATAGGTCGTTGATTTGAAGTACCATCAATATTTTATTTACTTATATTAGGAGAAAATGAAGACAATCTAAGATATTCTGGTGTGGGAGATGGTCGTGGTGATGCAAAGTAACCACTGTGCCTGTGGAAGCTTGATATTGCAGTGTTAACGTCATTTCCAATATTTTCAGTATCTTTGAGGAGTCAAATATGATCAAATTTGAAGCATTTTTTGAATTTTTCATCCTGTGACACCAGCGCATTCACTCGATTCATCTGCAAATTGATATAAATGTTTATGTTAATGTCTAATAAATATAATATTTATAATAAAAAAACATTATAAATAATACTTACAATATCTTATTCCGATGCACCACTTGGATTCAAATATTCAACTTGTTAACTGCATCCTCTCAATTTGTCAACAGAAGCAATAATAACCGACATCTAACATTGAAAAGATCTTTGAGGTCGATTTTGCATCATAAATTCTGGTTTTGAGCCATATACTCACTTTCAACTCAAGTCCAAAATGTATTTATCGATTGATATATATACGACATGAGTGTATGTCTTCTTCATTTGTGTATAAAACAGTTCATTTATTTAAACTCGTAGTTATGAAATTTTAGAAAATATGCAGTTTCGATTTAGAAAGAAGTGGTGGTAAGATGAAGATACCTGATTTCGAGAATTCTTTACTCGACAAATCAAAAAGAAATAGGCTCACATTGCACTTCGAAATGCATTGATTGATTAATTGTGGGATGAATATACTAATTTCGAGAATTAAATGGCAAATGAATTATATTTTATGTTTTTTTTTTTTGGATATTTGTATTTGTTATGATTTTTTTTTTATATTTTGTGATGTTAAATATATTTTTCTGTTAATTGTGATATTAAGTATTGTGCTTTTTTTTAATAAATACAATAATTTAGGTAAATAAGTGTAATTTTTAATTTATACATTTAATATAAATATATTATACAATTAAATATTTTTGAAATAAATTAATAATTGAGAATTAAAAATATAAGAAAAGAGAATATATATTGTTTATTTGATACAAAATTTAAAGGAATGAGTTAGAGATTACATATGAATTTAATATAAAAATTGTACTAATTTTAATATATGAATGGAAGACAATCCGATGCTTGTATCTTTGATCAGACTTTCGACAATAAGTCCAGAGGGGGAATATCTGAATCTATGACCAGACTCAGAGCCTCCGAACAAAAAAATAAATTATTTTGATTGTGATGTGATGTCAGATGATTTTCATTACATTAAATTTCCATTACTTGTGGATCAGTGAATGGGCTTGAAATGACTGTCCTACTTTTGCTGCATTTAAACCTTGCAACCCTACTAAGTACCAACTGAAACCTTCGTTCAATTATTATAAGGGAAATTGGCTCAAATGATCTATAACCTTTATTTTTTGACACAAAAGTTACTAATCTATGTGTTTTGGTGCAAAATTAATTCTTATTTGATGAAAAAGATAAATATACCCTTATTTTTAAGAGATAATTGTATATTTGATCCCTAACATTTCAAAAAATTTGAAAATATATTCTTAACCTTTAAAAATAGTACCGTACATTCCAACATTTAAAAAAATAGACATGGCAGTTCATTTATGACAAAATTGTCATTCTCTTTAAAGAAAAAAAAAATAAGAAAAAAAATGTTTGAAAAATAACCAAATTTACAAAAAAAAAAAAAAAAAGTAACAAAATGGCCATCTTCAAATTTAGAAGCATTGTTCTTAACTTTCATCAAAGAAGATATAATATTCTTGGCCATACTATTTTGAATTGTTCTAAAAAGCCCGTCTAAGCCTTGCCTAGGCTTGAAGTTCGACCTCCACGCCTAGCCACGCATCACGTATTGTCCTCGCCTTGCCCTTATCTGGCTCTCACCTAGGATTCGCCAAGGCCCGAAAAGTTTGAAACTCGACCTCCACGCCTAACCACGCTTTACGCTTTTTAAAACATTGTCATTCTCTGCCGTTTTGTTATCTCCATTTCCGACAACACTTTTCACTCTAGAGTCATATTTTTTATATGAACGCAGTCTGATTTGCGGTCACAAGAGAATTTGTGACCCTAATTGAGCTATGATTCGCCTTTAACTCTTCAGTCTTATCATTTAAGTGTTTGTTTTGAGTCTGGTTCTTAAAAATTGAAGACCATTTATTCAATTCAGAAGAAGACTTGGATGATGAAATACTATTGACAATCTGTCTTGCAGGAGGCTCCTTGAGCAAAACTGTACTATTATTCTTATTCGAAACTTTACCTTTATCATTTATTTCTTGATTTTGGGTCTGGTTTTTAGCAACTGGGGGTTGTGTACAAAATTGGTGTTTTTATATCTAGTTCCATAATTGTGGACCTGTGTTGAGGAATTTGAGAAAAAATAGGAGAAAAATGAAGAAAAATGAGATCTATAAGACTCGTCAGAGAAAATTGATGATTTTGAAGAGCTTGAACTTGTAGTTGAAGTGAAAGTATTAGTGAACCACGGGGAATAAGGGTTTGAAGAGGGGGTGAAAGCAAAAAAATGGTGAGGCTAATAAAAACAAATGCAAAGTCATATGCAGCGGTTCTTTTGGTTTTTTGGAGTGAGAAGTGGCTTTTGAAGTTTGATATCGAGGTTTTGTCATTATTAGGTGCATATTTTGTCACATCTGCCATATGGGTAGTGAAGTTTTGCAGTTGTTTTAAAAATTCCAGCAATGTGTGAGAATGTGAGAAAAAGAAAGAAGCAAATTAGAAATTACACACAGAAAGCAAGAAAAGAGATGATAGTGGAGAAAGAGTTGTCCACTTTGTTACTTTTTATTATTTTGAGGTAAATTTAGTTATTTTTTGATCATTTTTCTTTTTTCGTCTATTTAAAAGAAATGACAATTTCGTTATAAAGGACTTACCATGCCCATTTTTTTAAACATTGGGGATGTCTGGTACTATTTTTAAAAGTTAGGGATATATCTCCAATTTTTTTGAAAGGTTAGAGATCAAATATGCAATTATCTCTTATTATAATAACAAAGGTTTAAACTAAATATTTACAATTGATAAATCAAACTAATTAATTGATGGGTAAATATTAGATGATTTTCTTTTTCCCTTTATATATAGTCTTGTTTACTCTAAATTTGGTGCGTTAGAGTATTTCTAATAAGCTCTTTAAACATATGATGTTTTTTAATTTAAAGAGTCAATTCTTAAATTTTGCTTCAATATATCCTTCAATTTAATATTTTAATTTAGCAGGTGGGTTTAAAGAGTCAAATCGACTCTCTATTATCAAATGCATTGAAACAATTTCAATTTTCAATATTTTCAATATTGACTTTAATTAAATAGTATATAGAAATTGAGAAAGAAATATATGTAAGAAAAAAGAAAAAGGAGGAGAGCGAAAGATATTAAATGTTTATTGAAAGAAGTAAAATGAAGAGTATGGAGATAAATAAGTTGTTGGAATGTTTAAAAAAAAATTGCTCTTATAAATTTAAGAATGTTCTTTAAATATAGATAAGTTGTTGTAGATGTTCTTATTGACTTATTTATAAACATCTCGATATATACCAACTTTCGAACATATAAAAAAGCTTACACTCTATTCCAATTTAAAGTTAATTTACACCAACATTATCACTACAAATTTTTGAGCTTCCACTTTATAAAATTAAGGCAAAATTTATTTTCCTCCTCTTTTTCCTTTTCCACTTTTTTAATTTATTTATTAAATTTTATATTTTATGTAGCATGTTAGAATGTAACAACTTAAAACTAAACTAAAGCTAAGCCCAACTTGCAATACTCAACCAATATTTCGACCATAAATCATGACACATGACACTTTTTACAACTAGCTAAAATAACAAAAATCACATTAATATTAATTTCTTGTATAGAAATATCATAATCTATTGAAAAGTATATACGGTAATATGACATTTTCTATCATAAATCTACATGTTTGTGGAAATTACGACTTAAGGTTGTGATTGATGTTGTCATTCTTGTAGTGTCAACGAATTTAAAAAAGTAAATCTTTAAAATTCAGAATGTAGAATATCGTAGCATGAATGCACGAAATTTTTGATTTTAATGCAATTAAATCAACAATATTATGAACAAATACAAAAGTCACTGAAAATGAAATAATCACCGACTGTAAAGAGGTTTACTCTGTTACTGACACACACAAAAAAAAACTTTTATATCCGTCACTACGTCTTCATCCTCCCCAAACGTCTTCATCCTCCCCAAAACCCGTATCTCTCTCTCAATTTCTCCGTTTATCCATATTCTTCTCCATATTCATCAAAATCAAATTCTCCTCAAACAAAACTCTCTTTATCTCTCTCTCTCTCATTCTTCTCAACTCTTCAATCCATTAAATTTCTTTACGGTCGGATTCCACCGAAAAAAAGAAAAAAGAAAAATGGTATATGAAAAATGGTATACTTACTACTGCCTATTATACACAAGATGTGTGTGTTTTCTGGTTATAGATGCTTACATAATTTTGTTTGCACACGTATACAGGGCCACAGATCCTAAGGCTGATGTCTGAGGAGTGTGCGTGGTAGTTTTGGACTCTAAGATTTGCGTCAAAAAAGTTGAAGCTAAAAAGATCCAACTGGAGTTTCCCCTATCAACCACGCGTACACACACAGATTCAATCAGCAAAAATGGCCCTCCTCTCGTTTATTTCACCACCCCAATTTTAGTGCCCACAAACCCATATTCACCACCACCACCACCGTTCCAATTTCAATAGACTCACACCAGAGACACGTATACATACTGAATAGATATATGTGTTCTCTCTATATATAAAGAGCGCACTGGTGGTGTGGGGATTGGGATGGCGTCGTCGTCGTCGTCGGTGGTTTGTTCGTGGCTAATGGCGGCATGCTTGTCAGTTGCTTGTCAAAAGGACTCTTCTATTAGCCAACCATTTTTGTCGGCTTCAACGACGACGTTGGCGCGCCGGAGGAAGAGGGCTCTGTCCAAATGCGTGCCACACTTCTCTGGCATTCGTAATCTCATGAATTCTTGTTTGGCTTTTGAGCCCTGCGATGAGTTCTATAAATCTTCCGATGGCCTTTCGTCTTCCGAATTTTTCTTTGGATTCGGATCGAGGCATGTCCCGCTGCATTCCAGGAGCAGGAAACTCCACCTTCGTGCCCATTCTGGTAATTTATTCCATACGCATCTAGTGTGTGCATATGTATGTTTGTGCTGTTTGGGATTAATTTTGGTCTGTGGTAAACTGGTAATGCAGTGTTATGCCTTTTATGGTAGACTTGATTTTCTTTTTTTTATCTCTTTTGTAGTTTTGAACTTTATTTGAGTTTTAAGTACGTCTTGATAGTAGAATAATTTCATGTTCATTAATCTGTTTTTATTGATTATTGATAAAAAGTCAAATATTAGATTTTTGCTTCAACATTCGATTTATAGTGGAATGTTTTTCTTGAAATTAAAGCCGTTTGATTGGGTAAATGAGTACTTATTAGCTTTTGCATGAAGATATGTGGTTTCAGCTCTGCTGGCTGAAGGGTATTTCAGGCAGAGTAGGTATCTCAGTCTTCTTTCTAGTCTGTGTTCGCTCTATAACTTTGTAATTCACGGGTATGATTGTGTATATTTGTGCACGCATGTACGCAATAAGTTTTCACCTACCTTTTAGTTTATGGTTTTTTCAGGGTGGGTGAGGTTGGGTTCAGTTAGGTTTGTCAATCATGATGGTGGTTGTTGTCCACTATCCTATATTCCAACAATTTATGTTAGCCTATGTGGTGATAGTGATGGATATGTAGGTGGTTCATCTTATTGTGACCTAATTCAGTGATGCCATATGTAGTTTAAGAAAATTGGGTATGCCCATATGGTGCCTTGCTTTGGCATCTTGGGTCCATTTAAACATGTAAGTAAAAGGTGAAATTGGAAATTTAGTCCATTATATGGATTTTGAATGTTTGTTGGATAGGTATCTTGTCACTGGGTTGTACGGTTGTATTCTGAACACTTTTGGGTCCTTGTAAATTATAGGAGAAGCAATGGCCACAGCCGTGCGGCCTTCCATAGTGACTGTGCCCAAGAAGAAACCTCCAACCAAACAGAGGCGAGTAGTTGTGACTGGGATGGGTGTGGAGACACCACTTGGTCATGATCCAGACTTGTTTTACAATAACCTGCTTGAAGGTGTCAGTGGCATTAGTGAGATAGAGGCCTTTGATTGTTCCCAGTTTCCAACAGTAAGTCTTGTTCATGATCCCTTTTCATTTTTTTGAGGCAACTAGTTTTGATTTTGAGCATTAAGGGTTTTGATCACAGAGAATTGCTGGAGAGATCAAATCGTTCTCAACAGATGGTTGGGTTGCACCCAAATTTTCCAAAAGAATGGACAGGTTCATGCTTTACATGCTGACAGCGGGCAAAAAGGCTTTGGCTGATGGTGGAATTACAGAGGATGTGATGGATGAAATAAACAAAGCTAGGTGTGGTGTATTGATTGGCTCGGCTATGGGTGGGATGAAGGTGAGCTTGACTTCTATTACAGATTATGATGTCTAGCATTGTAAAGAAAAGAAAATTTAAAAGTAAAAGAAAATATTGATGCATAAATAGTGGAATGGACATTCATGGTGTAACTTCAAAGTTGAACCTTTGCAGCCATAAATGTGATGATTTGTCAAGTCTGCTGCTATCTGGTTCACAAGTATGCTACCTCAACTCAACGAGGCACAGACAGAAGCCACAATGGCTCCTTTTCTTTTGGGGACCAAATATTATTAAAAGTTTTCCAATTTATGATATTTTGATGAAAATGACAGTATTTATTTGATCACCTGCAACCTTTTTTTTTCCTTAATCACTTCTGGAATGGAACAGGATATTTTTTTGTTTGTCACTTCAACTTATCAAAATGTGTCTTTTACACCCCTCTCAGTTGAGATGTTAATTGGACAGGTGTTCAACGATGCAATAGAAGCTTTGCGTGTCTCTTATAGGAAGATGAATCCATTTTGTGTACCGTTTGCTACTACAAATATGGGCTCTGCCATGCTCGCAATGGACCTGGTATCTTAGATTCCTTCTGTTCACTATCATATAAACTTGATGAATAAATGACACGAGGACATCCTCCTAAGCTAATTGATTCATACTATAGGGATGGATGGGACCGAATTACTCAATATCTACTGCTTGTGCAACAAGCAACTTCTGTATACTGAATGCTTCTAACCACATCATCAGAGGTGAAGCTGTAAGTGTTCATGCATTCGAAGAATTATCTGCAAGCGGCCAAGCGTCAACCATCTTGGAGTTCATTGTCATAATTCCTTATACTCATTGAGATTTTGCAGGACGTGATGCTTTGTGGTGGCTCAGATGCAGTAATCATACCAATTGGTATCTGTCTTCTTCTTGGTTTACATGCATTTGAAATGCCTGAAGTTTTTAGTTTCCAATCATAAATTTTGGTGCAGGATTGGGAGGCTTTGTTGCATGCAAAGCACTTTCACAGAGAAACAGTGATCCTACTAAAGCTTCACGTCCATGGGATAGTGTAATTTTCTATACATTGCCTCCATTCCCTTTTTATGCCCAAGGGAACATAAGTCAATAGGTGCTGGATAAATGATGGGATAATATTCTGAAAACCAGAATGTTAATTCACAAGATATATGATTCAATTTACAAACGTATACGTCTTTGTTCTGGTATACCAATCTTTAATCAACTGAAGGATATTGAACTTCTAAATACAATGTTAGACGTTCAATGTTTAATCTTTCAAAATCGATTTTGAATGAGCGATGTTTTATTCATTATTATCAATCAGGAAGTTTATTATTAGTAAGGATTAAAGTGTTTGACGCTGAATTCAGTAATAACTGATATCACTAAAAATAAAGAACAATGGCACTTAGACCGCACCCGGCACCTGTAGTTTTCTATGGCTGCTAATACGGAAGCAAGCTAATTGAATCTCCCCGATAATTCCGTGACACTCCCCCTATTATTTAATGTTTGATCTTTTATAGAACCGTGATGGATTTGTTATGGGAGAAGGGGCTGGGGTATTGCTACTGGAAGAACTTGAACATGCTAAGGTATTCTGAAACTCCAATATATTCATGTATACTCGTTTCTTCTACATTGAGATGAGTTACCTGTTGGCCGATATATTCTTTAAATTATCTCTCCAATCATATTTTGGATGAGTAGAGAAGAGGTGCAAATATTTATGCTGAGTTTCTTGGCGGAAGCTTCACTTGCGATGCTTATCACATGACACAGCCTCATCCAGAAGGTAATATTTTTGTTTTCTTGCATCTATGCATTCATCGGTGATGGATAATTGAGATTCTTGGTTCAGACTCAACCATATATATATATTCTAATAACAAGAAGAGATGCATTCTCAAGTTCCTGTGGTTAGTGTTTTATAATGTATATAATTATTTCTGTGGACAATGTCTCGTTAAAGTCTCAAGCCAGCAATCTTGACTTTTAGTTTTAAATGAGTGTGACCGACCTTACCCAAATACACGTATGTAGATAGTCCATCCAGTTCCTGTGGTTAGTGTTCTATAATGTATATAATTATTTCTGTGGACAATGTCTAGTTAAAGTCTCAAGCCAGCAATCTTGACTTTTAGTTTTAAATGAGTGTGACCGACCTTACCCAAATACACGTATGTAGATAGTCCATCAAACCTAGTTTCTTGACTAAAGTAATGGTGCTTAAATCTAAAGTTATTCCTTTTAAGTCATTTGACTCTATCTCAATTCTAGACAACTCAGCAAGTCAAAGTATTATGTTATCCAATATGTGTCATGTGATTGATTGTATATGTAGTAATACCAAAGTCAATACATTGATAGGTCAAAACTTTGGTAAACGACTGACCTACATGAACAATTTATATATAATCTCTTGTTGCTTATGACATTCCTGATAGAACTTATTTGTGGACGGAATTAGATGGCTTCTTAAGAGAGTTGGAACTAGATTTGTAAGTTGGGTTAAGTTTGTGGGTTTAGATTATTGAAATATAGTGGGATGGTATCCTTGCTTTCTTAGCTGTAGCAAAACCATTGTTTGTTTCTTCCCGAGGTACAAATCAGGATTAAATGTTCACAAGTCTTTCAGATTTAAGAGGAGAAAGTATACTTGCATTCAAATTTTTGTGCTTCGGACTTAAATTGAGACGGAAGATATCTTCCCTTCAAACCCCTCTGAAAGAAAAGGAGAAATAAATAAAGTAGCAGGAAAACATACATGCAATAAATGTAAAATGTACAAAGAATCGGCAGTAAAGATCCTTGCCAAATATCTTTCTCCCCCTCTCTCTCTTTCTGTGTATATCTTTCTCCCCCTGTCTCTTTCTGTGTTTGTGTCTGAGTTATTTTTGACTTTCAGAGAAATGCCATTATAACTTCTTAAGTAATAACTTCCGAGGTGACTATAAATAGTTTTTTTAGGCTTGAATACCATAAGATACCAGTGTTCTGCTTTTTAACTATGGAAATAAACAAATAGATTTCCTGAAAAGAAAAGTTTTCCTGGAAGTTAGACTCAACATTTTAGGGTCTTCTGCAACAGCCCTCAACATTATCCGTTGCCAATTTTCCATTCTATTTGTGCCTATACTTACTCTAATCAAATTGTTCACGTTCATTTTAATACATTTTTTTGATGATACTCATCCTGATAGCTCTCTCTCTCTCTCTCTCTCTCTCTCTCTCTCTTCCCCCTTAATTTACAATCTTCTGAACATTCAACTATTGGACCGAGTGCATATCCGATGTAATTTTAACTCTTGATCACACCTATAAGCAGGAACTGGCGTCATCTTGTGCTTAGAGAAGGCTTTAGCTCAGTCAGGAGTGTCCAGGGAAGATGTGAACTACATAAATGCACATGCAACATCCACTCCATCTGGCGATCTCCAGGAATATAGAGCTCTTATTCATTGTTTTGGGCAGAATCCAGAGGTCTCCAGATAAATACAAGTTCTCGTTCTTGGCTTTATAATTATTACATTTTATTTCCTATTTCGCAGGGCAATCATTGCTTATTCTTCTTGTGTGCAGTTACGAGTAAACTCCACAAAATCTATGACTGGCCATCTGCTTGGCGCAGCTGGTGCTGTGGAGGCTGTTGCAACTGTGCAGGTTCCTTTCATGTTTATTTGTTTACAGAAGTCAATAAGAAATCACAGCGCATCTTAATTAGTGAACTCCGCAGAAATCCTTTCAATGATCATCTTTAATGTAATAGACATTGCCTTTCATATTGCATCATGTGAGCTATCAATGAGTATTTGATGGTTTGGTTTACGCCCTGTGAAGAACGGACATTCTCCTAGGGTCGAGTGTCTATGTCCAACATGTATTGTAAGCCTTGAACACTCTGGGATAGGTGTTCAACACATCACACTGCGTGTCCAATTCTTTGAATATATTTTGAGATTTCAGATGCATGAGAGCCAACCCCAGCACTCGCATGCATATCCAACAAGTCACGTGGTTTGTCCTATAGTTTTTATTTTTTGACACAGGAACATGGCCCCGACATGTCTAGGACACAGAAATCATCCTGCTTATTGGAGGCCATTGTGTTAGCTCCAATCTTCTATTGACTGAAAACATTTGTTCGAGCAATTGGTAAAAATTTGGCTAATGTGTTTCCCTAGGCGTACTATAGGTTCGCAAGACCACCACATCCAAGTCCATAAACTTAAAAGCTTAATGGGTTCAGATGAGTATGTGGGATAGAATCTGATACGATAGAGAGGCTTCAACTACCCTCTTGTGGGATTAATTGCTGGGCTCCACTTTTTGCATAGTACAAATGCTTGATTTAGAGTCTTTAAATAAATAATAAGCCTGTACTCCTGCAGTACTGCAATTATTGTGGTCTACTCGACTTTTGGTTAATCTCTTTCTTAGCTTTCTCTCTTTCTCATTTATGGTTGTACTGGGCTCACACAAGGCTTCTCTATAACTCTAAAGTGGGCCTTTCAATTGTCTGACCTCATATGTTGATGTCGTAACTTAATATGGGGGCTTTATATTTGGCGGGTGTGCGCTTGTTGTTGGGGCTGTCTGGCTCTGTTTTATTCCTTCAAATGTCCGGATGACCGAGGGACTGGTATTCAGGTAATGGGATTAGATCAATCCAGGAATGTTTTGGAATCAAGTTCTTTAGCTAGCCAGCCAAAGTCATCAATAATATATTATTGGTTATGTAATTTCTGGGTTCCTATTAGGCAAACTGATGCTCTGTGCTTCTTGTTTATTGCTCATGTAATTTCCATTTTGTTGATTAATTGGATATTCTCTTTGATATATACTTGTAACGGTGCTTGATTATTGAAGCGGACCTTTTATCCTTGTAGGCCATTCGGACAGGTTGGGTTCATCCAAATATAAATCTTGAAAATCCAGATGATGGTGTGGTATGTTCCTTGCCATTGGTTTCATGTGCAAAGGATATTGTGATACTATGTCACTAATTCACTTTAACATAATTAAATTTGTTCTCTCAAGCATTAAATTGTAAAATATTTTTAATTGCATTACATTCCCGTTAGTGGCTAGAAGGCTTCAGAGATAGCATCTGGTAAAATGGAGGCATTTGACTTGTACAGAGAGAAAAAGGAGGGTACAAACATGGAAGAGTCAGACTGTCAAATACAGGGACAGAACTAGAATTGAATTTTAGGGTGGGTTAAATATTTTTTGGGGCTAATTTTATACAGTAAATATATATATATATATTTTTTTGAGCCAATCTTGTGAAGTAAAAGGTTTATTATTATTTTTTAAACACAAACTTGAAACTGGGCCATCGCCCAATAGTGGAACACATAGGTCCGCCCTCAATCATTCTTAAATTTTTATGCATATTTTGATTTTCAGCTAAAAGTACAACTGCCTAGTGAATAGAATTAATTTTGCACCTTTGCTGGTTTGATTGTTTGACTCCATTTTGAGTGACCCAAAATGTAACTGTGTCGTAATAAGATTCATTTTACCATTGGTAGACTCATGGTTTGACTAGTTTATAGCTATGTGGTAAAACCGAGCCAACTAACTATATAGCATTTATGATGATCACACATTGGTTCAGGATACAAATGTGCTGGTGGGATCAAAGAAAGAAAGACTCGACATTAAGGTGGCATTGTCTAATTCATTTGGATTTGGTGGCCACAACTCATCAATTTTATTTGCTCCATTCAAGTAGATCTTGCTTGAGTTGGCAAATAGTTATATCAAAGGTGTAACTCAAAACTTATATTTTCCTTAAATTTATGGCAATCAAATTTACATTTGTGCGCATTTAATTTTGTTTTCTGGGCCAGTGGTAGTGAATTTTTTTCACAAGCCCAATCCTGATTTGAAGTTTCTTCACTAACACCTGTACGAACCACTCATTATGAAAATTATAGTTGCCTTTCTCACATGATCAGTGGTTTTGCTGCTGATGCAGTGCCTGTTCGGTGGGATGATTGGTCGGGCCAAAAGGAAAGAAGTGTCATTGAAAGAAAACTCTGCGATTCCTGTCAAATTGTTGTTTTGATACTTTCTCAACCTCCACACCATGCATAGTTGATCATTGGACTTCACTGGAGATCTGATATATTCCCTTGTAAACCACTAACCCTTGCCTTTATTCCTAGTTAGCCATTTTGTATGTACAAGTCGAGTGATGATTCTTGATCTTTAATATAAATTTCTGAGGTAGATTTTTCTGGCATAATTCAACTAGTTCACTTGGGAAAGGAAAATACATTTGGAAGTTTTTGAATCTGAATGATATTAGAAACTCTTATCATCTGGGATAAATGTTACCAACAGCCATTTGTGAGTCAATTATCCCATTATCACCTCTTACATGTCAAAATGCTTTGATAGGTCTAAATTATAAAAGGATCTCTACTATCTGGTGCCTGAGAAAAGGCCAAGGAGCTTTTTTGTTTTTTTCTTTCTTTGTAAGAAATTGAGTTGGAATAAGTTGTTTAGAGAGCAAATCAAGTTATGAGAGTAAGTTGAGAGAAAAATAGTAAATAGTCTTTGTGAGAGTTCTAAAGAGAGTAATCCTATATACTCTTTCTTCTCCATCTTATCCTACATTTGTGCTTTTCTTGAGGTGTCCTAATGAATCGAGGTGCTTGGTCTCGAGTGGCCTGATATGTGAAAAGAACGGCGTAAGCCTCTATAGTGGGTATTTAGCAAAGACTACGAGGAATAGATAACGAATGGTGATTAGTTAGTGTTGCATAATTACTTAGAAAGAGTCGAGTTCTTAATACAATTTTGACACGACATGATTGTAATCAAAGTAGTTTGGTCTAATCTATTATTTTATGAGATATCTTCTGCGTGGATGCTTGTGCAAAAATTTACACATTACCCTCTCGACCAAAAAGAATTTCCCGCGAGAGAAAAACGGGACCCTAGGACAAAATGAAGTTGGATTAATAAATATTTTCATTGCATATGTAGATGATCAAATCTTATGATTCCCAATTGCAGAATTCTGTGTATGATGTACGAAACTCTGATATACTAAAAAGTATTATAATAATTATTGTGTGTTATGAATATATGTTCCAGGTATTGTTGATCAAGTGAATTTTAATTTAGTTGATAGTCATGATGTTACATTAAATTTTACGTAGTGAACCCTGTACATCCCTTATGTGCAATTGCCATATTGTCATCACAATAAAGCGTCATAGGATTCGCAGCCTCAACTAGATGAATTCTACACCAATTGAGAGATCGTTGGAAAGATGTACGTGTAGAGCTTGCTTCGATAGCAATGGATGAATAGCTAAACGTAGAACAAACTAAGGTGCACTTTGGCTTTGGAACTCGAAACAACATAGGGGACAATAAATATCTTGGATATTTCATGTTTTTTTTTTTTTTTTTTTCAAAAAAAAAATAAGTATTTGTATTGTGTCGTATTGTATTTCTATGTACAGTAACGGTTTAGTGCAGTAGGTTGAGAATCAATGCTTGTCGGACATAAATACTTAAATTAAATGATGAATAAGCAATAATTTATTTGTTAGTAGGTGTGGGAAAAGAGTAGGTTGAAGTTTGGGCTGATGAAATGCTGATACTAATGCAAATAGCCAAATATCTTGGGAAGATGAAGATACAAGGAATGTTTCTCAAAATTATTTCATACAGGCTTTGTGCAAAATTTCAAGTTAATCATTAAAGTTTTTTCTAATTTCATCATTAGTCACTTGGTTAATAATTTGACTAGCATCTTTTGAGTGGATTAAGCGCTATCAATTCGAATAATAGAAAAAGTAAGTATAAAAAACATTTAATGAGTGAAAAAATATAGTGGTGGTAACGAGACAAGTCTAGCTGGGCTCGCTGTCGAGTCTTTCGAATTTTTTTCTTCTCTCTTTAAATTCAACATCTTTTCAAAAGGAATAAAAAAATAAAATCAAGTCAACAAGCTGGTCGCAACACTTAGACAAAATGGGCACCCGTGAACTCACCCGGTGTGCCTGTCCATGAACCAACTCGTTAAACCCGCAAGCCTAGGGACCGAGCTCGGCCATAGGCTCATGCCTTCATGGGCTAGGGCTAACGAGTGACTCAAGCCCATTGCAATCCTAAAGAAAACATCTTTTTTAAAAGGGTAAAAATAATGGAAAACGCAACTTATGCACATGTGGCAATTGAATTAACAACATTTGGTTTGCTTGGCAGATGCCACAATAGATTATACTTTAATTTACGAATGACCTGAAATTATTATATACTTTATTTCACATGGAGGAGTGCGCATCTTTATGTTGGATGTTCTTTTGTCGTGCGACCCGGCGGCATATGTGCGACCTGCGGCCCACACTTCCTATTTGTTCAGGGCGGGCGGCGTGAAATCTGATGAATAAATGAGTCACAAAAACTTTAGTGACCAACTTGGAATTTTACACAAACTTCAGTGACTATTGATGAGATTAACTTAGTTAATCGATGAATAGACCAATATTATCTCTTAATGATTGGAATTAAATTAAAATACACTTCATTAATTATACACACACACAACCCAAGAATCAGACACAAACTGGACAATAATTTCTAAGTTTGAACATTTATTTTCCCACGAGATTCATCAAGAAGGTTGATCAGATACAGTGCATTACTTGTAATTCTAGCCAGATTTGTGATCTTCTTTTTCACATCTGATCTTATTTTTCCATCAATCTCTTTGAACCCATCAAGGCAAGTGTCTTCATTCGTCAAGGCGGCGCTAACCCATGTCTCGGCGTTGCTCATTTGCCACCGGAAGTCTCCGCTTCTGAGGTGGTGGAGTTCCTCCAGAGTCTTGCTCAGCTCCTCCATGGAGTCACCCATTTGCTCAACGCAATCATTTAATGCCCCCTCCTCCCTCTTGCTATGGCTCCTTAGCTGGGAGACGAAGTCGGATGCCGTGCGTGCTCGAGAGAGGCTGACTTTCACTTCTGCCTGCGCCAGGTCGCGCGGGGTGTTGGCCGGCCCCGAGTAGGAGGACAGTGTTCGGAGGCAAATGTTGGGGTAGCTAGCATGGACACATGAGGTACGAACAAGGTCGTGTTTTGGTGGGGCGGTGTGTTTTTCTGCGCCATGGGTTGATATTATTGAGACGAGGAGGAGCAGGAGGATCACGAGGAGAGAAAAATGCACGACGTCAGTCATTTCTTAGCCCCTATCGAGTTATTAGAGCAACTACCTCGGAGTCGCACTTTTCGAGTGAAATGGCTAAGCAAAGCTTTGGGGACAGTGCCAGAAGCCAGATGTGTTGTAATAAGATAGCTAATGGTTTGTTTTATAGAAGGGGTTGTTGGGTTTTACAAGTTAATAACACAGTGGGAGACGTGAATTTGGTCTTCAAATTGAAACAAATAACGAGATTGTCCCTCGACTTTGCAATATTTGTTGGTTTTATTGAAAATTAGTTGGGAAATGGAGGTTAGTTATGGGAAAACAAGGAAACTAAATGCTGAATGGGCACTTTTGAATCCCTACTCCCCAAACCTAAAATTACCAGCCATTTATGATTTACTTTCCTCTTCCACCATTAATGATTGGTCTGTAGTTTGGCTAATGTCATCGTTGGTCAACTCTACAAGTAATTTCAAGACAAAATATTTTATCGTTACAAGTGAAACTTTAGTGATATTGATCGTCACGTGTCCATGCCATTTTTCAATCTATGATGTGTGTGCTATTGTAAATATGAGTGCTGATCTCTTGTTCCCAAGGGAGTAAAAATTTTTGCCCACCTGCTAAAGTGTCAGCAGCCCAGAAATCTTGCCTACCTGCTGATGTGTTAGTAGGTTAATATAACATGTTGAGTGCACTCTATGTCTCGAGACGAGTTAAATGTTTTTTTTAAGGTTAGGGTTAGCTTCCTCTTGGTACTATTTTTATTTTGTTATTAATATACTAGGCCTTGATCGATTTATTCAAAAAAAAAAAAAAAAAAAAAACTTCCTTTATTTAGGAGTTTAGGGTTTGTGAGGGGGTAATAGTGCACATTGTCATTATTTTGGGAAAAACTAACCTCATACACTCCAAAATGGGATTTCCTCAATCCTATCATCTAAGTGACCACATTGATTATGTTTACAATGGCACATATATAGTGGCTCTTTTTTTGCTGGACTCTCCCTTGATCCAATATATATATTTTTTTGTATAAGAAAAAAATATTCCCAAAAAAAACAAAATTTTCATATACGGTTTAAATTTTTTTTTACCCTTGAATCCGCCTCTGATTTTTAGCATAGTAGTTTGTATAACAAGACGTATTTAATACCGTTTTGAAAAAGAGAAAATATATGAAAGATGTTCATTTATTGTTCTATACAAAAATCCAATAGTTATTGACCCGTGATATGATGGAATTTAAGTTGCCACTTTTGCTTAAACGTGCTTAGTTAGCATTGGTCCCCATTTTTCCATGTACCAATAGATACCGAACATGTTATTTTCAACTACTAATAAAAACGAGGGTATAAAAGATGAGATTAATATAGTATGTTGAAAGAACCGATTTTAACGGGATGGTCCTCACCTCGCCGACACTCGTTATACATCAATTTGCTTAACATGTGAACCACTATGTTACATCAATTTCCTTAACTGTGACTACTATGTTGCGTACCAAAGCTTTAAAGATGAATTTGTATAAACAAGCACATTTAGACTTGCCCGAAAGAAAAAGGCTCCAATATTTCGACTTTTTTGAACTAGTCTTGTAACATTAAGAATCTAACACTATTCTTTACTGTTCATTATTTTTCTGCCTTCATTTTCATCATGCATGTGGTAGAAGACAATCAGGCCAACCACGGTTCCTTCCAGTATCATCCTCCCCCAGTCCTCCCTCTCGAATCCGTCCAACAATTGCATAAAATTATATTTAGATAAAAACAATTGTTGATTTGATTTGGATCAAGTTGAATCGATGTGACTAATAAAAAAAAAGTAGTTTCACAATAAAGGGGAATATTGGTTTTTTGATCCTTTGGTTATCACAAATTTTGTAGGAGAAAGGGGGTCCAAAAGCAGGGCATGTGCTAGTTGCAGTCTTTGCTGTTGCTGCGGTGATTCATTTTCCCTACCAGATTTCAATTATTGAACCATATTAAACAGATTCAAATTCCACTAACTTGATAGTACATTTTATTGCAATTTCTTTTTCATTTTGACATGAAAAGACATCAATAATGTATATATATTTGTATTTTATGCATGTACAACAGGAACATAATTAAATACCCTACCCCCCACAATAATTTTTTGTTTCCCATTTGGAGTTCAAATTTACTGTCTCAAATGTGTTATCCTATTTCTCAGTGTATGTTTGACAAATTTTAAATTATAATTTAAGTTAATTAAATTAGTCAAATATACTTTTTATCTACACATTTCGTAGGATTCTCAAATTTTCATCCACATTTTCAATATAACCCACAACTTATAAACACTTAAAATATAATTTCAACACTACCAAACATGCGTTGATCAGTAATATATTTTTAACAGTTTGGCAAATTGCCTCGTTTTAGCAAATGGAAAAATACTAACACTTTTTTGACACCTTGCACATTGCACCTTGACAACTTATCATTTTCTAATATGAGATATTATATCGAAATATTCAAAATGTATTAAGTGAATAGTAATTTGGGAACGGCATATGTGAACTTGCCATTTGAAGTCATTTCACACAGAAAGGATCGTTTCAAAGGAAATCATAAAGTGCATCCTCATTCTATACCTAAATGAGCATTTGACTCCAAATTCAAAATTTTGTGATAGTTGAGTTCTTAAGTTTCATCAATATTAATTGAATTGGGATTCAAGTGCTATGAAAAAAGATTGAAGTTTAAAGACTAAAATGTCACGAAAATTTAAATTGAGACTCAATCACTCATCATCGAAGTGTATGGCAAACGATTCAGATCTTGTCAATACAAATAGTAGTATTAATAATATTTAATTTTTATTCCTAGGCGATCGAACTCGATATGAACAAAGAAATGTTGCATTGTATTTTCTAGAAATTCAAAATGACATAGAAATATTAAGTGCGAAAGTGAAATTGTTTGATAGAATTGAATGCCCATTAATGTATCACCTCCAATGATAGGTTGGAAAAATGGAATTATTGAATTCAACACCTATCAAATATTTTTATTTTAAAATTTAAAAAAACTTAATCCACGTGGAAAAGTTAAAATCACAACCTTCACTTGCACGTATTTCGTGTGATCTTATTAAAAAAGAAAAAGTGGATGCTTAGCCTCCACGGATACAAATAATCCTATAATATATTTCTTGTGAACTCGTCATATTGTTACTTCTTAATTTATGACAAATTAGTGTATGTTTGGTAGAGTTTAAAATAATTTTTTTTTTTTTCAAATTGATTTTCAACCACATATTCAATGAGATTCACGACTTTTATCAACTTTTCAACTACACATTTTACTAACTTTTTTCAATATCTTATAAAAAACTATTTTTAAACACTACCAAACATACTTATATACTTTGTAAGTTCATCGTAACTTGCCGTTGTTGTCAACACTGAAGCCAATCAGTCTAGTTCGACGCTCCTCAAGAGAAAATCAGCTCAATCTTCAAAATTTCTTCTGTTACATACTTACATAGCCAAATGTGAATCTCTTGCTACATACTTAAGATCTCTTGCGGTGAAAATATATTCGACATGGACTAGAGGGAGAGCCTTTTCCAATCCATATTCCAAATAGGGTTATAGCGCAAATCGCTACTCATATCTTAACTAATACGTAATCGAATTAGATCATTGTTTAGAGTATATTTGATCAATTTTATTATTCAAATATAAGGATTATTTAGAACCCGGAACACTTTCTTCTCCAATTCTTCCATCGCATATAGCAGTATGCTGTTTTCTAACTTTATAGCTCTTAAAATGATTAATAATTTCATGTTTAATTTGAGATTCACCACGATTACCATAATAAAAGATTTTTTATTCTCCAAATAAATTATTACCTGTAGGTGGGCTGAGCTGGGCTGGGATTGGGAATTATGTAGCTGTCCCTCCATCATTGTACCATCACCAGCTTGTGCTTGTCGCTCCAATTTATTATTTTTCGGGCTCATTTGAATACTTTTTAACTGAGTTAGTAATAGGCCCCATGGGCCCAGTTGGGTCATGACTAACTCATCCAGCTCCTATGCTAGCGCTGAGATTTTGGCCCAATTACATTTAAGTTAGGGAACTTTTCACAAATATTGAATAGCCTAAAAAATTTGAAAATTACTTTGATTAAAATTTAGTCTTTGTTTGATCCAAATTTTAATCTATTAAAAGATTATAGTCAAAAGTCAATAAATACTTTTAACTACATATTTTATAGGACCTACAATTTTTATTATCTTTTTAACTCCACATTTCATCAACATTTTATCAAAATTTGCTAAAAAGCTCAACCAATCAAGTTCTTAGTTGCAAAATTTTAACATATTGCTTCATTTTACATTAAAAATCAACATTTTACACAAATTACATATTGTGTTACTTTACTTTTCGTGAGTTACATGTCTTACATTGTTTTTATACATTTCGTATTATTTTACCTTATTTTATATGGATTAAATGTTATGTTATCTTGTTTTTTTATAGATTACATGTTATATTACTTTATTTTTAATTACACTTTATTACCTGATTGTTACACGTAATATAATGTGTTGAATTTTAACTATTGAATTTGACTTCATCACATTCAATGTTGAATCAAAATCCCTACGAACCTTGATGAATTCGATTCTTGTCAGTAGTCGCACAACATTACACTCATCCGTCGGTGGTAGCTTGGGCCACCATTATTGGTCCATAAACAATAAATTTTGAGACCGTATCAAAGATACTATTTTACATTTCTATTTCTATATTTGTATTATTTTAAATTATTATTAAAATATATTTAAACTATATCTCTTTTTCTCTTTTCCCTTTTTTTCTCATTTCTTAAAAAAAATATTGTTATATATTAATCAAATTGGTTCATTTTCATTATATGAAATAGAATATTTTTTTTTATTCTTATCATAAGACCGAAAACATAATAAAATTAGCACTGAATAAGTTCAAAAAATGAGTTTTCTTTAAGCTAAAAACAATTTAATTATCTAAAATAAAATTAAAGAAAAAATAAAAATAATAAAAAAAGGTTGTTTTATATCTAATATAATGTTAAGGACAAAATAAAAAAATTATACTCCCTCCGACTCAAAAAGATAGTCTTGTTATTTTTTTTTTCCATCCGTTCCAAATTATAAACCACTTTTCTTGTTGCGAATATAGTTGATTTCTTAATTCTCTAATATGTCCCTATTTAATGTGCTTTGTTATCAACAAAGTATGAACTACTATTATATTAATTGTAGGGGTGTATTAGGAAAAATATAAAAAAAATTTATTATTCCAATTACAATAACTACATTTTCTGTGAAAATAAAAACAAGCCTATTTTTTTGAAACGGATGGAATATCTATTTTTGTGGAGAGATTTCTGTGTTTTTTGAAAACACATAAAATATCTCTCATATTGTCTATTATTTTAGAGTAATGCTATTTGCAGTGAGCGACGTAGCATCCTATGTGGCATTTATTTAATTACTTAATTTTAAAAATTAAAAATATATATAATCAAATGGACTTTTCATATTTTAATATCAAAGGAAAGTTTCTTTCTCTCAAACATTCCCCAAAATCAAGAACATCTCCAAACGGCCAATAATTCTGAAAGTCTCCAAACCCGCCTCTCTTCGCCGCCGCCGCCTCCCTTCGCCGAAGCTGCCTCCTTCAGTAGCCGGAAAGGATTTTTCCTGGTCCAAATTTTATTTTACTTGTAAAAATCCCCAAATTTTATTCTACTTGCTCAAGGCAAATCAAAGTGAAAAATTACGATTCAGGCAGCCTACAATGTAATTGCTTAAAAACATAAACCCTGCTAACAAATAGTCTTGGAGTTTCTAAGAACCACAGAATGGATACAGCGACAACTGGAAAAGGTACAAATTGCACCCGTTAAAAGTTTTACCAACTTATGTATTTCTTTGTTATCCGATAGCTTGAATGACTTGTGGGTTTTAATTCTGTTAATATTGCCTATGTGCTGAATTTTTATTTTGTGGGTCAACGTTTTGCAATTTTAGACCCATCAGAACAGTGTTTGATAATTTTGTTATGAGTTGGAGGAATATATGCTTGGAAAATGAAAAGAGAAAATTTGTTATGACATTGCATATAGAATAAATTAGATTCTATGTAGTGACACATGAAACTCATGTGCTGGCTCTAATGTAGAAATAATTGACTTGGTTGTGGATGTGCTGAATTAATTGGTTGGCCAAGTTTTGCTATCAGTTAGCTTTCTTGAAGTTCGCTCATTTTTCAATCTTCTCTCTGCAGTCTTGTTAGCTAAGAATTAGATTTAACATTTTCTAAGATAAATGAGCTTAATTTTATGAGGGATTTTGTAAAATGTACATGTTATGTATTTTAGATTCTTGTATTTTAATAGATTTAAAATGTATTTCAGATTTTTGTATTTTAATAGATTTAAAGTGATCAAGATGCTTATTTAGGAAGACAATATGTAGGATATCAGTGATGAAGAATATATGGATAAACAAGAGGTAAACAAGAACTTGAGTTATAAATAGATTGTTCAAGCACCTGAAGTTGGATGCACTTTGACTCATTGAATAAGCTTTTTGAATACTATAAACAATACGGGAAACAAGAAAGTTTTGGAATTATAAGGCAATCATTACGATCACAAGGGAATTTAAAATTTGCTTCATTCTCATGTTCTCGAGCTGGAAGTTCAAGGTCACAAAAACAAAATTATCTTAATCCTAACCTATTGACAAAATGGGGTGCAAAGCTAGAGTTAATGCTTCAGTATTTACAGATGAAAAGTGCAAGATTAATTCTATTACACTTGAGCACAATCATGGTTTGAGTCCACAAAAATCAAGATTTTACTTATGCAATAGAGAAATTAGTATTGGTGCTCAAAGAAAACTTGAATTGAATGATCGAGTTGGGATTGGTGTGGCAAAGAATTATCAATACTTTGTAGTGGAAGCTGGCGGTCATGATAATGTCCCCTTCTTAGAAAAAGATTGTAGAAATTATATTGATAAAAAAAGAAGATTAAGACTTGGTATTGGAGATACTGAAGCAATTCATAATTATTTTGTTCGGATGCAAGCAACGAATTCGATTTTTTTATATGATGGATGCAGATGACAATGCTCGAATAAGGAACTTATTTTGGGCTGATGCAAGAAGTAGGACAGCTTATGAAGAATTTGGCGATGTCGTTACATTTGACACTACCTACTTGACAAAAAAGTATGACATGCCCTTTGCACCTTTTGTGGGTGTGAACCACCATGGACACTCAATTTTATTTGGATGAGGATTACTATCAAATGAGGACACTACTACATTTATTTGGTTGTTTCTTACTTGGCAAGCATGTATGTCTAGACGTGCACCAAGTGCCATAATTACATATCAAGATAAAGCAATGCAGAAAGCAGTTGAGGTTGTATTTCCTAACACTCGACATCGTTGGTGTCTATGGCATATATTGAAAAATGTACCAAAGAAGTTAAGGGGCTATAAGATGTACGAAAATACAAAAAATACCTTGCATAATCTTGTTTACGAATCTTTGGAGAAAGAAGAATTTCATTAGCGAGTTCAATCTTCGTGAAAATGTGTGGTTAGGTAATTTGTATAAAGATAAACATTATTGGGTTCCTACATTTGTAAAAGACACATTTTGGGCTAGTATGTCAACCACTCAACGTAGTCAAAGTATGAATGCATTCTTTGATAATTACGTAAACTCAAAGACAACATTGAAACAATTTGTCGAGCAATATGATAATGCTTTAGGAAGCAAGATTGAAAAGAAAAATCGTGATGATTTTCAGTCTTTTGCTACAATGATTCCGTGTGTAACACATTATGAAATAGAAAAGCAATTTCAAAGTGTATACACTAATTCAAAGTTCAAAGAATTTCAAAAAGAGTTGATTGGGAAATTATATTGTGAAGTTTCTTGTGTTGATGAAAAAAATAGATTATTTGGTGTGGTTGAGGATAAATTGGTTGGAGATAGACATAAAAAAGTTCATTTTGTTGTTTGTTGCAATATATATGAAAATGAGATTAAATGTTCTTGTTGATTATTTGAATTTAGAGGGATATTATATAAGCATACATTATCCGTCTTTTTGAAACTAGATAAACAAAGAGTTCAAGAAAAATACATCTTAGCACGCTGGAGGAAGGATTTAAAAAGAATTCACACTAGGGGTGGAAGTTATTGATTGGAAATGTAATCACGAGGCTCAGCATTATAACAAGTTGCAAAAGAAATTGGACGATGTTCATGACTTGGCTGTCATTTCTGATGAGAATTGTGACTTATTGTGGAACATGATGGATGAATTTCAATAAAAAATAAACAAAAATGAATCAACTTTGAGGAGTTGTTCTTTGACAAGTACTAATGCCACTAGTGACTTTTGTAAAGCTTATGGTCAAATCAATAGACTTCGTAGTCCTTTAGCTATTCGAAGACATGGACGTCCACCCAAGTCTAGAAAGGTCTCCAATGTAGAAAAGTTTGTTTCTAAGAAGAAAAAGCGTGATGGTAAAAAGAACAAGAAAAAAATAGAAAAAATTGAGGTACACGATTAGATATCATTATTTAGTTTAACTAAAAAATTATAATTTACTTATATATACTAAAGTTTTTTATAATTATTATTTAGCTTCAGTCTCAAGCAATTGAACATGATGTTTGCATGCCCGTTGGAGTTAGCACACAAGAAAGTACAAGTATCTAGGTAATTATTTTTATAGTCTTCAATTATTATATTATTTTAATGATATTATTATTATTTTATTTTATTGTCACTTTTTGGCTTTATGAGCAGGAAACACAAGTATTTACAGTTGATGAAAAAGATAATTTTCATGTTAATGATGTGGTAAGAATCGAGCAATTATTTTATAGATAAGGTAATGATAACTTATCGCTCAATTATTTTATATGCTTTGCACCAAATATTTATAACAGACTTGTCCTAGTTTACTATTATTAATGGAATAAGGAGTGCGGTTAAAGTTATGAACTTAATGGATATTTGTTTTGGTGTTTCAGGATTTAGCAATAGATTTGCGCGAGGTGGATATCAAGAAGTACATTAAGCTTGATAAGCCTTTTGGATCCAAGTGTTTAAGATGAAATTGGTCGTTTGATCACCTTCTCTCAAGCATCTAATAGCAATTTCAAACATTTTGCAAGCGCCTAAAGTTAATTTCTAAGTTTGTTTTCCAAGTTACAAGTTGTTTCTGGATATTATTTTTATGAAGCTGTGAAAGTAATTTCAAACATTTTGGAAACTACTAGGAAGAATTGCATGTGCTTTGATCGTATAATGGAATGATTATTATCTTTCCCATCGTTTCTTTTTGTTGCAATTACTGGCTTATTTGTCTTTGGGTTGGCTACTTTGTTTGAAATAAACTTGAATATGGTTTCTTCGAGGCTTCAGGATATTGAAATGCTATGATGATCCCTTATTTTTTGTTTTTCTTTGCTTTTTGGATTGCACAGTTTATGGAGTTTGGGACTGAGTGGATGAGCAGAGCTGTCTAATACATAATGTGGCTGAATTCTCATTGTCCCGAGTCGAAGAAATTATCAATGCATTCATTAGAAAACAAAGTATTTACGCTGTAAACGAAACTGAATGCATTGACAATCTTGAAAGGAATCTCCTTCTGATATCTTTCTTGGAAAATTTTCATCATGATTCTTCAAAATAAAGAAATATTACTAGAAATTCACATTCATATAAGAACGATTTAAGAGAGAATTTTAATCACTAATAGATAAATGCTTATTCTTTTGAAGAAATTAAAGAAGAAAAGGTAATGAAGTGCTCAAATTCACATATTTTTGTATTATAACAAGAACTCAATTCAACATAGAAGATGAGGAAAATCTAATCCTGCAAAATTTCGAAAACACTCTGTCTCAAGATCTTTTATGTGAAATGCATAAAATTTTTATAGTACTTTTAAGTCCTCCAATGTATACTTTGCAAAACTCATGGTGGACGTCTGGTCGTCTTCACATTGTATAAATTTATGCGATTTTTTCAGCTATGGCTTTCTAAGTTTTCATCATCTTCCTCTTCCATGATATCCACTCCAGTCATGGAGGTTGCTCGAGATGATCCAGTTAATTGAAGAGTCCCTAAGGAGAACAAGATTGGGACGTGCTCGGTTTTGAGGATTCACCATACTGTTCTTGGGACCTCCACAAACTTTTTAGTACAACAAGTTGATTCCTGGACGTGCTTGTTGTAGGTTGAACTCTTCGAGTATGAAGGCAATATTTCTAAAATCATGAAAACTAAGAAGAAATAACACTATTTTTCTCGTGCAAATGACTCTTCACTTCATCATTTGTTAGACTATCAACGTGCATAAGTTCTCTAATTTGTTTAGGAATAACAACTGCAAAGGATGAAAAAAATCCCAAATGAAACAATAACTCAAATTCTAATTCAAAGAAGTAACATTCCATATCATTGAATATGTCCAATGAGTAAACCAACTCTTATCCCCCCTCTAAGCCATCCCATATTTTTGCAAAGACAAGCGTGAATTCATAGTAAACTATTAGGACTAATATGCCATGCATAACACAATAACAATGAAAAATCGATGAAAAGAAGCAAACACGAGGACACAGACTTTGTTCGATTTACGCCTAATTTCTCCTTCCACGATTGAATTTCAGCTTTTTGCTTCAACTTACATTATCAAAATCTCATTCCAATTACTCACTTTCTGGTAAAAAAAATATAATTTCAATCTAATTTCCAATCAAACTGCAACAAGCATTAAACACACATGTAGTTTAAGTATTAACTTTGTGCACCTCCAAGGTGTTGCAGGGCATCAACAAATCTCCAATGCAATTTAAGCGCCCAGCATCTCCTTTGCTTCCTAGCATTTTGTTGTTGTTGTAATTGCTACCCAGTCTTCAAATTCGAAGTGAAGAGGCAGCTCCGGCGAAGGGAGGCAGCGACAAAGAGTGAGAAGCGTGAAAATTTTGAAGTTCGGCTACTGAAGGAGGCAGCTCCGACGAAGAAAGGCAGTGGCGGAGAGGAGGAGGCGGTGAAGGGATGCGAGTTTAGGAATGTTCTTAATTTTGGAGAATGTTTGGGAGAGAGAAACTTTCTTTTGCTATTAAAATATGAAAAGCCCATTTGATTATATATTTTTTTAATTTTTAAAATTAAGTAATTAAATAAATGCCACATAGGATGCCACATAAGATGCCAAGTAGCCCATAGGGCGACTACAATAGTCGCTCATTGCAAATAGCATTACTCATTATTTTATTATCTCATTAATTTTATACAATCTAAATACTACCACCATCAATCTCTTACTATATTTGTCCTTCAATTACAAACCAATCTAAAAATTGTTAAGAGATAAATGTCAAATCGATTAAATATTAAAATTATAACCAACACATAAAAACTTGGAATACTCCTCTTAACAATGTTGACATTTTAAGATGGAACCCCAAATCTTAATATAGTATCATAGCCTATCAAGCTCGAACGCACGTATAAGTTTAAACGAGCATTCACATTTTAAGATTGGTGTTGCTCAAATGAGCCAACATCTTGTGATGCATGTTAAGAAATACATCTCACATATATCAAATATCAAAAGCATGGTTATATTGGCACCACACTTTTATTTGTTGCACTGCATTTTAATTTTACTTAAGGTTATCAACCTTGGTTTATTATAGCACTTATATCCACGATTTTTTCCCCACTGAATTCTTAATGTATTATATTCAATCTTCCATTAATTAGCCACATCATCTTTAATGAAAGTGGTGTGCTTAAAATGAGAATAAAATATTTTGTGGTAATTTTATATTTAATATGTTTTAATAAATATGATAGAAATATAAGCCATCTTGCGTTCTCTTAGTAGACTTTTTGAACGGAACTATTATTAAAGACAATATGTGCTAATTAATGGAAAAAGTAAGGATAAGAATGCGACAAAAAGATTTATGGACATAAATGCTACAATAAGTAAAAATTGAAGACAATTAAAATGAAATGCAACAAATAAAAACTATGGTATAGATATAATAATCTATATAAAAATTATAATCAACATATAAAGACTTGGATTATTCCTCTTAACAAGAGTAGACCTTTTAAGATAGAACCCAATATTCAATACAATTGGGTCATTTAGAGACATGAATAATGCTATATAACATCGCGGGTGATTAACAACAGTTTAGGTAACGGTACTTACACCGCATTTTAAACGACAGATTTCTATTTTTAAAGTAACAAATACATTGTAGCCAAGTTTTCTTTAGCCATTAAAGAAACTCTAAAATTGTAGCTGCGAAAAGCATTGAAATATAATAACATTTTTTCTTTCTTTCAGCAGGCCGCAACACGGTTGCAAAATTTAAATGACAGAAATACCAAAATATAACAAGAATACAATATCACAAGTTAAATGTTTTAATAATCACTGAACTTTTAGTTGCGTCTTTGATCACTCACCGAACTTTCGAATGTTGCTGTCTACTCACTGAACTTTAAAAAGTTACACTCCGTTAATCACTCTTCACAATTCCGTAACTACTAATTGACGGAGATATACACGTGGCTGACGGAATGCTCATATGGCAAGAGTTAAATGCTTCAATAACCATAGAACTTTTATTCGTATCTTCGATCACTCACTGAACTTTTCCGCGTTTCGATTATTGACTGAACTTTCAAATGTTGTTGCGTGCTCACTGAATTTTAGAAAATAACGATTCTTTAATCATTCATCATGATTTCGTAACTACTAATGAACGAAAGTGCACACATGACTGACAAAACACCTACGTGGCACACATTTGGGGATAATTCTGCCAACTAATTAAAACTATTCATCAATGTTATCAAATCGTCTATTCAAAATACAATTTATACATAGGAAACATATATTTTTTCCTATATTGAAATCTCTTAAGTTTAATTACCTCAACTTTGATTCAATTACCCCAAAAATCTATCTGTATAGAGTTCTTATCTGAGAAACCTAACCCTAAAGGCCTAAACGTGAAAAGTATATATATATATATATATATATATATATATATATATATATATATATATTTTTATTTTTATTTTTTTATGATGAATTTTATGTTGCATGCCATATGTTAGAACATGCATTTCACGTCAATATAAAAAATGTATTTTGACCATGTATTTCTGTCAACTACATTTTAGTTGCTAAAAGAGATCCAATATGGTCAAAATACATTTTTTTTTTACATGAAATACATTTTTTAACATATGGCATACAACATTAAATTAATCATAACAAAATAAAAAAAAAATATACTTTTCACATTTAGGGTTATGTTTCCTAGAGAAGAACTCCATACAAATAGATTTTTGGATACATAATACAAAAAAAAACAAAATCTAATTTACATAACTTTCATGTGCGACATTATTAATTTATAAACGGAATGGTTGTTCTCGATTAAGCTAGTTTGTAAGGTAGCGCTGTCATTTTGTTGCGAGTTATAATAGGTTAGGGTTAGGAATAGAATTTGAGAGAATTGAACTTGAGGGAATGGACTTTCAGGTATTTCAATTTAGAGAAAAAATATACGTTTCTCACGTATAAATTATATTTTGAAAAATCGATTTGATGACATGGAGGACAGTTTCAATTGGTTGGCAGAATTTATTCTTAAATGTATGCCACATAGGTGTTTTGTCAGTCACGTGTGCGCTTCCGTCCATTGATAATTATGAAATTATGATGAATAATTAACGAATTGTTCTTTTCTAAAGTTCAATGAGTACGCAACAACATTTAAATGTTCAGTGAGTGATCGAATACACGAATAAAAGTTCAGTAAGTAATCGAAGATGCGAATAAAAGTTCAGTTATTATTGAAACATTTAACTTTTGCCACGTGGGTGTTCTGTCAGCCACGTGTATATCTCCGTCAATTA
The DNA here is from genome assembly GCA_030279155.1 of Forsythia viridissima. NCBI lineage: Eukaryota > Viridiplantae > Streptophyta > Magnoliopsida > Lamiales > Oleaceae > Forsythia > Forsythia viridissima. Next base: position 287,391 of record CM059040.1, read on the forward strand.
GTATTTACGGAATTCTAAAGAGTGATTAATGGAGCGTAACTTTTCAAAATTAAGTGACTAGACATCATCATTTGAAAGTTTAGTGAGTGGTCAAAGACGTGACTAAAAATTTAGTGATTATTGAAACATTTAATTCCAATATCACAAACCAATCAAAAACCTGAAAACAAATCCAAGTATTAGCAGCTTGTTTCGTGCAAATGCACGTGTTTTTAGAATTTCAGAGCCGGAACAACACATATGAACTCATATTTTAACAAAGAGAGCAAAAATGGAGTCTTGCATTTGCGAAATGACCACATACATAATAATATATTTACAATTTTCTCATCATCAATCATTATTAATTCACTTCTACTGCACTCTATTAGACACGCTACAAAAGTTGAAACTATCAAGTAAATTCACCAGCAGCTAACAATGCCGTGGCGCTTCCCCGCAGATGGCCATCCCACAACCTAACCACGCTGCCGTCAAGCACCGTCAAATCCTGGTACTTGTACCATCCCATATCCCCCATTCTCATTTCCGTTATTCTCTCCCAATGATTGCACCACCTCTCTAACTTCTCACTCGCCACCGTCCCTCCTCCGTTATCCTCACTTTCACCATCCTCGCCGCCTTCCCTGTAATCAACCTCATTATAATACAAAGTGAACTTCCCTTTCGTTCCACATTCATTAAACTTCGTTTCTTCTGGAATTGAAATTGCAGGCAGCTCGACTGGCTCGGCCGCCGGTGCCTCCACCCATTCCGCCACGTTCGATCCCAATGACGGTACTGGGCCATGTCGAGCTCTGCTAACCGGCTCCGAGTCTGATAGAGCCCTGATCTTCCAGAAGCTGAAGGCGCCGGTTACGAGCGCGATCCACGCCCATATATTGTGAACAGCCGTCAAGATGCCATAGCCCAAGTAATTGAATGCTAGAGCTTCAAGCGGAGAATCCAATGCAATATTCATCTCTCAAAGTCTTTCTCTCTCTAGGAAGATGAATGTAAGAATGGGGATATATGGAGAGGAGAGAGAGTGAGAGTGAATGTGGGCCGTAGGATGAGATAGATCTGAGAGTAGATGCTGAGAATCGAGAGAGAAGATGCTAATTGCAAAGGTAGATCCGATATTTATTCCCAGAATATTTTCTATTTAAACATTTGTAGGGACACGTGTAAGGCGTTGCATGGCTGTTGAAGAGAGACCATACTCTATTTGGTGGATTATTGATTTAATGACTTCGGTGGGTATTATTATAATGTCTACCGGAACATGTGACATGCAATAATTGTATGAGTGTAAAGTGGATTAGAACGGGACTCCTATTTGGTGACCACAAAAATACCATGGGATGTATGTGAAATTAAACGTGAATGCTGTGATGACGTGGATTGATATCATTGGCTTGTGACGAATCATTTTGCCCTTCACGTTTATTGCACTTAATATGAACAAAATCATGTAGCATTACTTGCACTTAACAGGAGGGGACTGATCACCTGCCCCTAGGGGACAGGTGAAATTCGGCCCACCGCTGACGTGTCAGCAGGTGGGCCGTTGATGATAAAAGCAACTTTTATCATCAACGGCCCACCTGCTGACACGTCAGCGGTGGGCCGAATTTCACCTGCCCCCTAGGGGCAGGTGATCGGCACTTCTTAATTCTATAAGTTGTTAAATAAAAATAAAAAATATAATTGATTATTAATTTTATGTGACCGTAATGTTCACATTTGACAATTAATTAAAATAAAATAAAAATATAATTGATCATTAATTGTGACAATAAGGTCTGTTTAATTAACTTAATATTACAATCGAATCTCCACAACAGTGAATGTCGAAAATGTCCTTATGAAATGAAGACCGTAGAATCGAGAATGCATGCGAGACACTAACGATTAAACTTGACAGAAATGGACGAAAAAGATCATTTACGCCACCAAATGTTGAAATAGGGATACCACTGTCACAAATGAAAGAATATATCCTCAACCTGCAGTAAGTGTAAAAGATAGGGACCATTTGTACAAAAAAGCCTAAAAACCTTCCATTGATGAAGAATTTAAAAGTAATTAGTGAAAATGTAAATAAAGGGGAAAGAAAAGCAAAATGGATCTGCGGTATGTGAACTTTCAGTAAAATTTCAAGTAAGTCTTCAAATTTTAATTTCTCTTAATTGGACAATTAAATTTTAATTTAGTATCAAGTTTCACTATTATGTCCCCTTCTGTCTCTGATGAAAATTGCTGAATTGGCAACCACAATGCAAAGAGATTTTCCATATAATCGTTGTGTGACATACAACCTACTAATACGCTATGTCATAAAAGTGTTAAAATTTAAAAAAAAAAAATGCATTTTAAACTTATAATTTGAAGACATTGTTTTTACTATTTTCATTTCCAGGGTGTCACATGTTGATTGATGAGCAATTTTCATCAATTTAGAGGAAGATATGTGACTGAATGTGATATAACGATGAAATTTGAAATCACGTTAAAGTTCAACGTCTTTATTAAAAATTTGCTGAAAGTTCAGTGACTATAGATGAAATTTAACCAGCAGGAAGTTATATGTGGTAGGAATATGGGATGGTTGGAAAAAGGGTTGGCAATAATTGAAGGTGACCCCAAATGCATCAATTTGTGGTTAGGTGCAATTGGAAAAAGACACTTGAATGTTAATAACCCACTTGCTTTAGAACTTGTTTTTGTGGTTTAGAAAGCCCTCTTTTTTCACTTCACTCTCATTTTGGATCAAGTAATGCTTAAGACAAAGTTGTTTACAGATATCTCCTATAGCATTTTGGACAAAACATAATTATTAATACCAAAGTTGTTCAACTGGGGGTTGGTATATAAGGATGATACTTACCATGTAAAGTTTAACTTTTAGCCATGGGAAAGTTGTATGGATGAGAATAGGCGGGATCAAAATTAAAATATTTATACTAAAATTAAAAGAACATGAATAAGAAAATATTGTAAAATATGTATTCCAACTATCTACTGTACATCGAAGTATTCGTCATACCATAACTTCAGTCTCTAATGTCTTGAAAAATTCAGAGAATGGACAAGGATCCGTCATTTGCTCAAGATTGAGATTGATCATCATAGTTAACATATTGAAATTCAATTAACACAGGAGTTTGTCCGCTACATTGTATTTCATTCGGTCATGTCCAATGCATTAGCGTTTCTATTTAGAATTCATTACTTTTGCGACCCAGATAAGATATTCAGAAGTACATAACAGATGTAGCACAATAAAACATTAAGTTATATTTGAACATTGTCAAAGACACATATTTAAGTTGTAGATCATTAATGGGTGTATCTTCCGTTAATATACAACTTATGTGCTCACTCTATAACTATTACTATTACTATGATTATGTGATAGTGAATTAATAGATCAAAACTTGTCTCCTAATTATCAAAGACAACACACCTATCGTGAAGCACAAGTTCCCTTTGAGCCATGAAAGAAAACTGGCGTTAGTGTTGTACAAAGAAGACGTGAAGAAGCTGGCATTAGATTAAGCTTCATAAAGCTTTAGGTTTCACGGGAGAAATGAAGATTGGTCATCTTGACTATAAACTTGTTACGATCAACTTTATTAAAGAAAAGAATTATTCTGGGTTATAGTTGAAATCATCGTGCTTGATTAAGAATTTCCCGATGATGGGAATCAACGATTGTTTTGGTATGGATTAATTTTCTAAATCTCTTCATACTTTTTATGTTTGAAAAAACCCGCCATTTATTATGTTGCCGATAATATTAGGCGTAGCAATGTGGATCTATTTCAGAAAATAAGAAATAAATTCCTCTTCTCGGCAGGGAGGATGATTCTATGCCCCCAATCAATGTGCATTATTAGAAGAACCTTTAGTTGGAAATAAACAATTCTAAGTATTCAGGGATTCAAATGATTGCAAGAAGAGTATAAATCAACAACAGCCCATCAATGGTGCTACTGCTATGGAGGAAATTATTGATTCTACTCCTCAATGCTCCAATTTATAATCTAAATTATGTGCATCAAATCAAAGTCCCAATAGAACTTTCCTTTTTCAATTTCAATTACGATAAATAGGCCTAAAAACCCTTGCCTTCTTCTAAATGGCTTTTGCCAAAAACTAAAAAAAATAAAGAGACTATCTTCTATAACCTAATTAGTTTGAATTGTTGCTCCACTAAATTAAATCTTACATGGTCCAATTTAATGGAATGCAAATGTTCTTGGACGTGTTAAATGGGTCGAGTGGCTCGTAGGCTCTAGCCATTTTGGCTCGACTCATAATGAGCTCGGACTCGTCTAGGCTCTTGGACAAGGCCCATTTGGGCCGCTCGAAAACAATATTCAAAGTTCAAACAAGAAGGAGAAAAAGAAAAAATGAGTCGGGCTCGTAGACCGCTCGGCTTAGCTCGTTTGGCCCGTAAGCCAATAGCCGAATCGAGCGGCCGTTAGTGGGGCGAGCTGAGCCTGAACTCGGGTCTTCCATACACAAGCCGAGCCGACTCAACTCGGCTCATTGCCACAAGTCCAACCATTTAAACAACTGTAAAATAAGAAAGTGTGAAGTTTCGTATTGAGTATCCAATTTTATTTACAAGTCATAAATTAGTATTTTTTTGATATATTTTCCTTCTCTTTAATTTTCTTTTTCTAAAGAATAAAGTATTTGTTTATTTACTCTTCAAAGAATTAGGCACATCCATACACATGCATGTTTAACACAAATTTAGAGATAATCCGTTTATAAGGGCTTTGTATGCAACCAAAACTAAGGGTTGAGGGTAGAGGTGGACAAGGTCTAGTTTGTTCCTATTTCGAAGAGAATTGAATCGAACTCAGAACTAATGAGAATCTTATAAATGGAACTATTAATTCTAAATGTAATTATAGAACCGATCGAATAAAAAATTCTTCATTATAATTCACAATTCTATTTTGGAAGCAAACTTCTATTTCAAACAAATCAAACTCCAATCAAGCTTTAAAAACAACATGCCTTTCAATTTGAGATTGCAAATCAAGATTAATAATATAAAAGGTACAACATAAGCAGAAAAATAATTCTTCCACTTGCACCAGTCTCAATAGTTAAAATTAAATACAAGTTTATGTAATTTCGAATATTCGGTTTTGGGTACTAGAATCAAGAGTCGGATTGGACTGTCCGATTTTTAGTTATAATACCTCAACTGTTTAAAATTTAAGTAGAACTGGACTGAATTAGCCAATTCAATTCGGAAATTTTGTCCACCCATAGTTGAGGGTGGTAGTGCCTTGATTTGAAGGTTATGAATATATTTGCAGTTTTTACAAAGATTAAGGATTCATTTTCATTTTCACTTTTACAAAGGTTAACTATACATTCGCACTTTTCACAGACGTTAAGGACTTTTCCCTAATTTTGGTTGGATTAAAACTATATTTATTAAATTATCATAATTTGGAGAGTCAAGGCAGTCCAAATACCAAATTTCGAACAACCCGTCAAATGGGCCAAGCTGACTACCCACCTGATCTTGTACTTGGTTAGGTAGACAATTTTTTATTAAATTCAAACTTCTCCTTTTCCCTTTCAATGTTTAATTTTCAAACGTACATATTTTCGTGGGTTCCTATATACTAACTTTTCTAATTTATAACCTGGTTGACATGTGTATTAATATGACTCAATTTGACCTTAACAATAAACTCAATTTAAAAAGATTAAAAAAGAAAAAAAAAAATGTTAAAAGTATAATCCAATATACTTTCCAATGTTCTCTCTCAGACGACTTCTCATTTCTTGAGATTGAAATCAATCAAGAAGTCATTTGCAAACAAAATTGTATACCGATCATGTCGTTTTTATAGCCAAAACGATAAGAAAAAAAGTTTCAATTCCACAAGAGATTGGAAAATTTTGACTTTCCATCCTTCATTTGTCTTTCTTAGCTTCTACCATTAATACTCTAATTTATTTGAAACGTCTTAATCTAGAAGTGGTTCCTGCCTAACAAATATGATTGTAACTCAAAACAAAATATGTAGATAAGACCTTAAATGAATAATTATTTGTTTTAGTCATTTCTTGCTTTTACACACTCTTTAGAATTTAAAATTTTCTATTTTGTCCTATACGTACCAAATTCATTATTTAGTCCTTGTGTTTTTTGCCATTTGTTATCACTAACTTTCTAATATATATTATTTTATAAGGTTTGAATTCAGGAAACAAATTAAATTAGTTCCCCATCCTATATATATATATATATTTTTAAAAAAAACATTATTACGAAAAACTCGATTGTTAAAGTAGACAAAAACGAGTTTGAATTTATAGAGGGATACTAAGTTGAAGATTGTAACAAAATTTTAGTACTTCCGAGTTTAATGACGACTCTTGAAAGAAAATTACACTTTCTATCTAGGCATTGATGGATTTCTTTTTTTTTTTTTTTTTTTTTTTTTTTTGTATAAATGACAGCTCTTGAAAAGACACTATGTTTTTTTAAAAATAATTAAGGTAACAACCCTTTATCATTAATTAAATGATTTCACATATAATCTAATTAATTAATTAATTTTTTGACAACGATCTAATTAATTATTATTATTATTATTTTTGAAAGGCTAATTGTCTCTTTTAGAATTATATATGGATACACATGCTCTAAATTAATTTTTCTAAGCGGTGATTTTTATTTAAGAGCATGTTCGATTGAAGATAGGATGAAATATATGTAATTGTTAAATACAACATTTAAGTAAATAAATGTGTTATTGTTTAACAGTTTAAACTTTTAAATGGAGTAGTTAATATTAAAAAAATACTTAGAATCAAGAGTTTTTGCTTTTCAGAATTAATAACACGTGAGAGATCACGTTAAAGATATTATTTAAATAAATAAATAAATAAATAAAATTCTAACTCTTGTTTTAGATGAAATAGTTAAGGGAAACAAAATTTATTAATTAAGTACAAACATGTGATAAAGCATTAATTGTGTAGACCACGGCATAGCTTTGTAGCAAGACCAATGTAGTCAGTCATGCATGCCAACTAGTAAAACTTTGAATGTGTTGTATGTTCAGCCGTAAATTTTCCTCCTTTTGCATTGTATTTTTGACTGCATGGTAAATTCTAGGAATCGTATATTTTCTTCATACTGAAAATAAAAAGAAATATAAGTTTAGGATGACGGATCTTTGATCTAACCTCCAGATACACTACAAAAATTTAACGATCTGAAAATAAAGAGTAAAGGAAATTAGATCTTTATCTCACGTGTCTTTGTCATGTTCTTTGTAGATCAGAATTCATCGGCCCATAATCCATTAAACTATGAGCGTGTTTTTATAATTCATGAGATTCACGACTCATATACGCGTATAAATAAGTCTTGATAAAATATATAATAAACCACTAAAAGACCCAAATAGAAGCCCATGGTATCAAAGATAGATTAATTATTTGGAAATACAACTTGTTGATAGTGAAATTTCATATGAACGCTTGGAAGTTTGTAACATTAAGGTTGAGAATTTTGGCTAAGTAATTAAATAATATAATTAAAACTATTGGTTTACTTGTTTTCTTTTATATATAACTAACCTAATGTATATTTTAATATATAATGGTAAATTTCACTCACAAGTCGCATAGGTTCATCTGGATTTACATATGTTTGACTTTGTACAATTTCAAAATGTTGACCAGTTCTTAAGTGTCAGTGTTTAGATTGAAGGCCACAAGTCAAGGTCCAAACTCTTTAAATGTACATATATTAACGTAGTTTGCAACATTTGAAAATGTGGCAGGTTTTGTTTAGACCTCATCATTCATTAACTAACAAAATACCCTCTTGTCCTTGATTACAAATCTGATCTTTCCTTAACTGTGGTCCAATTAAATTTTGGACACTAGACTCCTTTTACTTAATATTGGTTTATAATGGAAAATTTAAAAAACATAAAAATCGTTGACCCTGTTTTTTTTTTCCCAAACGTCGAGGTAATCATAAAAAATTAAATTCAATAAATACTTTGATTATTTCCTAGTAATTTTGCTGAGTTATATACTTAGATAAAAAATAGCAAAAAATTTCAATCGATCATTTTACCTATCTATAGTTAAAGGAGAAATAAGATGAAATAAATAATCAATATATAAGTGTTTGAGGCTTGTGCTACCCTCTTAACAATATTGACGTTTTAAGATGAAGTACTATGTTTTAATATGATATAGTTCACTTTTTTATTGGGAAGACTTTGGCTCCCCTTCCCCATAAGGCCTATCTAAGCTATACCAAAGGGAAAAGTTCGTTATCAACGACTACTAGAGCTTGATCCCATCGTCTAGAAGGGATTGGATAGACAATAAAAAGCTATTTCAATTGCAAAATGATGTTTTCAAATGAACTACCATATTACGGGGTATTATAAGGGAGCCCCCAAAGTTTTAATATTTATATTATGTTGAAATTAATAGAATAATTAAGTCTAAGTTATTTAACCAAGCAACATATTAGTGCTAATTTCCATGCACGGCAAGATAAAATCTTGAATTCAATAGGATGAAGCGTGCACAATACCATTTTCCATACCATGATCTATTGACAAACTTCGTTTCATTTCCTTAGAGTTTCTTCTTGTTTTCTAGGATGTTTCCTCTTTCATTTTCTTTTTTTTTTCCCTTTCTTCTTTTTTCTTCTTCTTTTGATTTTTCCTATTTCCACATCTCATAGTCTGCCTAAAACTAGCTAAGCCATGACAACCAAATGAGAATGAGAGGTTCATGCATATTTGCACTTTCTCTCTCTTGTGGAAGTGGAGAGACACCAGCTAGCACATTGAAAATATATTGATATTACACGATTATTTGTCGCTTTTAGCTGAGATTAACACGTATACCAGAATACAAGAATTCCAATGAGGAATAAACAAAATTTCCATGTTTGTGTCAGTAGTTGTTAAAGAATAAGTATGTGAAATTACACGTGTAGTTACATATCTTTTTACGTGGCTAATTAGACTTAATTAATTGGTGTGATGAATTGATCAAATTATCTTACAAGTAGATGATATTATAGTGGATTAAAAGGTGGATAATATTATTTACTTTTTCATTCATAAGAATGACATTTGCTCCATCCAACATAATATCGTTTACCTAATACTATTTATATATTGTAATTTTATACTAAATTCCATATTCAGTGTAATTTGTTGATCCAAATACAACCCGCATTAATAGTAATTATTAACAAGATATATATAGGATATATTCACACCTCAAATTACTATTCATTATTAATGGTTTCATTTGTAATTACAGAAAATTAGAGTAATTAAATCTCTATCTGAATTTTGACTTTAAAAATTGTTTTAGGAAGAATTGAAGTTGCAGCGAAGTTTATCAACCACTATGTTCGATTGAACGAAATTTCCATACTATAACACTACTAATTACTAGCTAATTCCCATTAATTAGTTTTATAAAATAAAAAAAATTGAAAATCAAGAAATGGTCCTCGATAATTCATGAAGAAAATATTTAAATGCAATTTTTTTATTGATCTAGGGGAAGCCCCATTTTAGTCAATTCACGTGCCACTAATAGGGCCCACCATTTGTTATTTCTCATGCAATATTTCTATAAATACGTATATTTCCTACGTTCAAAAAGCCATCAATCATCCAATCATCAAGTAAACCTTGAGCACATAAAATTATGGCTGTATACTCGAAGAAGATAGGCATTGTTGGTTGTGGCATTAGCGGTGTAGCAGCCGCCAAACAGCTCTCGGAACACGAGCCGGTGGTGTTCGAAGCCACTGACTCTCTTGGAGGGGTTTGGAAACACTGTTCTTATAGGTCTACAAAACTCCAGACCCCTCGTTGTGACTATGAATTCTCAGATTTTCCTTGGGAACAAAGAGATAATTCGAGTTTCCCGTATTCCGGGGAAATTCTTGATTACTTGTACTCTTATGCTGAGCATTTTGATGTGCTTAAATTTGTTAAATTTAACACCAAGGTGGTCGAAATCCGGTTCGTTGGTGACAGGGAATTTAAATCAGATGAATATGGAAGCCCCTTGCCTGGAAAACCGGTCTGGGAAGTTGGTGTGCAGACCAATAAATCCCAAAACATTCAGGTATTTTACTAAGAAAAATTGTTTGATTTATGTGGGGATGCATGCATTTGTAAGCTAGCTACAAAATCATCTAATTATAATAGTAAAACGAAAATTATGCTGATGATTTTTCTTTTTCATGCATAAATTTGATCACTTGTGAAGTGGTATGCATTTGAGTTCCTGGTGATCTGCACCGGCAAATATGGCGATATTCCGGTGATACCGAAATTCCCACAGAACAAAGGCCCTCAAGTGTTTCAAGGACAAGTTTTGCATACTCTTGATTACTGCAAACTTAACCAACAAGAATCTACAGAGTTACTCAAAGACAAGAAGGTCGTAATCTTTGGCTACAAAAAATCTGCTATTGATTTAGCAGTTGAATGTGCAGAAGCAAACCAAGGTAATCACTATACACAGTTACACACACAAACATGTGTTGTGTTGATGTTGAAGGTAAATCTCACGATCGATTAAATATCGAAATAATAATCAATATATAACAGTTTAGGTGCTCGAACTTAATATGTTGGGAAGGGGGAAGGGGTGTCAATGCTTCTCCTGTGCATGAATTAATGTTTCAGATAATGTGAACAACACTTGGACTAAATGCTAAATAGAAATATTATTTTATGGGTTGATTAATTCATTAATTCTTCATAACAAACCCTAACTGTCAAACATAGCCATATACTACATATTTTCATTCAAATGAAATTGACAGTACTGCTGTTGTTCTTTTCATAGTAATTTATTGTCTGATGATTAGTCAAATTTCCATATTTAGGACTTGTTCGGTAGGATTTTTTTGCCCAAAAAAATCATTTTTTAAGCTTGATAATGATGACTTGTCAAAGTTTGTGAAGGTGAAATGACTATTTTGCCCTTAATTATCACATTTCCATTTCAAAATAATAAGGGCAATATAGTTATTTCACTTTCATCAAAAATTTTTTGGAAAGCAACTATATCAAACTAGAAAAGGGTTTTTTAGGCAAAAAGGAGTACCGAACATACTCTTAGTTAAAGCAATTATTTAATAATTTAAAATTTATAAAAACATATATGTCAAGACACCTAACTTTAAGAGAAAAGTTATGTAGCACTACTGGAGTTTAGAACAGTTTAAAATTGAAATTAAATGATAGGTTCAATTTCTTACATTTGATTATTGGGGAAAGAAACTGGGTCAATTTTATAGTAGATAATTAACATTAAATTGGGGGTTGAGGGTGGGGTAAGGACAACTAGCAAGACATATATAATATTTGTTGACTGCGAAACATGTGGACCCAAATCAATATTACAATATACTTGGCTTTGGCTTAATAGAACAAAAAATTCAAAACGTGCACAAGTAAGAATTGACTTATTTAACTTGTTCCTATTTTATAATTGGTCATTTTTGTGTTCGAGTCCAGCTGCTAATTAATTATGGTGGTACATTTGTGTGTGTTGTAGGTCCACAAGGCAAGCCTTGCACGATGGTCGTCCGAACCTTACATTGGACTGTTCCACATTATTCTGTATGGGGTTTGCCATTTTACATGTTTTATTCAACTAGGGCATCCCAGTTTTTACATGAAAGACCAAATCAAGGATTCCTCAGGTCTCTTCTTTGCCACTTGGTGTCTCCTATGGTAACTCACTCACTCTTGTCTTCCCCCTCCCCCCCTCCCCCCCTCCCCCCTTTTTTTTTTTTTTACTAATAGAGTAGAGATGATAATTGGCTTTTTACTAATTAATGGCAGAGACGGGCAGCATCGAAGATTATTGAGTCCTATTTGACATGGAAGCTTCCATTGGAGAAGTATGGATTGAAACCCGATCACCCTTTCGAGGAAGACTACGCATCTTGTCAAATGGCTATCTTGCCTGAAAACTTTTTCTCTGAGGCTGATAAGGGAAATATTCACTTCAAACGAACTTCAAAATGGTGGTTTTGGGAAGGAGGAGTTGAATTCGACGATGGAACCAAATTGGATGCTGATGTTGTGGTTCTTGCAACTGGTTTTGATGGCAAGAAAAAACTCAAAACTATAATTCCAGAGCCCTTTGTTAGTCTACTGGAATTCCCCTCTGGCATGATGCCCTTATATAGGTACAACACAATCCCAAACTAGAAATTTTTAGTTCCTTATCAAATGGACAACACTAATGCATTATAGTCTTTCTTTGTGCTGACAGGGGAACAATTAATCCATTGATTCCTAACATGGCATTTGTGGGTTATATCGAGAGCGTTTCCAATCTCCACACAGCTGAGATACGTTGCAAATGGCTATCACGACTTGTAGACAATAAATTCAAGCTCCCAAGTGTGGAGAAAATGCTCGAACAAACAACAAAAGAGATGGAAATTATGAAGAAAACAACCAGATTCTTCAAGAGAAGCTGCATTTCAACTTTTAGCATAAATCATAGTGACGAAATTTGTGAAGAGATGGGATGGAGTTCATGGAGGAAGAAGAACTTGGTAGCTGAAGCCTTTAGCCCGTATAACAGCCAAGATTACGAAGAGGAAAAATGAATACTACTTGTTGGACATCTATACCGTCGCCTGTGCTAACTGTATTTGTTGTCTGATATATTCCTTTTACTACAAAATAAATAAAATAATGGTCGCAATTCTCATCCGAGATTCAGATATATGATGTACTAGAAATTTAAATTTTGAGTTCATGAATAAAAAAATTGTACTTGTTCACTCCTTTTTGGTCAGGAACTCTCTGTTCTTCCCAATCAGTATGCAGGACTAAGAACAATAGGCCTTATTAACACTGACATACAACACATTATTCAGTTCCACATGATTTTCCAAATTGAGGCTCAAACTTCAATTCTCTTTACAGAAATAGTGGAAAGGGAGCATATATGATACAAAATCAATTGCTAGAGAGAGAGAGAGAGAGATTTAAGTTTTATAGTCGAGGGTATCAGAAGAGTAATACCAATTACCAGTTAAGCACTTTGAAGAAACTTTAAGGTTTCATCGATATGCTTTTCAGGTTGGAACTGGTTATTGTAGACAAGTCGAACTACTCCATTCTTATCGAGAACATAAGTTTGCCTTCCAGGCAAAGCGCCAAATAAGTCTGCTGGGACGCCCCACTCTTTTCTTACTCTGTTACCCTCATCACTCAGCAATGTAAATGGAAGCTTGTATTTCTGTTTAAAGGCCTGCAAGACATCAATATGAGCATTTCTGTCTCTTGTTACAAGGTAGGAACTGTGTGGATCGTAATTCTAAAATTACTCAATAAAAAGGAAGTTGAAAAGTAAAAATTATTCAATCAAAAGGAAGTTGATAACTAAATCAAATGATTATTCGCAAAAAATGCAATATTGATCCGTTTGAACTGAAACCCAGTCAAGATTCCAAGTTGATAACTAAATCAAATGATTATTCGCAAAAAATGCAATATTGATCCGTTTGAACTGAAACCCAGTCAAGATTCTATCCAACAAAGTGAAAATTTAGTACCTTATGGGATGATGGATCATCCCCACTTATTCCGATAACCTCGGCTCCAGCTTTCTTAAATTTTTCGTAAGAATCCCTAAACGCACATGCCTGTAACAAGTGTCAAAACATTTATTAACACTTACTATCACTCATAAAGTTTGGGGCGCTTATTCCTAGATTAAAGCTTATCAATTATAAAACGGCATTATTGCTAGATTAGAGCGTATAAATTATAAGCAGCGATCAAGGGATACGGTTCTGTCACCACATGGATATGCGTTCAGAATCAAGGAATTTGAAACATTCAAAGAATTAGTATATGTGTATGCAACCACTTACCATTGAATTAAAGCAGATACAAGAAGCTGCATTCTTTTTCACTTGCTGCTAAGAGCCTATCTCACTTCATTTATCAACTTTGTAGTAGACAGTGCTATGTAGATTAATGTAATCTATTCATAACTTAGAGTAATGTGATGCACAAAAACAACTCGACGTCGCAGTGCTTATCCACTATGTGAAAAATTGTTACGGTATCTCTCGCACACCAAACCACCATACACCCACCCAAAACCTACGTATTTGGAAAAACCTCACATAGCATGTATACCAGGAAAGACTACAAATATTCCTTAAGTCCCAATCTTAAGATATTCTGTTACTATTTTCACAAATTTGGGTAATGTGAATCCTACTACAAGTGGGAAAGAATAATATGTAGGATATAATTGGATGCAAATTATATTCTGAAAATTAACGTACGTAAAATAACTTACTTGAACAAAAGTGCATAAAATATAAATAGAGAAAATTACTATTCATTTTCCGATGTGGGACAAGGTTCCCACTTTTTCTCTAATTTACCTTTTATATTCCAAGTTTAATGTGCCCACTTTTGGCTATAATTTCTCATTCACTCGGAAATGGTTTTGCACAACAAAATATACAATGAATATCTACTCACGGAGTAGACCGTGCTAAACCAAAGTTCCACCTTAATTGGTTAACGGAACCCAATCAATTATTTGGTCAAAGTTGGTCATAGAAATGGTGGACCGAGGCAAGAGGTAAACTCTTTGTCCTTAAGACGAAATTGCCACGCACAGGTGCTCACGGTTGGATGGCAAACGTCTCTCAAGATACAACGATCCCTTCTCAACAGTAGTAGCACTTCAGACCGCGAGAAACAGCGAACCAGAAAATATTTTGAACTCTCTTTGAAATGCAAGGACGGATGTAGTGTTTTGTAAGAATGCAGGGTGCAGAATGCAATGCTTATGTCTGATAGTATGAATTTTTTTTTCATACTTCAATTCTAAACTGGAGGGACTTAATTATAGATTTCCAAAATGGTTGCATTCAGATACAACTGCCGACAAGTTCAACTCTTGCACATCATTAGATAGTGCATCTACTTCAGTCACATTGACTTGGGCATTCTTCTTTTTTGGAATGTTGTTGCTACGACATTCACTTTTGCGATGTCCTGGTTTTCCACAATTGTAACATAATATTCATAAGACAAATCCAATTCATATTTTATATTGGACAATCCAAAGTCAAATTCTGACATAGCTAATGGTCAATTTTACCTAATTTTGGCAATTTCCTTTCCAATGATACTTGAGACACTACGGAATAGCTTCTAGGCCAAGAGAGAGAAATGTTCTGGCTGCTCGTCCAGGGGTTTGTAATATTGGCTGGATTTCAAAGAAGAATCTTTCTAAAATCCGAAGAATTTTTCTTTTTCGAACCAAAGAGTATTCTAATATACAGATGAATATCTAATCATTTCTTGATTCTTCAAGCAAACTCGAAAAAATATCCACTAATGTAGATTTCATTTTAGTAACAAATTTACCTGTTTGGTACAACCAGGGGTTTCATCAGCGGGGTAGAAATAAACAACCACAGGCTTGCCTTTGAATTTAGAAAGACTCACAGTCTTCCCATCTTGATCTTTCAATGTAAACGCTGGTGCCAATGAACCTTCTGTAATCTTCAAGGTTGGAAACCAAGAATCCCATTGAATAAACAATGAGATTAAATTCTCAAATTAACTCTTTGTTTGATGCAGCCAGAAGCATCCATTGATTCTTCACAAGAATACCGGTGCATGACAATCAAGACTCTTAGATTCTCGTTGATCAAGAATCAATTCTCGACATTCTTGAGAAGAATCAACAGACATTTAATTGTCTTCGTTATAGTTAATTTCTTGCTTCTGGTTGCATCATTCTTGAACTGGAACTTGAAAACCCCAATGCAAAATTTAAAGAAACGCTGCAGATAAGTAAATGTACCTTGGCAACAATGGAACCCTTCACATAAGAAGAAGATGGGATTGAAACTGGTGATGAATTAGAGAGCTTGAGGCCAAGAAATTGGGATTGTGAAGATTTGGGAAGGAGAGAGAGGTTTTGAGATAAGGTAGCTTTTGGGGTATGAGAATGGAGCAGAGAAGGAAGAGTGTGGTTGGTAGGGAGAGAAAATGAAGACATTTTCTAAATTTAGTTACAATTGTTACACAAAAGATAGTTGAAGAATGTTATTTTGAGGAAGAAGGATAAGGAAGATTGAAGAGAATAAGGTGGTCTTGGTTGGGAAATTGAGATAGCTTTTGTTTTTTGCGTGGATGATTGCTGACCTTAACATCCGATTACGAGGTACGTACGGTTATAGCACTTGGGATAGCATAAGTGTGTAAATTTCGTGGTAGTACCTCTCTTACAATTAAAAAGTAATAGAGGAAAAAATAATTATCTCATATGTCAATACTGTGACTCCGTATGTTAACACTGTGTGACTTTGGACATTCGAATGAAAGTCTATCTTATAGTGATATCTTATCACATATACGGATGTGGCTGCAGTGTAGACATTTTTTTGATTATCGCCAAACTTGCAAGTAAAAATTTGACACATTTATAGAAGTGTCATTTAACTTCGATAGAAGTGTAAAGTGATTCATACAATCTAATTAACGATAACGTGATAAAACGATTAAATGTAACTTTTATATGTTTCTAATGAATAAGAATGTAAGCATTGATTTCAAATTGTGGGCAGCCCTCGTCTCAAAATTCATTGAATAAATGTAAATAATTAAATAAAGAATTACTAAAATTTACAATTATAATTTGCACAAGGAAAATAGAGATTCATCCCCTCAATTTTTTAGATTTATAGAAGTATTAGAAGCTTACCCGCACCTCAAAATTCCTATGGCCTTAATATTTCAGTTTTTCAATTCTCCAACCCCTAATAGGCTAAAACCCTTGTAAAAATCCAATTCCCAAAACCCTAAAAACCAAATTGATCACAAATGAATGCATCGAAGTTCAGCTATTATCACTGTACATACAACAGCACAACCATTCATCGGAATTTGATTTGATTGAAAATGGAGGGACTGCAGAAAGCATATCCCAGTGCAATGTCGCAGGCACAGGAATCAACAGAAAAACTCAGCTCCTTCTGCCTCTTCTTTAGAGAAGACATCGTTAAGCTCGAATTCCTCTTCAGGGTCTTCTGTTGATTTATCTGCAGACCAGTCTCGCCTTTTGCTCACCCGACCCCCCAGGTATAATTTCCCTCCTACTCTTGTATTGTTTCCATTGCGGTCTTCGACCAATTGTCTCTGTATGAGGTGGACGGTCAAAATATTGCTAGTTGGTCAAGTCTTTACTTTTGATCTTATTTAGAGTGCTCTGTATCGAAGATATGGTGTTTTAATTCTGTAACCTGGTTGTCAATGAAATTTGGAGAGATTCTTATGTTTTTGCGAGGGTAAAGTTTTTGTGTGGATATGATGTATCAAATTTAGGAACTGTCTAGGACTTCAACATATCCCTCTACTTTTCCAGGAGCAGCTAATTTTCTTCGTCTTTTAAGAGTTCAGTTCCCAGAGGTCGAGGATCAAGAGGTGAGGAAATACCTGACTGTTGAACAAAAAAACAAAAAAAAATTCGTTGTCCACCTGTGTTTATTCTTATCATATATAGTTTTTAGATTTAGATATATTCAAAAAAGTGGGGATGCCACTTTTGATTTTTCATTTTGTCTAGACACGGACACGGAAAATAGGAAACATAGTTTTAGCATAGGAAATTATGAATTTTCAAATGATTGCTTGGAAGAAAATGTTGAAGGACTATTAGATAAAATCATCTAATGGTTTTTGCATTGTGGTCTAAATCCAAGTTCGAAATCCATAAATAGGTGAAGAAGGAGATTCTTTTTGGAAAATGTCTACTTACATTAATGAACTTGTAGTAAAGTTTTCACAACAATGTTATAATCAGAATGAGAACATGATACAACAAATTAGTTACAGTTATCAATTAATGGGGATCGGTAGTTGGAGGGCCAAGGGATTTTAAAGTGCCATTGGCCCAGCCCTAGCCTATGTGGTCAAGTATGGCATGGTCGAAAGTTGTATTCGTGATCTGTGTTGCGGTGGCTACTAAGACACACCAATTGTGCTTTCACAACATGTGTCATCAAATATTTACATCTTTTCCAGTTGTAGGACCTGCTAATTTTTTAAGAATACACAAATGTTAAATTGTGAGTTAAACTAAGAAAACTGAAACATGAAAACAATGAAATGATACTTAAAAACACCATTTTGCAGCATAAATATGTTGAATTGAGCAATGTAATTGCACTCCTTGAGTTGTTGAATATTAATTTTATGATAACTTATAACATTATCTGATGAATACCCCTCAAGAACTGCTCCTAAAGAAACTCAATGCATCAAAAAGATGGTGTGAATTATCTTCTCTGCAAAGGAAAGCAGAGGGGCATAAAGGAGTCATGTGATGATACTTAACGGAAAATAATCTGAATATAAATGTCAGAGAGAATATGTTGCTGATAAACATGGTGGAATAACTGTGGAAAGTGGAAACCTAGTCCATTTGAGAAAATGAATTGGAGAAGAACAACTCTGTCTGACTTAGTTTCAACCCAGAATCTAGTAAACCTATTAAATACTGAGACAACTTGGTTTACTGCCATTGTGTGTGTGTGTGTGTGTGTGTGTGTTTGCGCGCGTGTGCATGTTTGTTTGCATCTAGCATATGAAATCTCTTAGATCCTCTGAAATTTGTGTTAACGGTCGTGACTGGTACAATTTGGCGGTCGTTGACTAAAAATGGTCAATGTGTACAATAAAATGCTCCATAAAACACTATGTCCGCCGATTCCACTTGACAGTTGTTCTCTTATCCTGATTAATGACTAGATTTTCAAAATTGGCGAACTTTGCTGTCAGAGTCTCCTGATGGGATTTTATTGCATCTGCAATTGTAGTTTAAAGGAGATGTATGTATGTCCTGCTCCATGGAACTGTGAGATTAAAAACTCATTCCTGCAGGCTATGTTTGAATGATTCTTTCTACAGTATGAAAAGTCATTTTTTTTGTGTGGAAGTGGTGGTCATTTGAATAAGCACATACTTCATATTCTTTTTATTTATCCGTGTCAGTTTGCCTTGCGTTTTTGATAAGTTGGTAAAAAACAAATAGAAGCACTTTTAAATTATTGTAATGAATCTCTGAATGCAGACAATCTGTATCACTGTGGACCTGCTCAAAGCTTTGTACTATTTGCTTTATTGCTGGAGTATTGGTTGGTTACACGCTTAAACGATGTGTTCGTCGCTGGGCCTCAAAACTTCTCAAGAGATTGAAGGATGAATAGGTTGACAGTTGAGGTGCTTGAAACTTGAAAGGAAGTCTGTTGGACGATCCAAGGATGGAGAAAAGTTGAACCAGTGGATACCCTATACTGTCTCTTGGATAAAATGTAGATCTAATCAATTACTTCTTGTTAAAACTGTGCACCCTTGGAAAGTTATATTGATTGTCATGATACTTCTATTTAGTACCTGTTTCTGTGCTTTAATCTTTTGTTACATGCTTTACCCAATTTCACAGAGAGAGAAATATACATGTGTATATTTTGTCAAATTTTAAATAACTCGCAAGTGCACAAATCTATTGAAATAGAGAAAAGTAGCAACGGGGTCGATCTCACAAAAACTACAATGAAGAAAGTCTAATTTAATCCGAATTAACTATTATTATAGGCTAGTTGGGTCGAAAGGAGTTTGGTTGAAAAAATTACCAGTTAAGCACTTTGAAGAAACTTTAAGGTTTCATTGATATGCTTTTCAGGTTGGAACTGATTATTGTAGACAAGTCGAACTACTCCATTCTTATCGAGAACATAAGTCTGCCTTCCAGGCAAAGCGCCAAATAGATCTGCTGGGACGCCCCACTCTTTTCTTACTTTGTTACCCTCGTCACTTAGCAATGTAAATGGAAGCTTGTATTTCTGTTTAAAGGCCTGCAAGACATCAATATGAACATTTCTGTCCCTTGTTACAAGGTAGGAACTGTGTGGATCATAATTCTAAAATTACTCAATAAAAAGGAAGTTGAAAAGTAAAAATTATTCAATAAAAAGGAAGTTGATAACTAAATCAAATGATTATTCGCAAATAATACAATATTGATATGTTTGAACTGAAACCCAATCATGATTCTATGCAACAAAGTGAAAATTTAGTACCTTGTGGGATGATGTATCATCCCCACTTATTCCGATAACCTCGGCTCCGGCTTTCTTAAATTTTTCGTAAGAATCCCTGAACGCACATGCCTGTAAGAAGTGTCAAAACATTTATTATCGCTTACTATCATTCATAGAGTTTGGTGAGGTTATTGCTGGATTAAAGCATATCAATTATAAAAACAGCATTATTGCTAGATTATAGCATATAAATTATAAGCAGCGATCAAGGGATACGGGCCACCACAGGGATATGTAGTCAGAATCAAGGAATTTGAAGCATTTGAAGAATTAGTGTATGTGTATGCAACCACTTATCATTGAGTTAAAGTAAATACAAGAAACTGCATTCTTTTGCACTTGCTGCTAAGAGCCTAGTCTCACTTCATTTCTCAACTTTGTTATAGACAGTGCTATTTAGATTAATATAATCTATTCATAACTTTAGAGTAATCTGATGCATGAAAACAACTCAACATCGTAATGCTTATCCAGATCGTTACAATCACACAGTACCTCTCGCACACCAAACCTCAATACACCCAAAAACCTATGTACTTGGAAAATCCTCACATAGCATGTATACAAGGAAAGACTGCAAATGATCCTTTAGTCCCAGTCTTAAGATAGTCTGTTACTATTTTCACAAATTTGGGTCATGTCAATCCTATTACAAGTGGGAAAGACAAATAATATTCATTAGACAAATCCAATTCCTATTTTATATAGGACAATCCAAAGTCAATTTCTGACATAGCTAAGGGTCAATTTTACCTAATTTCGACAATATCCTTTCCAATGATACTTGTGACACTACGGAATAGCTTCTAGGCCAAGAGAGAGATGTTCTGGCTGCTCGTCCAGAGGTTTGTAAATATTTTCTGGATTTCAAAGAAGAATCTTTGTAAAATCCGGCGAATTTTTCTTTTTTCGAACCAAAGAGTATTCAAATATACACTAACTTAGATTTCATTATAGTAACAAATTTACCTGTTTGGTGCAACTAGGGCTTTCATCAGCAGGGTAGAAATAAACAACCACAGGCTTGCCTTTGAATTTAGAAAGACTCACAGTCTTCCCATCTTGATCTTTCAATGTAAACGCTGGTGCCAATGAACCTTCTGTAATCTTCAAAGTTGGAAACAAAGAATATCATTGCATAGACTATGATATTAAATTCTCAAATTAACTCTTTGTTTGATGCAGCCAGAAGCATCCATTGATTATTCACAAGAATACCGGTTCTTGACAATCAAGAATCTTTGATTCTCGGTGATCAAGAATCAATTCTCGATATTCTTGCAAAGAATCAACAGACATTTAATTGTGTCTTCGCTGCATCATTCTTGAACTGGAATTTGAAAAACCCCAGTGCAGAATTAAAGAAAAGCTGCAGATAAGTAAATGTACCTTGGCAACAATGGAACCCTTCACATAAGAAGAAGATGGGATAACTGAGGATGAATTAGAGAGCTTGAGGCCATGAAATTGGGATTGTGAAGATTTGGGAAGGAGATGGGGGTTTTGAGATAAGGTAGCTTTTGGGGTATGGGAATGGAGCAGAGAAGGAAGAGTGTGGTTAGTAGGGAGAGAAAATGAAGCCATTTTCTAAATTTTAGTTACACAGATAGTTGAAGAATGTTGTTTTGAAGAAGAAGAAGGATAAGGAAATTGAGATAGGTTTTGTTTTGTGCGTGGATGATTGCTGACCTTAACATCCGATTACGATGTACGTACAGTTATAGTGATTGTTCAAGAATTATTTCCAACTTTTAAATATATATTTTCTATTTTGTCATTGAACAAATTGTAAACTCCTTGAGATTGTCCATTCAGAACATGTTTGGTTATCTTTTTCTTAAACTCATTTTCAACTAAATAAGATTTCCACAATTTTTATTAACTTTTCAACTAAACACTTGACCATTTTTTTTATAAAAAAATATCTCTTAAAAACTATTTTTAAACTCTATCAAACAAGCACTCAATACGTCTTTTACACCTCAACATATTATCTCTTTTTAATAAATAGGAAGACAACAATGTGTGAATTCTCGAGATGTCAAAATATGTATTCACGTCTTTTCATTTGTTAAGAAAATATGATGTGTTGAAGTATAAAAAATATATTAAAGAACGGCTAAAGAGATCGCAAGTTTGGAACATCTATTTTGACATTGTAAATGTAACATAGAGTACACATAATATAAAATTTTAATGAAAAAGACATTTATACCCCCAATTGTAATCCCAAGAGCCTCCCCCGCTTCGATAGGCAGCCGACGAAGAGGATGTTCAAGAAGATTAGCTTCGAAGATGTTGATCTTTGTTGAACAGAATATCCAAGCCAAAATAGTCAAGCCATGTAGCTAATTAAATTAGGCCATATTATTTTCTTAGAGAAGTACTACAAAAGTTAAGTGAGATTTTTAGTTCTCCACCTAGACCCATGGGGATTAAGAATACCTCTTTACATTTATTGATAAAAATACATTAAATACAAATGGGAAGAGACCTAAACCTCAACTCCAAACTTACGTTTGGGGTAGCATAATAAAATTTTTTTAATAAAAATTGTAAATTTTGCATTACTACCTCCGTTACAATTAAAAAGTAAAAAAGTAAAAATATTTATCTTATATGTCAACACTCTGTGATAAGACTTCAGACATTCGATAGAAGGTCATCTACTGTGATTTCTTTGTAGTACTGTTATAGGCGTCCTTAATTTGCTAACCAATCAACTACTTTGTTCCCTTGCCGAAATATGTGGGTGATTTTTGAAGTATTATTCTATCTCAACTGCTAAATTGATCAATCCATTGTTGTAGAGCGCAAGGTCATGTCTCATTTATATGAATAACAATGCACCACTATAGACGAATCTAGTTCAATGTATGTTTGGTAAATATGTTTGTAAATTATAAACTGTGAATTTTACGGAATGTGTAGTTAAAAAATGGATAAAAGTTGTGAATTGTATGAAATGTGTAGATAAAAATAATGTTTAATCAACTTATAAGCTTAAAAAAACATAGCCAAACATGTACTCAATCCAATACTTGGGAGAAGCCTATCTTGTAACAAATCTGTAGTGGAATAAAGACCACAGTGCAGCCTCAATATTAGAGACTCCCCCCACCCCCCATAGAACTCTTGAAATGCAAGCAAACATATTCATTCACTGTCACAAATAATACCATCTCATACCGCCATTCCTGGATTACCTTTGAACATCTATCTACGTTTAATTTAACACATCTATACGTAGGCATTAGCCACTTAACAATAATAGGCCTATACATCTTTTTTCGAGTATAAGATAGGCCAAGCCTAGAAGCAATAATACCATATCAAACCCAGCTTTTAAGAATGAGCTTTCCACCCAAATGCATGAGCCAAATTAATTTAAAAACTCTCCTTATATTCCGAGAAGGATTCATAGGGAATATCTTGATATTTTGGCATCATTATGCTCCGTCCATAAGAACCAAACAACGAAGAGAGAGACCACAATACGGATGTGGTCGCAATGTACATATTTTCTTGATTATCGCTAAGTAAGTAAGTTAAATTGACATATTTATAAAAGTGTCTTCTTAACTCTAATAAAACTGCAAACTAATGAACACATGATCAAACGATTCAATATACCTTTTATATGTTTCTAACAAATGACAATGTAAGCTGTGATTTCAAACTGAAACAACATAACACAGTTGCACAAATTGAAATTCTCACAATTCATTGAATAAATGTAAATAATTAAATACCATATTACTAAAATTTACAATTATAATTTGCTTAAGGAAAATAGACATTAGAGAGCGATCTCATACTCAAATGACTAATAGTTATTATGTGTATTTGCACGTTGGATGAATTGCACAAATAAGTAAATGCCACTCTATAAATGTAATAGAAGCTTACCCACACTTAAAAATTCTCTATGGCCGTAATATTTCAGTTTTTCAATTCTCCAACCCCTAAAAGGCTAAAACCCTAGTAAAAATTCATTTCCCAAAACCCTAAAAACCAAATTGATCACAAATGCGGCGAAGTTCAGCTATTATCACTGTAAATACAACAGCACAACCATTCATCGGAATTTGATTTGATTGAAAATGGAGGGACTGCAGAAAGCATATCGCAGTGCAATGTCGCAGGCACAGGAATCAACAGCCAAACTCAGCTCCTATGCCTCTTCTTTAGAGAAGACATCCTTAAACTCGAATTCCTCTTCAGGGTCTTCTGTTGATTTATCTGCAGACCAGTCTCGCCTTTTGCTCACCCAACCCCCCAGGTATAATTTCCCTCCTACTCTTGTATTGGTTGTTTCCACTGCGGTCTTCGTCCAATGGTCTCTGTATGAAGTGGACGGTCAAAATATTGCGAGTTGGTCAAGTCTTTACTTTTGATCTTATTTAGAGTGCTCTTTATCAAAGATATGGTGTTTTAATTCTGTAACTTGGTTTGTCAATGAAATTTGGAGAGATTCTTTTGTTTTTGCGAGGGTAAAATATTATGTGGATATGATGTATCAAATTTAGGAATTGTCTAGGACTTAAAACATATCCCTCTACTTCTCCGGGAGCAGCTAATTTTCTTTGTCTTATAAGGGAGTTCAGTTCCCAGAGATCGAGGATCAAGAGGTGAGGAAATACCTGACTGTTGAACAATAAATTGTTTGTCGACCACCCGTGTTTATTCTTATCATATATAGCTTTTAGATTTAGGTATATTCAAAAAAGTGGGGACGCCATTTTTGATTTGTCTAGACACGGAAAATAGGAAACATAGTTTTAGCTTAGGAAATTATGAATTTTCAAATGATTGCTTGTAAGAAAATGTAGAAGGACGATTAGATAAAATCATCTAATGATTTTTGCATTGTCGTCTAAAACCAAGTTCTAACTCCATAAATAGGTGAAGTAGGAGATTCTTTTTGGAAAACGTCTACTTATATTAATGAACATGTAGTAAAGTTTTCACAAGAATGTTATATTCAGAATGAGAACATGATACAACAAATTAGTTACAGTTATCAATTGATGGGGGTCGGTAATTGGAGGGCTAAGGGATTTTAAAGTGCCATGGGCCCAGCCCTCGCCTATGTGGTCAAGTATGGCATGGTCGAAAGTTGTACTTGTGATCTGTGTTGCGGAGGCCACTAAGACACACCAATTGAGGCTATCACAACATGCGTCATCAAATATTTACATCTTTTCCAGTTATACTGCTAAGTTTTTAAGAATACACAAATGTTAAATTGTAAGTTAAACTAAGAAAACTGAAATATGAAAACAATGAAATGATACTTAAAAACACCATTTTGCAGCATAAATATGTTGAATTGAGCAATGTAATTGCACTCCTTGTGTTGTTGAATATTAATTCTATGATAACTTATAACATTATCTGATGAATACCCCTCAAGAACTGCTCCTAGAGAAACTCAATGCATCAAAAAGATGGTGTGAATTATCTGTTCTGCAAAGGAAAGCAGAGGGGCATAAAGTAGTCATGAGATGATACTTAACTGAAAATAATCTGATTATAAATGTCACAGAGAATATGTTGCTGATAAACATGGAGGAATAACTGTGGAAACCCAGTCCGTTTGAGAAAATGAATTGGAGAAGAACAACTCTGTCTGACTTACTTTCAACCCAGAATCTAGGAAACATATTAAATAATATGACAACTTGGTTTACTACCATTGTGTGTGCGTGTGCGTGCATGTTTGTTTGCATCTAGCACATGAAAACCCCTTAGATCCTCTGAAATTTGTGTTAAGGGTCGTGACTGGTACAATTTGGCTGTCATTGACTAAAGACGGTCAATGTGTACAATAAAATGCTCCATAAAACACTGTAGGTCTGCTGATGCCACTTGACAGTTGTTCTCTTATCCTGATTGATGACTAGATTTTCAAAACTAGGAAACTTTGCTGTCAGAGAGTCCTGATGGGATTTTATTTCATCTGCAATTGTAGTTTAAAGGAGATGTATGTATGTCCTGCTCCATGGAACTGTGAGATTAAAAACTCATTCCTGCAGGCTATGTTTGAATGATTCTTTCTACAGTATGAGAAGTCGTTTTTTATTTCTGTGGAAGTGTTGGTCATTTGAATAAGCACATACTTCATATTCTTTTTATTTATCCGTGTCAGTTTGCCTTGCGTTTTTGATAAGTTGGTAAAAAACAAATAGAAGCACTTTAAAATTATTTATAATGAATCTCTGAATGCAGACAATCTGTATCACTGTGGACCTGCTCAAAGCTTTGTACTATTTGCTTTATTGCTGGAGTATTGGTTGGTTACACGCTTAAACGACGTGTTCGTCGCTGGGCCTCAAAACTTCTCAAGAGATTGAAGGATGAATAGGTTGACAGTTGAGGTGCTTGAAACTTGTAAGGAAGTCTGTTGGACGATCCAATGATGGAGAAAAGTTGAACCAGTGGATACCCTATACTGTCTCTTGGATAAAATGGAGTTCTAATCAATTACTTCTTGTTAAAACTGTGCACTTTTGGAAAGTTATATTGATTGTCATGATACTTCTGTTTAGTACCTGTTTCTGTGCTTTAATCTTTTGTTACATGCTTTACCCAATTTATCAGAGAAAGAAATATACATGTATACAGTATACTTGTATATACACAAATGTTTAAATTTGGTATAATTGGTTTTTACTGTGGGGCGCGTGTCCATGCCTCTTAAAATATATGTGGAGCAATTGTTTTGGTTTATGCTCATAATGCAACTCAGAAACAAAGATAAATTCTGCAGCTGCAGAATTTGAGTGGCTAGTTCTCCTTCTTTTGCTTCTTCCCAGTACGTTTAAACTATTTTCTCTCCCTCTTCTTTATGTAACCATTTCTTCTATTATACCCACAGATTTTGTACTTTAAATGCAAGGCATCGATGTAATTCAAAAGTATCAACTGATGGTAAGGATTTCTATTCAGAAAGCTTCCATTTAGTGTCAGGTATAGATATTAGTTGTACAAAGGCTATCTAGATTGTTCGTATCCCTGATGTATATTCTGAAACTGATCACGTGTTCATTACTTGGAAAAAAGGATCCTACGTTGCTAACAGAATGATCTATTATTCAATTACACACGAGGAAATTCTAATTGCTTTCTTTCTTCTTTCCAACTCCACAAATATTGGCCTGTTTTTTTCTGAAATCTCTGTTCGATGATTTGACAATCCTAATTGTATGATATATGCATTTACATTCTTTCTGATATAATGTATATATATCGTATATTTGAAATAATATAAAAACAAAAAATAACAGCTTGAATTGTTAGTTCCTAATCTTCCTGCTTCAAAAGTATTCCTTGTGAAATTCAAATCTTGTGGATGTTCTGTAAGTCATTTCTTGTGACAATTTCTTCAGCTCCTTTGCCAAGATGGGCATCCCACAATAGAAAACTCCTGCACATTGATGAGTTATATCTTGTTAATAATAAATATCTATAGACTTGAAATTTTTACCTGTCAACCTTGTGTGCAAAATGTGCAAGGATTGTATGACCCTAGCTGCTCCTCAATAGTCTGGTTGCTATGAACTGAGGAAAGTACTTTATGATGTATCTTTGTGGGAATTACTTAATTAGCATATGACAAACTTTCTCATGATGAGATTAAATTGCTACACACTGCTGAAATTCATGTTCAGAATTTTAAGGAAATATAGACATTCAGAATTGTGTCTAATAATATTTTGTCAGTTTACTTCTGTTTTCATTCATCTATTTTCTCCCTGTTGGTGGACATTATAACTGTAATTTTATCTGCTGGGTTCAGTTATGCAATCAAAAAAATTTTCAATTGAATAACATCTTTAGCTTGCAGGTTGTTGAATCATATGATTGTCAATGACCTGAAACATCTTTGACAGCAGCATGCCAATGAGAAGATCAAGACAGCATTTAATATACGTGCATATGACTCTGTGATTGGTAATCTGCTTCTGCAATGTCTTTACCTATTGTTGAAAATGGATGCTTTGAAGCTATTTTGTTGAATACTTCTCTCCATTCTGGTCTTGCAAAATGCGTCTTCACCTGAAAAACAATTGTTAGAAGAATTTTTTTTGGTTCCAAGATAGATCTCTTTAATACTTTATATTTAAATTTTTTTCTATCTTGATTATTTGCCAGCACTTGTACTTAATAGGTAAATTGAAAATCTTGGAGTGGTTATTGACACACTTAATAGTTCCATATTATCTGCCAAAAACATTAGAATAATGATAAATCGTACTCTGGTGCCAGATAGAATATCAACTCCATTCTTAGCATGGTTTAGAGCTTGGACCATGGTGATGAGAGTTGACCTTGCATCACCCTCTTCATAAACACTAGTTAAATAATTATGCATCTCAATTTGACCCTGTTTCATTGTGAACACCAAGGAAAAGATGGTAATGCAAATCTATGAAAAATCGGCTGAAGTATTTAAGCCTATTTTTTTGATCAAGAGATGAGCATTACTTTGTGATCCATCTCAGCAACTTCATTCATCACTCCTTTAAACCATTCGAAGGATCCGTGTTCCCTGGTAACCCAGTAGAAATGTGCACTCCTTGTCCTATCTGATTTCTTCTTTCCACTTGATGCAATGCTTGAAGAGCCAAAACTAGTTGAGCTATCATCTGATTTGCTGGCTTCTGTGTTCGAGTCCTGAATCAGCAACAGCAGCAAATTGCACAAGTGTAAATAAAATTATCTTATTTTTACTCTGGTAAAAAAACATAATGATTTGGATATTGAACTGTACCACTTGGTCGTCTGGTCTTGTATTGTTTAATAGATCCTTGAGGATACTTATGAAAGGAGTAGCTCCAATTCCAAGTCCCACAAGAAGTAATACATCATAGTTCTGAGTGTCCTGTGCTGGAGCTCCATATGGTCCATCGACAAGTAATTTAGGTAGACTGCACAAATTTATGAGCCTTATTCAAACTTCCTAGATAGACGCCTGTAAATAATATTGAGAAAGTGAAATCTATTTGAAGAAATTACCCTGTTTGATCAACATTCCCCAATTCTCCGAACTTAGCTCGACCAATCACACATGTTGAACTGTTATCCTCAGTAAAAACTCTTTTAAGCTCCCGTGTCCAGTCTCCTACTGTACGGATGTGAACACTAAGGTAGTTGTCTCCTGGAGCTGAAGTCAGTGAAAATGGATGCCTGAAGAAATGTCAAGTTGTGTTAACGCTTACGAGAATCTATCCTAGTGTATGCACATACATACAGACATGCATATATACATGCGTGTATGTATGATATGAGTGTATGTGCAGCAGTCATTCTCACCATTCAAACGGGGAGATTTTTGGACATTGTAGAAACATATACTGCCCACTTTTGTACTTAAATCCATTTGGTTTTGCCATAATCAAGCTGAAGACGCCTCCTGGAAGTACAGAAACCTATAAAGTCCAGAAACACACTGGTAAAATTATTTGTTAGTGTAGATTTTAGGTGTCATTGCTTTTTCTCGTTATTGTTTACTTGAAACTTTACCACCTTGCACTATAGCCGAAAGGGAGGTGACGCATTTAGACTTCTGTAAGGTGCAGTTCTAATTGTAAGGAAGATATCTATAGGGTTGTAAATATGTAACCATCATATGTAAAAGTTGTCTTTCCTGACAGCTTTAGCAATATTAAAGTTGCCATTGTGGTACCATCCTAAAGCTTAAACGATTATATTAGGCATCTTGTGATTAGTATGGGACCAATATCCGTACACAGTTTGATCTTGACCTGGGATAAAATTGTACTTTTACTTTGATCTTTAGATTTATTTTGTCAATTTTGTACTAGCATTTGCAAATAGCTCTGGTTTTATCACTTGACTTAATTACTTTCTAATTGACGTGTTAATAACTTTCCTCACAATTTCTTTCGTTGTCTTTCTATAAAGCTTTGATTTCATATAGCTTCCCAAAGTTTAGATGATTTCAGTGGGAGATGAAATAAGTTACCTTCAAAATCTTAACTGCATAATGTTCTGACCGGCACGTTCTCAGACTTCGTTCAGCTACATAAAGGAACAGGGGAATCGATATGTACATCCATGTCTGTCACATTTCAACAAGTCATGTTAATGTAGCTATGATATTTCCTAATTCTGCCAACTAATATTAGTAGTACATGTTCCACGTATATAAATATTATTTTTTGGTTCAATGTTCTTACCGTTTTCTGGTACCATTGGTGAACCAAGAACAAGAAGGTGCTGTGGATCAGAAGTAATATGTAGACCACAGCGAGAAGGTGATGAGAATACCAGAATGCATTGAAGCCTGTAAGTCTGTTGAATGGTGTTGGCAACTTCACCACATTTTTTCGAAAACCTCGTGTTGCTAGTGTGAATGCAATTGTCATCAACACTACCATGGAAATCCCGGTTGAACCTACAACGCCAGTCAGAAGGCTGGCATATGTGGGTTTTACATGATTGAAATCTGATGCTATGAGCGCAAAATTTTCTGGAGATGAATGAACGACACGAGGAAAATCACATAATATATGATTTCCTGCATGAATTATGATACCGGCTGCTATACCGCATGCTATTATCTGTGAATTAAAATCGAGTTATTGTGGGAAATATGTTTGAGAAATTGAAAATTAACTGAAAAAATATACTGCTCGTATCTCACCTTGTGAAAGTTAATGTTGTCGTCGAAAGGGATGAACAGCCTGGCTCTTGTGGATCTTAGCCATGTTAATATATTCCGGCAGACTGGTAAAAGAATAAGAGCCATGTTAAGTTTAAGAGTCTCGGCAGCTCCTTTTGCTGTTGTTAAGCAATAACCCATTATCTGAAATGCTGCCTTCTGCTTGTACTGAAGGAACTTCCAGGTGAAAAGTCCAGCCATGGCTATTATCCATAGCAGTAAAATCCATCCCCTTTGCCAATGGTCTAATAAAAGGTACTTGAGCGTCGACCCGATTTTATTCACTATGTTTCTGGGCTTGAGGGCACTTAAATTCTGGCTCCATCCTACACTTGCTGTACTTAAAGGTCTGCTGTAGTTCATGTAGTTATCCCTTTGTAACAGAAGTGTTTCCAACTGCCATAACTGAACGAGGGCAAATCAGGGATATTTTCTTGCATTTATTTCTCAACACACAAGATATCCAAGTATAAATCATTTACTCACTATCCTACTCTTATATACAGATAATTTTATTATATTAATGTCATATTGGATATGCTAGACTCGAAATCACTAAATTCTTGTCTAGTATTTACACATGTTTTCCTTGGCAAAATTGGTATATATAAATCTCGGACTCGGAAAGAAATGGTAAACATTCTATAACAAAAAAATTATTTAAATAAAAGCATAACCTAATGACACCTCATATGAGATAATGTAAATTTGGTACTAGGAGTGAAAATTATTGATACCTCGATGTACCCAATGTTGTCAGGGTCTAATTCTTCCATTATTAAAGAGGCGTATTCCTCTGCACGTTCTTTCAAATTGGACAGTTTATTTGCAGAAGCACTCAGCATTATTAGCTGGTTAAAAAAAAAAAAAAAAAATTGAAAATCAGATGAGCAAATCCAATTGAAAATAATCAAAAGAGAAGACTATTCTTGATTAAATATTGTATTTCTACCCACTACTTGTACATATTCTACAAATTACAAACATTTTCACATTCTTTATTCAAATATCATCTAAAACAAAAATAAGTCGAAAAAAGGTGAATGAAAATTGAAACTAATTTTTCAATTTTCAATTTGGTAAAGAAACAAAAAGAAAATAATGTTGAGGTGATGGATTATTTGAGCATAAATCAAAACATTATTGAACTTCAAAGATAGATAAGTAATTGATTTACACCACATACAAATATTTGGTTATTAATAAGAATAAGATAAAATAATAAGTTAGTTAATTAAAGCAAAATAAATTGACTAATCTTGCAAGTAAATTAGATAGATTGCTGTTTTGACCTAAACCAAAAACTTTTTGTTGGGTGTTTGTTTGTTTGTTTTAAGAAGTTCAACAATATCAAATTTACCTCTTGCACTTCATCCCTCGTGATTCTTCCATCTCCATTGCTATCCGCCCTGCACATGTATACATCTTCACTCAATTAATACTTTCGTCAATAATGATCCAATAAAACGGAGGCTAGCCAAATGAGGATAAAATATCACGTCTCTGTGATGTAATAATTGATGAAACAAAAGATAAACGAAATAAGTAAAAGGTAATCTTATCACCGTTTATCAATTTGTTGATCATCAACAAATCAACGGTAACAAGGCACTTGTATATACAGAAAAAACATGTGAAAGGAAAATATAGGATTATAGTTTCATCGTGCCCACATGTCAAAGAAAATCTGCAGACGTGCGTCGAAACTCTGGTCCGATATTTGCAGCCAATATTCATGCAGCTCCGCCTTGGTAATTCTCGCCGTCTTCTGCCTCCGCCGCCGCGTCAGTGCATCAAACATCGCCACTGCAAACTCCTTCGAATCCGTCATCCCTATTATATGTATCAAATTTGAAAAAATCAAACATAATTGTACTGAATTACATGTTCAATTGATCATGCATAACACTGAATTGAAATTGAATAATTAATTACCAATGCATTCACCAAAGTCTTCTCTGGAGAGCAAGGCGTCTTTAGCCATGGCGTCGAACCGAGCCTCGACTTGTTTCCAGAGCACATTGGAGTCCAATTCACCTGTATTTTTGCTAATGAATCTCAGTCCGCCGAGTGCTCTCTGAGCGCTGGATTTATTCCTCACAAGCTTGGCTTTCATCTTCATCAGCTCCCGCGCCGACGCCAGCGCCGCCTCGTGGTTATCCTCCGCGTCGGATGCTGACGTCCGCGACGACACCGACCTCCGCGACGACGCTGACCTCCGCCACGAGAGCTTTTGGCGCAACTTCGACGCTGCGGAGGAACTCCTTGCCAAAAATCCATTCAGCGCCGGGGAAGGAGCCCCCTCTCCGGTTGCGGGGACATTATTGCCGTTAGGGTTGGTAGATGTAGGTGTGACGCTACACAACATAATGGAATTATCGTCAAGCTCAAGCGTGACTTCAACAAAATCACCCCCATTGTTTCTTCTCAAATCGTTGAGAAAAATTGGCAGCATTGCACCTCCAACTCCATACTCCGGCGCCTCCCGGGAACCCTCCGGCAAGTGGCTGTAACTGGAGCGCTTGGAGCTGCTCCCAAACGACGATGACCTCATTATTAATTTAGTCCAACGCCCCAAGCTGAGCTACACTTGGTGTGCTTTAATCCAATATCTGTCTGATTTGTGTGATGAAAAATGAATTGATGGAAATGTGTTGAAGAAGAAGAGGCTTGAGTCACACGCTTCGTCCCTGAAAAAGCTTAAAACAAGCACCTCCCAACCGATCTCTGTGCACACAATTTCAACGCTTAATTTGTGCCTAAAGAGGGTAGTTGGCCTTTGTTCAAATAACCCCTAAATTACTATTTACCAATTACCTAATACTTTGGTACATTTTTATATGGAGTAGTAGTACTGCACATTGAGTCCTTTTCATTTTTCCTTCAATTCTCCAACAATGTTTCTTTACCATGAATTCATATGTTAGATCAACAACGAAGAGATCAAATATAAAACAATAAATTTAGTTTTATTTTTTAATAGATATAATAATATTTTACTCAGGTCATTGTTAATTGAGTAGCAGAGCACCTAAACTCTTGTACTAATATATTTACAACAACAATAATAATGTTAATCACGATTATTGTGCTAATTAATTGTTGTTAATTAAGTATATATATTATAATGAAGTCAAAAGGGGTATGTGACCTACAAAGGGTATACGTGGCAGAAATTCTGGTGACTCGTGCCCGGCAAGGTATCCGATGATGATTCGGACGACTGTTGCCAGCTGAATGTTTGGTTGTCTATCTTTACTACACAGACTGCCATGCATGTTGTATATACTATGTAATTGTTGTCAAATACCATTCATGTCCTTTACTAATGATTTATGTTTTTTTTTTCTCTGTTTTAACTTTAGGGAAACTTACATTGAGGGGTCAATTTTATAGAGAAAGTAAAATGTGTCCACCACTTTTCATTTCCTAAATAAAATTTATTCTTTAAAAAAAAATGTCAATTCTTTAAAAGATATATTTTTCTTTGAAAAGTACTAGATTATCTTTCTTTCTTCTACACAAATTTCAAATTATTTAGGTATTTATTCTTTTAAAATCGTTAGTGTACGATACAGAGGGTGTCCAAACTAAGGTGGCATGTTCAATAATACTAATAAAAAACAAATTTAAATAAAAAAAAATTCACCGACAGATTCATTGATAATATCTAACAAAAACTGATATCTACTAGTAACTCGTATTAATTATAGATAGTAATAATATCAGTGATCACTGAGGAACACCTGCCAGCGATTACTAAAGGCATGTTGTTCCTTATGTCTCGACAACCACCGACGGAGTTTCGATCGCTTATCGCTAGCGAATAAATTTCTTCACTTGTTTTGGTTTTTAATATTTCATAGTAAGTTAAGATTTCTTTTTATTTTTTAAATTTTTACTTATAATATTACAAATTTTATTTTATTCCCGACAAAATATTTCTTCATCAATATTTAAGTTTATATTTTAATTACTTTATTTATTAACGAAATATTTCTGGGTAAATTAAAGTTATTGAATTTTTTTTATATTACTAACTTAAAAGTCGTTTGTAATATTAAGTTATTTTTTAATTGTTATTTAACTATCGACTGAATTTTCTAACGGTAATATTATAATTTTTAATTATTTTATTTAATCTATTGTAAACTAAATCTTTTTATCATTGATAAAAAAAAACTTCATTATTAATGTTAAATTATTGTTTTTAATTTTATTTTGTTATCTACGGACTTTTTCGTCGACAATATTTATTTATTTTAATTTTTATTCCTTATTAGTGTTAAAATTTTCGTCGTTAAATTAAACTTATAAAATTAAGCGACTGCCTCAATTATCTAGATGTTGAGTTGGTTCTAATACGATATCGCAACAAATAATAAAATTGTGAAACTATTAAAATTTCAAACATACTAGATCGAACATAATTAATAAATAACTATTGAAATGTTTATTATTTATATTGTCGAAGTTATATATTTCAACACAACAATTATGTGTGGAGTGGTTAACATAGAATCTCCCTTTTCTCTTTCATTGTCTAGATAAATGTTCGTTGAAATTGTTTAAGACTCACTATCAAATTGATTAAAGTTAATGATGAAGTGATTCAAAATACTAACTTGAATATATTTGTGTGTGTGTGTGTGTGTGTGTGTGTGTGTGTGTGTTTCTCAAAATAATGAAAATGGTTAATTGTTGTGGTAAACTCTTCAAAGCTTGCCATACTTTCATGGTAATTACACACACGGTTATTGAACTTTAATTTTTTTTTACCAACTGTCTACAAAACTATTGGAAATCGCTTAGTTTACAGACATATCGTAACCGATCTTCCATGTAATAATTACACGTCACCTTAGAAATGAAAATGGTAAAATGAGTTTTATGAAAATATTTTTAGATTAAAAGGTCAAAATAAATAATTTTTTTTTTCATTTTAACTCTTTCATGACGTCAAATAGGCATGCTAATTAGTGTCCGTTTAGTAGAGATTATAAACTAGTTTATTAGACTAAAACAGTTTATTTGACTAAGAACGATAAAAAATGACGGCTACCAAGGCAAATTTTGTTGTCAAATAAACTAGTTTATAAACTCTACCAAACGGACTCTTACAACAATATGTGGAAGATTTGTCGAGGGATAATTGTTAATTAAACAATTTTCATTAATTTGAAAGACATTATGTGACCGTGATGAAATTTGAATCAAATTAAAAATCAGTAATCCAATTGAAAATTAAATTAAAATGAAATTAAAATTTAGTAATATAATTAAAATGTCGATGATATTCACCTGCTTTCATTATGAGAGAGAATTTAGGTTGACTAATTGCACAAGAACTTCAAATCAATAACAACCTCTATATTATATATTTTTATTTTTATAAGCCAAAATTTTATTTAATTAAGATAAGACAGCCATTAATTAAAACTGCTTCAAGTAATATATCATAATTAGATCATATATTAATTATTCACCTTGATATTCAACTCCATTATTACTGACTGGTGACTGGTTCATCACTTTATAATAAATTAAATTATAAAAATTGTGTCATCAATGTTAATCATGATTAGCCAATAATTAATTAAATTAATTTGTCGCTGAAATCCTCTAAATTGGCAGCTGGTGAAAGTTTCTAATTCTTTCATTAATTAATGTGAAATTTCTGTTGAAAAGTCTAATTAACAATATATTTTAATTAGAATATCCAAGTTGTAATCTTAATATAATAATGAATATTATAATTATTAATTAGACAATTATATTTTTATAATCTTGTCAATGGAATTCGTGTTTCCCACTCATTGCCTCCCTATGTAACGACCAACGACCAGCAATGCTTCTAGAAATCATTAATTGTTTCTATAGATAATTAAAATATTTTAATTATGAAAATACAAGTTTCATTAAAAAAAAAAAATTCCATTTGATCGAAAATTAGATTAGTGTAAAAAAAATGGAAAAATGGATATATTTATAGGAGAGTCGACATATATTTGAAGTCTTCATTCAATTGAAATTTTGTCACTTAAAAATTCCATTGTATGTTAGAATTTTTCCTTGTTAAAAAAAAGGTCACACACTACGTGTTTTCTTGTTGAAAATGGTAAGTACCGAAACTAATTAGCAACAAAAAATTATGGATTAATGCACACGACATTTTTTTTTGGAGGTGGATTTTTTTTAATTTATTTTTTTCTAAATTTGAAAAGGTGGATTAATGCACACGACATTTGAAGTACGAATGTACCAAAATCCTTATTGATTGTTTGCAAATGTACTTCTATTTTGCATGGAACCTTCCATCTTGTCCTTCATATTTATGCCGTTAGATTTAACATTCTCGACATGTTTGATTTGTAATGTAAGGCAAGGCTTAATAGTATAATAAAAAATATTTTATCATTTTTAAATATTATGCATTTTACGAAACAAGCCATCAAACAATACCTAGAGGTTGATGATAATTAAGGTCGACTATTTTCGTGCTTCTTTTAAGTAATTTTTTGTTCGTTTCGTGTTTTAAATCCATCAACAAGGCCTCATTAGCCAAATAATCAGCACGGGGACCTTTCCTTCTCTAAAAATATGAAACAAACGATAATCAAAGAAATTTAGGGTAAATTTCTATGGGGGTCTTCAAATTTTTTTGAGTGAGGCACCCGTGCACCATGCATTTGTTGCGCCATTGTCCGCAACTTTTTCAAACTGTGGCACTTATATAACATCTGACAAAAATCGTTTATTTGAAAATTAAATAGCAACGTGACATTCACATGACGTCAAAAATAGGACGAAGCAAGTGGATCGATTTTTTGATTGAAGTCATCATTTGAATTGTTTTAAAATAATAAAAATCTTTTTGAATAATTTTACCCTTTCAATCCAATATCCCATCACTGTCACGTAAAATTACAATCACACTTTATAATTGTATGACATCAAATGTTTAACTGGCTAAGATACCATGTGAATGCAAACATTCATCTATAATAAAAATAGACAATGTGTTTTGTAAATTTCTCTAGTAGAATTGACATTATTTTTTTAATTATATTTGAAAATGTTTACTATTATTCATGTATAATAAAAAATGAAAACTCAGATTCGTCGATTAAGTTGTGCTACTCTCGGTTCAATAAAAACTCGTGGAGTGTTTAGTTTTCTATGGGTCATGTCAAGTCTCACAGTTTTAAGCTGATTAGAACGAGCTTGACAAAAAAAAAAAAAAAAAAAAAAAAAAAAAAAAAAAAAAACTCAATGTGCATATATTCACCTTAAACATCGATTTGTCCTACTTTATACTTGTAAATATATCTTAGTTTTATTGACACTAATTAATCATTAATAAGTATGTCTAATGAAATTATTAATGACTCTGAAACCGACCTAACATTTGACTATAGATGATGTAAAAGAGAGAGTTAGTGTGTAGACTTCAATTAGACTATGAATGTTTTTATTTTATATCATACAAATGGGATGTGTCAAAGACCTACACATAACAATATGCATAAGCAATTTTTACATTTTCATTAGCAGCAGTTGAGGTTTAAACAAGTCAAGATGACTTTTCCTATTCTAACCCCCTACCATTAAACTCTAACACCTAGACAATCCCAGCCTTGAGACCATGTAAGAAGTGCGACAGCACATGTCACCATATTCATAGGGTCACTATAGATATATAATTTGTTATATTTTTGTTAATTAAAAAACTTTTTTTTAGAATGATTTTTATTTTTAAAGGTAAAATATTATGTAAGTTACGGACATATGTAACTATAATATGTATAACATTGAATGTCCTTGCTAGGAAAAACTCTAGTGAAGAAAAAAGATTACATATATTATTCTTGTAAAAATTGTCTCATTAAAAACCTTGTAGGAAAATCCAATGAAGCAAAACCTCAGTTAAAAAAAAAAAAAAGAGTACAACACGTATTTACTCTCCATCATAATAGTAATACTTGATATTTGTATATCTTTTTTATCAACTTCTAGAGTGTTGCAGGATAATGATATTGTGAACATGTCTGCCAAATAAATTGTTATGATAGCCACATGTGAAAATAAAATAAATAACTATTATATAAGAGTTTGAATTACTCTCTTAATAATGTTGACATTTTAAAATAAAACTCTAAGACTCAGCACGGTATGAGATACAAATTCTCAAACAAGTCATTTAACCCGTAGAAAAATTCAAATGAAAGATCGAATTTCAAGATTGATGTTATCAATATTTTTCAAAATATCCCTCTTATAAAGGCAAAGTGAATATATGTCCAATTTTTTTTTTTTTTTTTTTTTGGTTTAAAAGACACTTTTAATAGATTAAATGTCTAATTTAAGCTTATGAAAATTGACAATTCTTGAAGATTAATTAGGAATGCATGCACATGCATGTATATTGGTGTGTGATTAGAGAAGTGGGAATCGAATATAACAAGTCTAGTTTATTTATTATTATAAACTTACCAAACTCCCAAGACTTTAAACTTTATGTGAAAGCCACAGCTGACTGGTAATCTTAAAAAAAACAAAAAACAAAACAAAAAGTGGCAAATTCGAATTGAAAGGTAAAACCCAACTAACTTGCTTTGACATGCAATTATAAATCATTTCCTATATGAAAAAAAATAGCAACTCTCATCGTATAGATTCGATATGACAAGTACACTTTAATTGTTTCCACCCCAAATAATTTTATTTTCTTTAAAACAATAATGACGCGTTGATATTTTTTTTTATAGACAGCATTCAAGGTGAATATATAACAAGATTGAAGTGTTTCGTTGATTTAAGTGTTACCCTTTTTAATGCTCGTTTTATGTTACAAAAAGATTAGTGCAAGTTGTATAGCCCAAAACAAGAACTTCGTGTTCAAGTTTTAAGAGTTGTTACATGAAAAATAGAGAAATTAATTCTTGTTAATGTACTTTTATTAAAGTAAATATATTTGTAAAAATTAGGACCTCCACCCTTTCAAAAAAAAATTGAAATATACTTATTTTAATTTATTAATTATATATCTAATATGGTTGTTCCTAAATATCAGGGGACCAAATCGTATCAATCGAAATTAATAGAGGAAATCTCGCCAGTTTCTAAAGCACTACAATGAAATGTCTTTCAACCCATTTCTTCACACCAGCCAATAAAATTTCAAGAATCTTCCTTCATTTTTATGCTCTTCAACCAAAGGTTTTTAACAAAAATTATCATCTCACGTTGATTTCCACCAGAGTGTTTGACATGTATGTATATGGGCTTCATGTTTTCATTTTAATTTATCTGTTTTTACCCATTAATCACTGTTAATACAAATATTTTGGAACAAAATCACTTGTTTTGGTACAATGAACAAATCTTGCATCTAAAATTTTTATTTTCTCCATTATTCATCATTTCAGATCACTGGTAATTCACATTGGTTCATACGAGTGATACTATACAAATTCACTATGTATACTGTTAACAACACTATGATCTCTTCATGTTCCTTTATTATGTTACTTTTAGGATTTTTTTCAAAATATTATTATATATTATTAACCATGCTTGGTGCAAAAAAGTCATAATATATTAAGGAATATGAGAAAATGTTAACTCCTTCATTTGAATGTGATTGTATATGCAATATTTTTACCAACATATGGATATAAGCCGAACAACATCACATGTAATATTCTTTGTACTGAATTTATCACATTAAATTATATGTTAATAATTAGTTATAATTACGTGTGATAATACCATATTAGTAGTCTACTAAAGACACTCTATACTTTTAAGTTACAAATTCGTTGAAAACGTTGATATTGTTAATCTGACCTCATACTCTTCGTTCTTTACATATGCAGGATTAGGACTTCCTAATGCACTCAGACAATTGGTCACTTGGAAAAGTAAATGCATAGTCAAAGACTTTGGATTGTTGATGAAGACTTTGGAAAAGTAAATTCCTGGCCTGAATATCAACAAATTTAAGAATTTCGAAAATGACGGGTTCTGAAACTTTGAATTGTTGATGAAGATAGTTTATCTGAAATTCAAAATTTCAAAAGTATATCAAATCAATGGAATTAACTATATCCAATGAAATCGATTTGCAACGGAAGCCATGAATGATAGTAATAAGAAATTATAGGCAACAATAATGATCTAATAAATTTAAAAAATTTAAATTTTAACATTACTATTTATTATTATTATTATTATTTTGTTCATAAAACGGTATATTTCTAATATAAAATAGAAAATCATGCATAAATGTACTTTTCCCAATACATTTTGTATAATGACAGTTTTGGTTGGCAGAAGAGCCCAATGACTTCCCACTTATAAAGCTTAGAAATTAAATTTTGTATAGTGGAGCCCTTACTAATAAGCATGAATTGAATGGACTATATATTGATGGGTCCAAAACAAAATTAAAGAAGATAATTGAGGAAATTACATTCATTACTATGTATATATAATATAGGGAAAATTTTGGGCCGGTCACTGTTAACGCCATGGTGGGCTGAAAAGTTATATGATATAATATTAAGGGAAAATTCAGGGCCGGTCACTGTTGGGACACTTATAGGTTCTAAAGTCATATGCTCAAAACTTAATTCAATTAAAATCATATTTTAGAGCTAAAAGACCAACATACTCTCAATTGTAAAAAAATGCTAATTGTGAGTAGTGATACTGTTTTGCAGTGATACTGTTTTGTTGTGATACTATTTTGTTGTGATACTGTTTTTTTGTGATACTGTTTTGTTGTGATACTGTTTTTTTTGTGATACTGTTTTGTTATGATACTGTTTTATTTTGCAGATACAAAAGTGTTCTGAACCTTATCTTATTTGGTTAGAAAACATTTTCTTTTCACACTTATGTTGGGAAAAAAAACAAAGATATTAACTCTTTTTTGTGGCTACTACTTGAGTGATGATATGATTTGGTTTATAGTTTTATACGAGTTCATTTTCAACAACAAAGAT
Source organism: Forsythia viridissima (assembly GCA_030279155.1). Classification (NCBI taxonomy): domain Eukaryota; kingdom Viridiplantae; phylum Streptophyta; class Magnoliopsida; order Lamiales; family Oleaceae; genus Forsythia; species Forsythia viridissima. The sequence goes on from CM059040.1 coordinate 329,296, forward strand.
ATAAAGATGAGTATACTTTGCTTTATTTTTCTCTATGCAGGGAGAACAAAAATTTAACAGGGACTGCACGCTATGCAAGTTGTAATACTCATATTGGAATTAGTGAGCTGATAGACATTTTTTCTGGCCTTTCTTTTAAGACGGTACTCCTACCCACTTCTTTTTCGTTTAGATCAGGAGAAGAGGGAGATAAATGATGGGTTATCTGCATGATGACATGTGGATCACATTTTCTTGTTTTGCAGAACAAAGCAGGCGTGATGATCTTAAATCCCTTGGTTATGTTCTTTTGTATTTCTTGAGAGGAATGTGCACCAATTCTTTCCACTTTTCTTATGTTATATTCTATTTAGATTTTACCAAAATGTTGATATACAATGGTTTTTTTTAACCAACTACTAGTCTGCATATATTGTGATACTGTTTTTTTGTGATATTGTTAAACCTATGATTCTTGTAGTGAACATTTATGATTCTTGTAGTGATAATGAAGAACTAGGATCTGATCAATCAAGAACTGGGAGTGTTAATGAAAAATGATCAAGTTCAAAGGATGTTCAACAAGAGAAAGATGAATGGTGGCTTCAATAAAGATATATTTATCCGTGATACTGTTTTAGAGGATTTGTGATACTGTTTTGAAAAAAAAATTAAAGATTGTCATTTTAAGCTAAAGAGACGATTTCAAACGGGTTAATTCCATCATAGGCAGTGGCAAAGTGACTGGTCTTGACCGTCTCGTCGAGACCATTCCGAAAACATATTATAATAAAAATTCTGAGCACGTGTGCAAATTCTATGTTCATTTCTGTTGTGATACTATTTTTTGTGATACTGTTTTGCATAATACAGTATCAAACAACACACATGACTATGATACAATGCTTTTATCTTTGATACTGTATTATGCAAAACAATATAATAGATTGGGTAAATTGCAGCTAGTGTCCCCAACGTTTGATTTCATTTGCACTTGTATCCTCATTATTTAATTCTTGGCATCCATCATCCCAACTTTTTATATGATTAGCAGCAAATGCCCTCATATCCTTATATAATTTGCAGCCAATGCCCTCACATGAGGGCATTGGCTGCTAATTATATAGAAGGTTGGGGTGATAGATGTCAAAATTTAATAATGAGGATACAAGTGCAAATGAAGTTAAATATTGGAGACACTGGCTGCAATTTACTCTAATAGATTAAAACATGGATTAAAACAGTATAAAAATTACTAATGTACATTACCTAAACAAAACAGTATCATAGATTAAAATAGTATCATAGACAAAACTAAGACATTCAAACAGTATCACAGGTTCAAACTTTGGCATAATTAGATAGTATCAAAGAATAAAAGCACGGCATCATAGGATTAATACATATGCCTACATAGTTTTAGATGACTTCCCTTTAACTTGAGAATGATTGGCAGTTCTTCTTTCTTCATTTTAGCATTACTCTGAAGTATGTGTTTGCTTTTAAAGGACTCAGATACCTTGGAAGAGCTTTAATTTGCAGCAAAAAGATGTACATTTATCCGTGATACTGTTTTAAAGAATTTGTGATACTGTTTTGAAAAAAAAATTAAAGATTGACATTTTAAGCTAAAGAGACGATTTCAAACGGGTTAATTCCATCATAGGTAGTGGCGAAGCGACTGGTCTTGACCGTCTCGTCGAGACCATTCCGAAAATATATTATAATAAAAATTCTGAGCACGTGTGCAAATTCTATGATCATTTCTATTGTGATACTGTTTTTGTGATACTGTTTTGCATAATACAGTATCAAACAACACACATGACTATGATATCATGTTTTTATCTTTGATACTGTTTAATTAGTCATATGTTTTGTTTGATACTGTATTATGCAAAACAATATCATAGATTAAAACATGGATTAAAACAAATATCAATTTATATGAATGCATATTACCTAAACAAAACATTATCATGGATTAAAACTAAGACATTCAAACAGTATCACTTATTCAAACCTTGCCATAATTAAACAATATCAAAGATCACATAGAAGTATCACAGGATTAAAACAGTATCATAGATTAAAACGGTATCAAAATATACTAATTACCTAAACAAAACAGTATCATGGATTAAAACAATATCATAGATTAAAACTAAGACATTCAAACAATATCACAGGTTCAAACATTGACATAATCAAACAGTATCACAAGATTAAAACACTATCATAGATTAAAACGGTATCAAAATATACTAATTACCAAACAAAACAGTATCATGGATTAAAACAGTATCATAGATTAAAACTAAGACATTCAAACAATATCACAGGTTCAAACATTGCCATAATTAAACAGTATCAAAGATCACATATATATATTCAAACAGTATCAGAGAATTAAAATAGTATCATGGATTAAAACATGTTTCAAATAATAGTGAAATATTATGACAAAGTTTCAATCTATTAAACCTTGCCATAATTAAACAGTATCATAGATTAAAACTAAGGTATTAAAACAGTATCATGGATTAAAACTAAGACATTCAAATATTAGATGATGGAACATTCAAGCTCCTATTTACAACAATTCTATGTCTATTTATATTATGATACTGTTTTCTGTGATACTGTTTTGTATAATATAGTATCAAATAACATACCATGACTAAACATTAGATGATGGAACATTCAATCTCTTATTTACAGCAATTAGATGGTGGAGCATTCAAACTCCTATTTACATAAGATAGTAGAGTATTCAAGCTCATATTTACAGCATTCAAGCTCATATATACAACATTCTATGCTCATTTCTGTTGTGATACTATTTTGTTTAATACAATATCAAGTTGCTATTCTATAATACAGTATCAACAACAGATGTTATCTCATTGTTTATATAACTGAAAAATGCTCATTGTTTACATAAATGCTAAAATACTCAACCTAAATACTCAACCCAGGTTAATCATATTGGTCAGCCTTTCTTGCAGCACGGATAGATCAATGCTAACTGTTAAGACATTAAGAATAGAGTACAACCACAGAAGATGAAGAAATAAAAAAGCATACAAACCAAAGATAAGGATTCAAACACTGTGACCAAAGTCCATAAAACGTTATTTTTTTAGTTTCACAGCTAACAAAATCTTCACCAAAAAAACTGCCTAAAAAGTGATCTAAAATCTTCACAAAAAAAAGTGCCTAAAAAGTGACATTGTGCCTTAGAAGCACTCGCCGGAGGTCGTCGGAGGTGGAAGCGGTGGTCGCTGGAGGTCGCCGGAGGTGGAGGCGGTTGTCGCTGGAGGTCGCCGGAGGTGGAGGCGTGCTGGAGGTGGCCGGAGGTTGTCACCGGAGGTGGAAGAGGTTTGTGGAGTTGAAAGATTGTGTCAATGAAAAATATGGTTAAAAGGGGTGATTTTGGAATTAATATAAAATATTGATGTGAAGTATGACTTAATCACATTTTAAAAAAAAGTTTTGACCTAATTTGAAACAAGTTATGTGGAGATGACTTATTGACAATTTTCCCTAATAATAATTCAACTAAAGTCATACTTTATTACTAAAAGACCAATATACCCTCCAATTGTAAAAACTGTTATTTAAACACGTAAAAACCAACAAAATCATTTCAATGCCTGTTTACAAACTCCTTCATTTACTTTTAACAATTTTCATCTTCTTCTTGTATTTGATTCTTCTCACCATAACCTGTAACTGCATACAATCAATTCGAAAGCTGATATTTCAATGGCGAACATATTGTTTTATTTATTTTTTTTGTATAAAGTAACCATTTTCGGTTAAAAATAATCATGAAAATATTGAGATATTGTTCCAATTGAAACATATGCAATGAAGTTAATGAATGGAGTTTGGATGAACTGATTCAACTAGTTTTTGATAATGTAGTTTTTGTGAGTTAGGGTTTTATGTTAGATCATATAAAATGCTTGATACTGTTTCAATAGATGTGTTTCAATATATGATACTGTTTCTAATGATAGTGAAATTTATTGATTTTTTTTCTTTGTTTTTAATGATAGTGAGCAATTATTCTTTTTTCATCTTGGCATTGCTCTGGTGAAGTATGTGTTTGCTTTTAAGGGACTCAGATACCTTGGAAGAGCTTTAATTTGCAGCAAAAGAATGTACATTAATCCGTGATACTGTTTTAGAAGATTTGTGATACTGTTTTGAAAAAAAAATTAAAGATTGTCATTTTAAGCTAAAGAGACGACTTCAAACGGGTAAAATCCATCATAGGCAGTGGCGAACCTACTGGTCTTGACCTTCTCGTCGAAACCATTCCGAAAACATATTATAATAAAAATTCTGAGCACGTGTGCAAATTCTATGATCATTTCTATTGTGATACTGTTTTTTGTGATACTGTTTTGCATAATACAGTATCAAACAACACACATGACTATGATATCATGCTTTTATCTTTGATACTGTTTAATTAGTCATATGTTTTGTTTGATACTGTATTATGCAAAACAGTATCATAAATTAAAACATGGATTAAAACAATATCAATTTATATTAATGCACATTATCTAAACAAAACATTATCATGGATTAAAACAGTATCATAGACAAAATAAAGACATTCAAACAGTATCACGGGTTCAATCATTGTCATAATTAAACAATATCAAAGATAAAAGTACGGTATCATAAATAAAATTCATTCCACATAGATTCAAACAATATCATGGATTAAAACAATATCAAAATATAATAATGAACATTACCTAAACCAGTATCATGGATTAAAAGTAAGACATTTAAACAGTATCATAGGATTAAAACATTATCATGGATTAAAACAATATCAAAATATACTAATGTACATTACCTAAACAAAACAGTATCATGGATTAAAAGTAAGACATTCAAACAGTATCATAGGATTAAAACAGTATCATGGATTAAAACGATATCAAAAGATACTGTGAATTGGTATACTTATATCATGTTTTTATCTATGATATTGTTTTATTATGATAATGTTTCAATCTATGATACTGTATTAAAACAGTATCATTACTTCAACTATTAAAATATCTTATGCATCTTGTACTTAGTTTTATGATACTGTTTTATCTAGATAATATAAATTGGTATACTTATATCATGTTTTTATCTGTGATACTGTTTTATTATGATAATGTTTCAACCTATGATACTGTATTAAAAAAATATCATTTCTTCAACCATTAAAATATCTTATGCTTAGTTTTATGATACTGTTTTATCTATGATACCGTTTTATTTGAATTAATGTGAATTGGTATACTTATATCATGCTTTTATCTTTGATAATGTTTCAACCTATGATACTGTATCAATCTCTTTGCTTTATCTATGATACTGTTTTAATATATGATAATGTTATTGAGTGCAAGTAGTATCAATGGTCTTATAATACTAATGGAGTATTTTAAGAACAGTTTAATTACTTCAACTAGTAAAACATCTATGATACTATTTTAATCTATGAAAATGTTATTGAATGCAAACAGTATCAATGGACTTGAACAACATATTTTTATGTATAACATTTATCTGTGATACTGTTTTAGAAGATGTATGATACTGTTTTGACAATAAAATTAAAGATTGTCATTTTAAGTTAAAGAGATGATTTCAAACAGATAAAATCTATCGTACGTAGTGGTAAATGAACTGGTCTTGACCGTCTTGTCGAGACAATTTCGAAAACATATTATAATAAAAATTTCGAGTACGTATGCGAATTCTATGCCATTTCTATTATGATAATATTTTGTGATACTGTTTTAATATGTATGATACTGTTTTGATAAGAAAAATTAAAGATTGTCATTTTAAGTTAAAGAGACGAGTTCAAATAGCTAAAATCCATCGTACGCAGTAGCGAAGCTGCTGGTCTTGACCGGCTCGTCGAGACCATTTCAAAAATATATTATAATAAAAATTCTGAGCACGTATGCGAATTCTATGCCCATTTCTATTGTGATACTGTTTTGTATAAACAACTTTCATGACTAATTAACAACACAGATAAATAATCTAATGACCAACTTTTATCATAGAACCATGAAACATGTTTTTATGAAACTATCACCATCATTGATTTACACAATCTAGCACTACTTCAATTTGGTTGATGACTAAATTGCAAACTTTGCAAGTCCTTCCAAACTCAGTTATTTCTTTGATAAACCAATACTTGCTTGTGTGTTGCAAGGAAAACATATTCACCAGTCTGACAGATTGGAAAAATGCCAGGCACCATCCCTGTCAACCATATACCATTCTTCTCTTGCATAATCTTCCATTATATAAATATTCATCCAGACGTCTGAAATTTGAATCATAGACAAAAGCCCATCTGACTCCAACAACTAATAAACACGACTTGATTTCTATTCATGTGTGCAAAATGATCAGAAAACAAGAAACCAGAACCAGATTTCTTATGGTAGACCCGACCCAATACCACCGGACCCGGACTTCACTGGACCACATTCGGTCATCCTCATTGCACCCATACCCAGCTTCACACTATCAAATTCAGCCCCCACGCCAAAAAATAGTACCAAAATCGCGGCAGAATTAAAAAGTGACCTCCTCTACTGAACGCGCAGGGAATTAAAAAGTGACATTGCACCGTAGAAGCACTCGTCGGAGGTCGCCGAAGGTGGAGAAGGTTTTCGCCGGAGCCGGAGCCGGAGCCAGAGGTGGAGGTGGAGGTGGAGGTGGAGGTGGAGGAGGTTTGTGGGGGGTGGAAGAACTCGTGGATAGAAAATATGGATTATATGGGTGATTTTGGAATTAATTTAAAATATTATTGAAAGTATGACTTAATCACAATTTAAAAATTTTTTTTGACCTAATTTAAAATAAGTCATGTAGAAGTGACTTATAGGCAATTTTTCCTATAATATATTGTTAAATTTACTTTTCTAATGTTTTTATTCTAAAAATACTGGGTATTATTTGTATATTATTCTCTATATATTTATATAATATAATATTTACAAAAGGAAACACAATAAACATCCCCATTAATTTCGTGGAGAGAGAGAAAGAAAAAACCATGGGAGAGAGAAAATACCATATTCATCTTCTCTATCCCTTTTTAGCACATCCATATCGCCGACATTGCCGCCAAGAGTATAATCTTATCTCTCTAATCTCTAGGGTTCCATCACTATGTAAAAGCCTTACCCCCAATTTGTAAAAATTTTAGTCGCTGGACAAAGATACCCAACATGGATACGCCTACTTGTAGAATGACTCGGTCGGCGGCAAAGAAGGAGTCACCTGACTATGTGAAGAAGCTTGTATTACATTCCAAACAGAAAGTTATTTGGATGCACATATTGAAGGAAGCCGTCGGGGAATAGGTGTTTACTAATCTGTTGCAAAAGTTGTTACAAAATCAATTTACATTGTCCCTGTTCCTAATCTGTTGCAAATATTGTTACAAAATCAGTTTGCATTGTCTCTGTTACTAATTTATTGCAGACGATATTACAAAAATCTGTTTCGTTGTCTCTGTTATTAACGTGTTGCAAACATTGTTACAAAATCATTTTGCATTGTCTCTGTTACTAATCTGTTTCGTTATCTCTGTTATTAATATGTTGCAAATAATGTTACAAAAATCTGTTTTGTTCTCTCTATTATCAATCTGTTGCAAATGATGTTACAAAAATATGCTTCAATTATAATTATGGGGATGTTATTATCGAACACGATTTGCATGAAGAAAACGCTTTGCAGTTGGCCGAGACGAGTTGCAGTTTATTGTAATGTTGGATAGATATTGAAATGATTAGGATTGTAAATGATGAAAGAGAGACAAACAAGAGAGATATTAGATTGATAAGAGAGAATATCTTAATTAGTTATATATAAAATCTTAATCAAAATAGTAAATGAGATAATTAAGGATTCTGTTACAATATTTAATCAATTAAATAATTAATTAAAAATTAGATGAAACCCAGTATTTTTGGAATAAAAAACATGATTCGGTTTTTTTATAAATAATAACATAAGATGTCTTAGTTGTGAAAATTTCCCAAGATAATTTGAGCCATTAAAACCCAATTGATTTAGTCAAATATGATTCTTAGTTAAAACACATAATTAACCACAATGTCTATTGTTAATTAAAAGGCATTCACCGTAATTTAATTTTTATCTCGAATTTACTATCTTTATAATTATTTATCTCAAATTATGTCCATTTAATTATTAGATAATAATTGACAATATTGTTTGTTGTAACTATATCATTGAACTTCAAATTAAGTAAAAATAAATAAAGAAATGATCATAGATAGTCTTGATTTAAAGTCCCAAAAGAGATTGTTATGAATAATTTGTCTAATTTTAGTTATTATTAATTATTGTAAAAACTAGAATTGGAACAAGTGTGGACATTAAAGAACGAACCATTGTCTTGATTTTTTTTAGTGTTCCAATCAAATAAAAGTTTTGTCACTGTTTTCACATGATTTACCACCTATTTTATATCAAATTGTCAATACCTTCACGTGATATTCAATAATGATTCCCCTTCCGACAAGAAATCCAGATTTATTTGTAAATATTCATGAGTTGTGAATTATAAAGTATTTAAAAAGTTAACAAATACCATGAATTTAACCAGATTGATCAAATGACATTGGCTGGAATAATTTGCATGAGAGCAACACGTGGTGTGTGAAATCTGTAGATCTGATCTGATGATTAAGAAAGAATTGATTAATAAAGAGAATTGGAAAAATGGTGGGTGTTTAAGAATTGAAGGGTCCGAAAACGTAGGTGGAGCCATAAGAGAGAGAGAAAAACACTGCGACAAAAGATGAGAGGTATAAAAGAAGCAATGATTCTTTCCTCCTATGGGAATTTGTATTCAGAATATTAATATACTCATATCTACTCTTCTTCCAAGGGAGAACCGTAGGAACAGAGCCTTCCATCTAGTTCCCCCACCCCTCCTCCGATGCTCTGACCACCGCCTCCCTCGTCTTCTGCCGCAGCCGCCGCCATTCAGGTCCCTATTTCTTGTTTTTTCTGCTTTTCTGTGTATTATGTTGTGTCTACTTCTTTCTGCATGCCATGCGGGTGGGCGGGTGGGTGTGTCGTCTATTTCGTATTGGGGTTGGCCTAAAACGAATATATATTCCGTTTGATTGCGCGCTCTTATCGGCTATAGCTTTTGAAAAAAATAGTTGCATCTTCTTGAATTAGATAAACAGATATAGTTTGATCAAAGTCAGTATATTTTGACAATAATCCACGCGTTTGATCTGTATATATGTAGATCAGATTTTGTCATTACCAAGCCACATTTATTAAGCTATGATCAAATGGAATCAATATCTAAAGAAAAGGGATTAATTAACATAAATATATCCATTTGGAGGCTGTTTATATCGAAAGGATTGTCTTGATTTTACAATGCATTTGATGTGTTTGATAAAATATCACACTCGTAAAGTTATTTGCTAGACAAATTATTCAAAACTAAATTGCAGCAATCTTAATTTGTTTTATTTGAAACTTGGCAGCTGGATCAACAAATGCAGTGGAACAAGATCTGATGAGTGAAATTCTTGAATTCGTCTTCGCATTCTGATACATATTCTTGTGGTAAGCTAAGAGCAATGGAGGATAATGGAGGAAGCAAGGTGACAGGAATCAAGCAAATTGTTAGACTCAAGGAATTCCTTCAAAAATGGCAAAACGTAACCCTTAGCCCCAGGGGTACTAATGTGCGATCTAACAACGAGAATCAAGTGCCTGGAGGCATTTCACCGGCAATTAGTAGAAGGCTGAGGAGCTCTGATGTATATTGCGACTTGGATGAGGATGGTTGCCAGAGCCCAGAACCACCGCATGATGTTCCAAAAGGTTACCTTGCAGTGTATGTCGGGCCGGAGCTTCGGAGGTTTATAATCCCCACTAGCTATCTTAGTGATCCTCTGTTTAAGGTGCTGCTAGAAAAGGTTGAGGAGGAGTTTGGATTTGATCATAGTGGTGGGCTCACAATCCCATGCGAGACTGAGACCTTCAAGTATCTTCTGCAGTGCATGGAAAATCATCGAAAAGGGCAAGCTGAAGGCAGTGCAGGTTAAGTCCTATTATCCCTCTTTTATTTTACACGATTCATGTATTTGACCTCTCGTCTTATCTTTCCACAAACCATGGGCGCTCAGGCAGTGCCCATTCTAAATGTTTAACTAGCTAGGTTGGGAAGATGCATTGGACGCGTAAGAATACATCACATGATACAAGTTAAATTTAATTCAAGAATGACTTACTTTACAAGAAGAGATTCCCAAGATATTCGAGTTGAATCCACTTGTTTATCCATGCTCCAAATCCTGCATTTAGATCACTCCAACGGTCTAGAACTCGATCACAATGGAAGGAGTTCCTTATCCACAATCCAAGTGCCAATTTTTCTGAGATTTCTAGCCAAAAAAATGGTTCCATGTCCTTTCCAATTTGGACCTATTTTTGTGTACAAATTTCCTCATTTCAGCCCTCTTTCTCTCACAATAGATGGTTAGGAAGGTTATAAGAGGTTGGGAATTTGAATTCAAAATTCAAACCACTCCCTCCAACTCATTCCAAAGCATACCAATCGAGTCAACCCACATGGGCGATCCACATCCATTTTCTAGTAGGAGGTATACTTGGAGGAGGCTATATATGTTGGTATGTCTTACAATCACGCCTCAATGCATTGTCCGCAGTTTCAAAAGACGCCCTTAAATTTGATCACTGTGGATTGAAATTGGGAATTGCAAGAGAAGCAAGACTTAATTATGGAATCACAGATTAGCATGAGGTTATTTTAGTTCAAAATCCTAGTTCTTGTTAACTGTATGTGTTAAGGAGAGGTACTAACGCAGTTGGAGTCTTTAGCATTAGAAATGGTTACGTTGGGTTTGTTTTATTCAGTACTAGACACAATAATAGAGTATAGTCGATAAAAAAAAAAAAAAAAATTCTTTTATATTACTTCCGACTCTCTATGTATGCCTGTTTTTTTAATTTTATTTTGATGTAATAAAGTTGGTAATCTGAACAATTTTGCAGCTGGGACATCATATTCTGTTGAGGATTGAGGAAATTACCTTGGTCTCCTTAAAGGTTGAGATATATTAGGTGGCATGTATAACAAGGTCTCTTTTGTATGAAAATTTAACATTTTTCATTTCGAAATGACAAATATTAGATAGTTAGAATTATTTTTGCCATTTACAGCGGCCATCTGTTCCTGGCCTTTTTAGCCTTGCCAAATTATTCACCTGCATTTGATGTTTAATTCATTTGATGAGCATTCAGTGTTTAGATTCTTGAATATAATTCTTTTTTGCAAGTGTATTGACAACATGCATGCTACTTTTAAGTACATTACTTTGATGTCAAAAATTGTTCAGAGCGCCATGTCAACATATCTATGCGTGCAAGAAAATACTACGATGCTTGGTCGCCGAAAGGGGCAGCGACAAACAAAAGTACTCCGATACTTAAGTTAGATTTTGTTGGCCCTGATGTATTGCCCCTTGTGGGCAGGAGCATTTGGCCCACCTGCTAATGGGCCAAATACTCATGTCCACAAGGGGCAGAAGATCAGCTCTCTAGATTTTGTAGTAGATAATTAGAATTAAAAGAATTTTTTATTACTTGATAACTTACCAATTTTTACTTTTGATACCTGTATGTATATATATATATATAGAAAATTTTGTGGAGTTGCTTGGAGGGCAAGAAAGAGGTTTCTTGCGTTGCAAGTCTTTTTGGTCAAAAAGAAGTTTGCTCCCCCAAATGTATTGGTGAATGGGAGTTAAAATTATAAAGATAGATAATTAATTTCTTTATCGAGTTTAAATACTTGTTGGGTCAATAAATTAATAATTACACTATATATATAATTAAATCGATATAATATATTGCTCACTCAAAATGACAAGTTTAGCTTATAAATTAATATTCCATGACTTTACCACCTTAAATGTGCAGGGTAATGAATTGGCCACATAACAATTCTAGCTTAAAAAATTAGTAGAATTAATGAAAGATTTGTGTATTAATTTGCTATTTTCTCTTTCTTTAAGGTGCAAATGAATATCGGACTATTAGAATTAGATTTGGGTGTCGGGTGGGTCGGTCCGAGTATTTTAATACCCGAAATCATTCGTTACAGTTTGGATATTTCGTAAATGGAACCATTCGGTTCTACGTAATTATTAGAACCAAATCCAACTGGAACCGTCGGTTCGAGCTCGGTTCTATTTATAACATTTTTTTTAAATCGTTAGTTGACAATTTGTTTTGAAGAAACAATTAAAAATTGCAAACCCATTACATTAAAGTATGTTAGATATTAAAATAATTTATGAAAGATATAAATATTAACTTGAAGAATAGACATAAAAATTACAAACTTATAAATTAGAGTTAGAAAAATGAAAATTACTTCTCAAAATTGAGGATTCGTTTCGGTTATAGAGAAGTTTTGCCTTCGCAGTCTCACTGTGTGTTGAGCGAGCGAGAGAGAGAGAGGGATGAGCGAGAGAGAGAGAGGGAGAGGGATGACAATATTTGTATTGAGTATCTAAGCAAATATCAATTGAGAATTTGAGATTTGGGTAATTAGAATTGAGTCAATTGAGTTTGAGTTTAAGACTGATTGGTTTTGTACTTTTTGTTTGGATTTTAGACAGTTTGACTCTTGTCTTTGGTACCATGGTGTTGGATTGTGGGTCATTGAAGTATGATGAATAAATTTCAAAAAATAGAAAATTTATAAAAAATGATAAATTCGGTTCCAATCGAATACCAACAGTTCTTGGTTCTCGGTTCCGATTCTTAATTTTATTTTTTTGTAACCGGACCGGAATCTCCAGTTTCAATTGGATTTTGGTTCGAGAAATTCGATTCCGGTTAAAATGCACACCCCTAATCACCAATTCTCATCATAATCAAATCATGTGCGCCTTCAATGAGTGTGAGAAAATGGACAAGGTTCTTTTGCCTTACAAGTTATGTGGAATGAACTCTTAAGTTACAAGTTAGTTGAGTAAGTTTGAATCGTTGAATTAGATAAGACTAAAGATGAAAGTGGGAAGTAAATATTGAGGCAGAAATGAATGGAGAGAGAACATGTCCTCTGGCAGCATATCATCAAATGTAAAACTGCATTTCACTCTAACTCCAAATCCAAATTAAGTATCCTTTGACCATACTCCATCTTTATGTATATGAACTTGAATGTTTACTCTGTGGGAGAGCTTCATCACATGTCATGTCTCTTGGTTTTATGCTTATGGACTTTACTCACTGCAAGCATTTACTCTCTCTCTCTCTCTCTCTCTCTCTCTCTCTCTCTCTCTCTCTATGAATTGCCTTTGCATATGTATCAACATAGACAAAGAAAGAAAAAGGACTAAAGCGACAAGGGCCACAACTTACTTCTAGTGGAAGTGCTATAATATTTAACAATACATGTGCATTTGGAACAGCGTAAGTGGAGTTCTTATTAATACTAAACAATAAATAAGAAGAAAATACAAACTTTAGAGGTAGACTTGAGACTTGACAAACTTTAGAGGTAGACTTGAGACTTGACCTCCATTTATCAAAAAAACAAAGTTTGACTTTATCAATTAATCTATTAGTAGTCGAAAACATATTTTATTCTAAATTTTATATACCCTTGTCATGCTCTTCGTTATACGTCGTATAAAATACTTTATGGGCTCGATCATTATCACTTTCATAGTTATTCTCACCCGTCACCGGCTAGCATCGATCTTGAATCATCCATGTACAAAATCAAATGCAACTTGAAGAACATATGCATTAACTGATAAAAAGAGTAAATTAAAATTAATGGTCTTAAGATTGAATCTAGTTTGTGAAGATATTTACTTGCATTAACTATCTTTCAGAATATAATTTTCTTGATTCCATGTGTGCAAATGTCAAGAATTTGTTTGAGAGAGTTTTTTAATAAATTTAATAAATAAAAAATTGAAAAATAAATAAAAATTATAGATATCGTATAATAAAATTAAGTCATATATTTGGCATAAAAAACAATAAATGTAGCATTTATGCAATTCTCTGTTTTCAACTGTGTGTTATTTTTGACAACTTGACTCCTTTGTCCGGCAAAGTGGTCCTCATATTTGCAACTTATTATGTTCCTGAATCCCACTGGGTTCCAGAAATATACTGTGGGCCGTACATTTTTTCTCTCTCGTCTTCTTATATCTGTTGGTCCCATCCCATCCCATTGGTTGTGAAACTATTTTAAAATTAAATAATTAAAAAAAATCCTAATTATCAATTTAAGACTTTTGTAAACTTCAGTGACAATTGGTAAAATTAACTCTATATTGTCTTATACTTCAAAATGCAACATTTCAATAGGGCGAGTTAATTTCACTAGTCACTGAACTTTGCACTTAATGTCATATTAGCTACTCAACTTGAATTTGTTTTAAATGCAGTGCTTAACTTTACAAAATGTTTCTGTCGAACCACTAATAATAGAAAATCCAGATTTGACGACTTGGCACATGAACACTTAAAACTTTCTATTAAAAGGTAGACCCTAAACTAACTTAGCACATGTTTGGGGTTGTTTAAATTATAATTTCAGCTGGTCAAATTAGTCATACATACTTTTTATCCACACATTTCATAAGATCCACAACTTACAATCTATTTTTTATCCACACATTCACCAATAACTTATAATTTTAGCACTTAAAGAATAATTTCAGCACTATCAAACATGCGCTTAATAATCTATCTAGATATTGTGTAAAGAAACAAATTAAAGTTCAATGGTTAAGGTGACATAAATCTCAAGTTCAATAGTCATTAGTGAAATTAACGTAGGATAAAATAAGGGAATTTAATGATGCCTAAGTAGTTTGGACATGTGACATGTTATAAAGAAAGTGACACGATGTCTATAATACTAGTTAAGAATTTAATTATTTTAAACTTTTTTATTGTGTCTATTGAAGTTGTGATGTATTTAATACATTGGATAATGAATTAAGAGTTTTAATGTCACTTAAACTAGTGATAATCAAAAATTTATTATGAAATTACTCGAGTTTCATTACGTTTTTTTTTTTACGACTAAATGTAAATGATAGTAAATCAAAGTTGGAACACTTTTAGGCTGATTGCAATCAATTAGTTTGACAATAAAAATTGCATCATTGATAGCTAATATGTCTCTTTCTGTCTATGCATGCATCTGATTTTGCTGTTATGTCTCATGAAAATTAAAGTAATAATTACAACAAAAATTCAAAAGTGCAAAATAAGGTAGGCTTGCACTTGCTGAAAGGGTCCATTTTGAAAATCGAAATTCGGATTTGTTGACCCACTTACACGTGAGCCGGTCTAGTCTCTTGTACCTATATATTTTGATCTTGTCCATTACCCATTTCAGTTTAATACTCAGATCAAATTTATAAATATCGATTACTTGTTATTTCGAATTTTAAATGACGTGAATGTTGTAGATATTTGGTCTGAGTACAACTTCTATTAAATTCGAAATAATAATCAATATATAAGGGTATGTTCTCTTTGCTATTTTCAATCCATTTTCAATTTTGTGTTTTTGAAAATAGTGAAAACGTGTTCTCTTTTCCATTTTCGAAAATACATTTTCCAAAACACTAAACAAATTTACAAAGGAAACAGAAAATGGATATATATCGTTTTGGGCGTTTTATGCACAAAACGCGGAAATGGTGAAAGGTAAGGATGATTTGCACATATCAAATCTATACGTTATGGACGTTTTTGGCCAATTTTCCACAAAACAAATAGGTATCTTGATGCATTGAAAATTAGATAGGAAATCAATTTCTAGTTAATAAAGCTAAATTGCAAGAAACCACATCTTTTATTACACAACAAATAATATATCAATAAGTGAAATGTTGCATTTTATACGAGATGGTGCGTGACTGCACAATGTTGATGTAATCGCAGCATGATTGGTCATTTCTCCTTCTAAAAGCCGCAAAACACGGTCGTCTTCTTTTGTTCCTTTGTCTCTTTCCAAAATATACAATAACTAACTCTCCCATCACTATTTACTTATTTAGTCTACACTATTATTAGTATTTTTAGATAAAAAATTTTATTTTAAATTACATATTCAACCTTCGCTTGCTCGAGAAATCATTAATCAATTACAAAAATTGTTCACAATACGATAGATTCGCCATTTGAAATAAAAAATTATGATCGTTCCTCTATTTCTATCATATAATTTTACTTACTTTAGCCGACATTTTGTAACATTATAAATTATATTACTAGTCGATATAAATGATTAAATATTTAGAAAAATTCAATTAATAAATTAGGATAACAATATCCCTTTAGGTTCGTAATTGGCGACGGGTTACAGATCATAAATGCGTGTACTAAACAAATTTCGTGTCTTCCACTTATACTAATTCTTTCAAAAAAAGTGGTATCCAACAACAAACATAGCTTGTGTACCCATGAAGCATCTCTAACTACCTAATCATCACCAAATTTCAGTTACTTATTAAAGAGAATAATCGAGCATGTTTAGTATAGTAAATTAGACGAAACAATTAATACATATATTTCTTTCTGTCTACTAATACGATTACATCATTAGATCTTATTTTATTATTTGAGTACTTTCAACTTTTAATCAAATCGAGCAAATTAGTTTTCAACATCTCATTACAATTATACAATTAGTCGCAATGATAGAAACTATTCATTTTTTTGTTAAATCCTTACGTGACTATCATATGCAACTTTATAAAGTTAGGTTTTTTTTTTCCTTCTTCAAATTGGGCTATTATTATGGAGTATTGGGATTTCATCGTAAAATATCAACATTGTTAAGAATAATAGTCAAAGCTCTTATGTGCTAGTTAGTGCTTGTTTGATATCCATTTTAATGGGTTTTTTTGGACTAATCAAAGTTTGATTAGTCAAAAGCTCCATTCCAAAATTGTCCCTTTTATGGGTCAAAAGTTGCCCTCTTTTTCCAAGCAACAAGGTCATTTTGGTCATTTCACTCATTTGGTCAAAAAATAAAAAATTAAAAACCCATTAAAATTCATACCAAACAAGCACTTAGTCATTGATTTCATCTCTAGTCGATGTATGATGTATCCCTTAGTATGCTATATAAGATGATGATTCGTTTCAAAACACGAATCTTGAAATTGAATTGCTCATTTGAGTGTTACATGGATGAATTGATAGACACATTGTAAGTGCTACAAATTTCTTGTCGTGTGTTTTATTATTATTCCACTTCTATACTAAAGTCGAATATATAGACAGTATCCTCACTTTAGAGGACAATGATAGTTGTCATTATTTTACAACTTGGCAAATCAATGTTGTCTCCAATTTATCATCATCAGGCACGACCCCCCTATATAATTATCTCTTCACGCCAACTCCAACAATCAAATTGAGAAATTTTATCTGGAGGTCAAGTCGAGTCTTTTTTTCAGAACAAGAACTTGTAATAAATTAAGAACGAATATAAAATGAACAATTAACTTGACTAAAACTATTGATACTATAATCACCCGTTAGGCTTTCCCATAATTAAGATTAGCCATGTAAATATTTTTTTTTTTTTTTGATAAATCGAGTACTAGCTGGGAGTCACTTTTCAATTTCTAAATTCTACACTGCTAAGTGCTAATCATAACATTAATTAAAAACATTAAGAAAAAATTTACAGACTATATGCCAAATGTGGGGATGAACATACACAATCAGCCCCCTAGCCAGTTACTTTTCAGTTACTGACAGTTATTATTAACGATAAATTATCAGCATGCATAAAACTCCACCAGCTCGTCCAAGGACTCAGGCTGAGGATCAGCATTTTCCAGCATCCAGAGGAGGTGTTCGAAAAGCACCACCTCACAGCCGATGGTCATCGAGTCTTCGCCATTGCCAGACCGTTCCACGAGCTCACGAAAAACTGGATTGTCCATCACATCGGTGGTGATGAAGTAGAGCCGCCTGGACTTGCCGACATAGACGGGTTGGAGGTCCTTGGCTGTACTGTTGTTGTTGTTGTTGTCAAACGAGTCATCATTATTGACGATGGCGCCAATAGAGCTGCCGTTGGGGCAACCGAGCTTGAAAGATTGCATTTTTTTTAGAACTGATTTGAGTTTGGTGAGCTTGCCTCCTTTTGCCATTGTGTTTTTAAGGGGTTTGAGGAGGATGGAAGGTTCGTTATTTAAAGGGCAGGGAGGCAGGTGGGGTGGGTTGGGGAAGGGTACAAGCTATTAACTATGTCAGAGAAATTAATGAAACGGTTATAAAACTTGTGGGGTCTGCCTATTCACTGTAAACAGGTTTGGGGCAAAACCATTTGCGGCTTTCAGCTATTTGAATTCAACTCTATTTGCCAAATTGCCCTTGGGCTTCTCGTACAAAGTGTTTTTCAATTAACCATTTGCTGCAGGGTTGTACAATGTCCAGGACTTACCACAATGTTATCGCAACTTAGTTTAGATTGACAGACATAGACTTCCTACAGTTAAGAATTTATAGAATTTTTTAAGACTATTTATCTAAGAAGTAGTACTTCAATATTTGTTGCTTTACTATTTATTCATTTATTTATTTGCTTTATCTTTATAATTGGAAGTCAGATTTTATGACTCCTTCCATGTATTTTTTATAAGTTATTAACATATGGTTGGAGTATCCGAAAAAAAAAATTGATGCAGGGTTTATATGTTGTCCGATTCGAATATTGTCCGAAAAGACACATAAGTGGGCCTACACATATAGGTGGAACTCACTCCTGTGACTTGTCGGACAATGTCCGAATCGGCAATATATAAATTCCATAAGTTCTTGTCCACAAATGGAAAAAAAATCATTTCAAAGATTATGTCACTTGAATAATGTTCTAATGCCCACAGTGGGTGGGCATTATAACATTGCCCACTGTAGACATTAAAACGGTGCTCTATGTCACTTATAGTTTCTCATTTATTAACAATAGTTAATATGTCGAAATGTTAAAAAATAAGTAGAGAGACAGGTTAATGAAGACAACAAATTTATCTTTTTCACATGTGTGAACCTTTTTTCCCCTTAAGTTGTGGTGTGTACAATATTTGTATGCAATTTGATTATATTTATTTAATGCATGTTCACCTCTTTCCTGTATAATGTACAATTCTGTATTCAAAACATACCTATTAGATAGAATAGCACAATTCTTTTTTAAGTTTATCATCTACTTCATATCTAAGTGGAGCTTTGATTACACTTTCCCATTAATCTTCATTTCAAACGAAGTACCATATCAATATCTCTTCCTCAAACTATAAGAATTGCATGCTCCATCAAGTGACTACCTTACAACGGCATAATGCTTTGAGAGCATATCACAAGTTTTTTTTAACTATCATGATCCAACTCAAAGCCCACCACCGTTGGTCACCTGCAACTTATAAGGACCAGTCACCAGTCTTCTATGTTCATATCACTAAATTTGGGATATAACTCTGGTATCACTTGTTGTGAATTAGAGTTTCATCCAAAAAATTTAACCAAGTAACACTATCTCTTTATAAGTCAATCATCTATTTAATGTCTAATAAATGTAAGACTTTGTTCGCACTTTTCCTAAACTTTATATGTCAAAAACTCGGGCAACACAATGAATGCAAGATAAATATATTTTCTTTCTCAACAATGATCGAATATAATTACAAAAGAAAAAACAAGTAAATTTATTCACGACCGTCCAATTATGTCCATATCAACAAAACATATTAATTCGCTTGTACCCTATTTCAATGAGTACTTCCATCGAGCACAGGTCGTGTTTAGCATCAGTCTAGATAACACTAATTATATGTCCAATTAAATAGGTCGTGTATCTTTACTTTTAATTAGAATTATTATTTAGTGTTACACATGTTGTCACCAAAACCAGTGCTAAACACTAGTGGGGTTAGATATCATTATTATATTTCAAATGTATTTATGTTATTAAAGGTATTAAAGAAGACTAAAGACATATGGGACAAGAAGATGGAATATCCTTGGCAAGAATTCTTCCTAACATGCCACAGTTATATGGGATTACATTACTTATTAATATTAATTGCATAGCATATTAGGATTTTAAATTGAAGTTCACTAGTAATTAATTAAATATACAGTGATTAGGTCCCCATATAGATTAAATAAAAATAAAGGTTTAGTCTCTAATTTATTTCTACTTCTTCAAGTTCTTCTGAAAGCGACAGACGTGTGCAATGAAAAGTTTTCAATTCTGAAGCTTATTTAATTTAATTATTTAATCTGAAAACTTAGCACGTGTTTTAGAAACTTGTTAATTATATAATATATATTTATTTTAAATTTAATTATTTTCTCATTAAAAACGGTAACTACCTTAAATTAGCTATAGCATCAACTTAGAATATATTGTTTCGACGGTCCAAAATTGTGGAATACGATATGCTAAATATTAAAACAAAAATTCACAACGTTTGTAAAGAATGATCGATATATAAGATGAGGAGATGAATTATGATATGTGGTCAAAATGTTGAAAGTGAAATATACATTAATGCAGATCCATGTGAGCACACATGGACCTGCATGTTACACCATGTCAACATATATAATATTATATGTATCTTAATTCCCCGTACCATCCCATGTGGATTCATGTAATCATCATCAAATGTTATTCTCCATGTGAAGCCAAATTATGATTATTTCAATAGTATGTAACAATATTCTTACTATTTTACTCCATTTTTATAGTTCTTGAATCATAACCCTTGCTCGAAAGTAACAATGTCGCTCTTAAATATAGAGATTGAGTGGTGTTAGAATCAAGATCATGAATTCGAGTAACAAGAGCGTAATATTGTTGAGGAGTAACAATACCACTCTTAAACCTGAGAATTGGGTGGATCAAATTATGTTGGACGAATGCCATAAAAAATTTAGTATTCTCTCACTATAAACTCAATTGATTTTCAGATGAGATGATTAAAACTCAATCTAACAAATGGTAACCAATGCCATGATTCGTGTCACAAGAGTGTCGTGTTGAGAGGGAGGAATTTGTTGAAGATTAACAATACCGCTCTTAAGAGTCCGTTTGATTTCAATTAAGATTTTGATATAAAAAAAAAACTAAAGTCAAAGTCAACAATTAATTTTAACCACACATTTCATATGACCCACAACTTTTTACAATTTTTCAATCACACATTTCATCAACTTGTACAAAAAAATTTGATTTTAATCAAAATCAAACTCACCCTTAATCTAATGATGGAATGGATTACTTAATAATGACAATCGAATATCATAATGCTTGTAAAAAATATTGTACTTAAAACTAGATGTAAAGGTCAATATTATCATTTGAATAATCTGAATTACAATTAGAAAGTAAATGAGTTGAAGAGTGTCTGAATTGTATTTATTTGATTATGTGTAAAAAATTTATTGGTGAGACGGCTGAGTAGACATACATTTGAGACAACAAATCTAGACTCGAAAAAGAGTTGGTAACAAAATAAGATGTTGAAGATAAATAAAAAAGTCTATATAACAATTGTGATTATATTTGTAATCTCAAAGATTAATAATTATAATTCTTTATCTTCAATACAAGAAAGAAAATTTTGGTTTTGTAAAATCTCGACAAAAAATTGCATCGTTAAAAATAAAATTTTTTGTAGTGCTTGCTTATCAAAAAAAGTGAATTTGTTGATTTTTGTAAATTATGGAATCTTCATCTTTTGAGAAAATTAAAAAGGACATATGTATGTGCTGTATAATTTTTTCTGATATAAAAAGGTGTCAGTCCTTGTATAAGAATCTATTTACCAATTAGGTACCCTTACGTATTCCGACATAATGCAGTACTTTTGTTACCAAGTCTTAACTTCCTTAACATGATGTTACATAGGATGTCATGAACGAGATTAAGAAAGAATTGTTGTTTGAGTACAATTGTATTTACTAGTGCATACCATTAGAACATGCAAGACACAAATAGAAAGGCCAAGCCATGGAACATATAATCTTGTTTAGATTATATTGATAACCTAATCAATAATTGTATTTTGTTAAACAATCAAAACATTATTGATAATGATAGTAAGCTCAATTAATTAGTCACTAATAGAGTATGCATAAATGAAACAAGTCTTCAAGATTCCTTTAAATTAGGCAATAATTAATAAATATTTTATAATGTGATTATATTAGTAAAAGTGAGATTTAAATTAAAATATGTTTATTTTGGATTGTAATGAGATATGATTCTATAGTGGAAGCAGCTCAATCAAATCATGGCAAGATTTGGTGCAGAGAGCAAATAAACATCACCTGTGCTTGTGCTGATATTCATTTATTTTTTTCTCCATATTTCTTGCATTAATAATCACTGTCCTTAGGCTCCTAGACAAGTGATTATTAATTTTGGATTATTATCTTTGTAATGAGATTTGGTCATGTGCTTTGGGTCATTAAGTCCATGTACCCATGTTCAGTCACAGTTGCCTAGCTAGTTAGGTTTTTCTCCTGTTTTTTTTTTTTATTATTATTTTTGTTGTAATTCATACATTAATGACATGTTCTATAAGTAGATTAAATGAATTTTGTTACGCGCATGTTTAATTCAATGCACTAAATAGAGTGGTGATATAGCACATACTGTAAACATTAATTATGGTGCTCACTGTCCACGTAGCATCACCACATTGTTCACTTTTTAAAAAATTCCAATATGGTGATTCCATATGGACAGTAGGTGCTATATCACCACTCGTACTAAATGTCTTTAAAAGTCCTTTTAGTTATGAATTCAAAGAGAATTATTTTGTGCAGTTGCTAAATCTACACAATTTTTCCTTCATGTATAGTTATCTGATACTATTGAAGGACCTATTCCTATTTCGGCTCTTATACATGTTGCTACTGTGGTTCTGTATCATGAACTTTGTTGATATGCACACTACTTAGACTCGTTCTTGAAAGTTGTGTCGAGACAATAATTGAATTGAACTACATAGTGCTATACTACTTAGTGCGGGTCTCAACCAATACTTGTATCATTTATTGATGTAAAGTGGGTAGTTAATCCAATAAAGAAGGTTTCCTTTAAACTTGGACCAAATTTCTAAAAAAAAATTAATTTTATGTTAGCACAGTACTAACTCTTTGATACATCTCTTGCTAATTAATTTAGTTTTTTTGACAAGAACGTCTCTAACTTATGTGTTTTGATGTGCAATTGATTCTTATTTAATTAAATGTCTTCAATTTTAATTAGAAAAAATTTACAATTAGATTCTTAACTTTTGTAAAATGTGCAAATGAACTCTATACCTTTATTTTTTATAAAAAATTAAAAGAAACTAACAGTTTTTTTTATTAAGACTTTATTGACCAAATTGATAATTTACGTAAATTGTTTTATATATTTTACAGACTATTATGAAATAACTAAAATTTAAGCTCATAAATATTAGAAAATGTGTTAAATAAAATTATTAGTTTTATCGTTAAGTAATTAGATTATTTAAAATTTAAAATTTTATTTATGGTTATAACAAAAATAAAAAAATAATTTTGTCACAAACTTGATTCTCAAATACTTTTATTTAATTGAACTATTCATTTATTAACTACAAATATTAGAGCTCCAACTGTATTATTCATATTTTAATTTATCATTTTATTATCATTTGAAAATAAAAAACACATAATTTGTAAATTAATTTTTATTAGTATTTTTATGTTAAATAAAAAAATAATGCTAACAAGAATGGTTCGATGTCATAAAATAATATATATCATTTTTTTATTTTTTTACATCACATAGCAAAGCACAATAATTTAAAATGTTTTATCTTACAAAAAATTTAATTGACTCAGCTATAATAAAGGTACCAAATTTATTTGCACCTTTTGCAAATGTTAGGATTCAATTTTAATTTTTTTTATTAAAATTAAAGACATATTGGTCTTTTCATCAATTATGGATTAATTGCGCATTAAAATATATAGATTAGAGATGTTAGTGTTAAAAAAACAAAAACTAGGAACCATTTCACACTGATAGAAAAAGTTAGGGACCATTTGCACCAAATTCACATATGTTATCTGAGTTGAGGAGTTAAGTATTTATTATTTGTTGTAATATATGGTTTTTTTCAGGTAAAAGGAGTACAAGAAAAGAATTTATGATTTTCGTGAAATATATAATAATAACAATTAAACTATTTATAAAAGATTAAATAATAAAATCTTTAATACTAAATACTACGAGAAAGTTGAGGATGAAGAAAACTATTATATTGTTCAAGAAATAAATCCCATTATTTAATTTTTTTTTTTTGTGTGTTTGGTAATGTTGAAATTATTTTTTAAGTGCTGATAAGTTGCAGATCATACGAATTGTGTGGTTAATAAGTGGGTAGTAAGTTATGAATCCTATAAAATATGTTTATAAAAAATATTTTTAATCAATTTGAACAACTTTTAAATTTAAATATAAATTTGGTAGAAACATGTAATTTGATCGGTTTGGGGCACCATAATTTTGCTCTTCATTCAAATTTATTGAACAATTTGTTTTCTTGGATAAAAGAGTGTGGACTCTTTGTAAAGCTTTTACATGCAGTGGAACAAATTAAGAAATACCGATGCTACCCTTTAATTTTATAAGACGTATATTGGTTAAAATTTTGAAGTAGTTTCAAAATTTAAAGGACAAACGTTGGTCAAGTTTAAATTATAATTTAAATTTATTAAATTGGTCAAACATATTTTTTATTCACATATTTTATAAGACCTATAACGTGTTATTCATTTATTATCTATACATTTCGTCGAACTCAACTTATAAGTATTTAAAAAATAATTTTATCACTACCAAACATGTAAGTAAGCTTGGAACAAATTCATTTTAGGCTGACAAATTGGCAAGGATAATATATAATGTGATATTTTTATATCCCTAAAGGGCCCAATTACATAAAAAGGAAGTGATACAATATTGGAAATTTATAGAACGTACTACATGTCATTAACAGCCTGATTCTAGTGCCATTTTGTGTCAATTTTTTATCACCACAAGCCCTGTGTATTCATGATCCTTTATTTGGGCCTAGCAAAATCTTATAGTAACCAAAATGGCCTGAGCTATTGGGGAATTAGGTCCAGTTTAGTAAGAACGATTCTGATTCTAATTGATTTGGTAAATTATGAATTAGAAGAAGAACAAATTTTGAAGTCAGAGTGAATTCATTACTGGAAGTGGAACTACAATAACTATTTTTCTGAAAGTAATGTTGGAAAATAAGTAAAATTATGCCATGTTTGGGCATAAATTTATATGGGATCCGTTTATTCAAAATAGAAAATAAAAGTAGATTCGTGTTCTCCTCCACGTAAATATCGAAATCATATATTTACTTGGCAAAATTGATGCTCGAGTGAATGAGAAATTAAAGTTTAAAGTGGAGTTGGAAAAATAGTAGTAGAAGAAAAACCAAGTGGGTTATCCCACATTGGAAAAATGATGAAAGGTTGACTAGTATATATATGGCCACAATTTACAAATGTGTAATATTGTGTCGCATAAAGGCTCTCTCTTGCACGCGCACGTAGGGGGTGCAAATCACGGTCCTGTTTACACTTCGAACCATTGAACTCATGTGCGAGCGCGACTTCCGTGCATTCCTCTCCTCCCTTTCTGTTCCTACGTATCCGACTTTCTCTTAGTAATATTGTTCTGACAGTAGTTCAGTTCGCTGGTACAGCCAGTCTTTCCATTGTATCCTGGGAAGCAGTCGTTCACAACCTACGGTAGGGTAGGGATGACAAAAAAAATCCGACCCTCCCCTACCCTAATGGGGCAGGGATTTACTAAACAGAGGGCGAGGGCGAGGGCGGGGGCGGGGGCGGGAATCATGGTCCCCGCCCTGCATTCCTCAAATATTTTTATTTTATTTTATTTTTATATTTTAAAATTTAAATTGTATACAAAAAAATAATATAATTAATTAATTAATTAATTAAACGAGCCAATAAATGAGGATTTTTCTATACCCGCCCCGATCCCCACCCTGTTTTCCAAAAAATCCCCGACGGGGCGGGTATGAGAATGCCCCGCCCCGCCCCGCCCCGCCCCGCTCCATTGCCATCTCTACGGTAAGGAGCGAATCTGTTTTAAGAAAACTGTACTTGTACATACTTCGGTTTGAATTCTTCTTCAAATTTTATTCTGCACTTATACTATTCAATTTGTTCCATGTTTACTTCTATTATAATATGAAGTTTCACGATTTTCATTTGACGTATGGAATAACAAGTAATGCTATTTACCATCATGGGTGCTCACACTAGTTTAGGTAGCAATAGTTCTCATAATTTAGTGTTTAATGTATTGGACAATGAATCTAGGGAAGAGCCCCCTCCCCACATTTTTTCTATTTAAGCAAATTACACAGATACCACACTTGGACTAGACAACGTAGGAGAGTGTAATTTTAGTCCAAACCTACTTTAACTGGCTAAGCGTATGGAAGAAAAAGACTCATTCTTCAAATAAAACTTACCTGAGGCATATTGTATTTGGAATACCACAACGAACCTTCTTTATTAGTGATAACCTTATTTAATTGCTTTATTTTGATCTAAACATCAAAATCTATTTGTACAAATCAAAGATGATGAATTTGCCCATCATGAATCTCTGTATGAGTGTGATGCCCCAAGACCTATTGAATTTGCACATCATGACTCTTTGCCGTACGCTTTATACATATCCAATTTTAGAACCGTATATTCCAGTATGCCATTTGTTTGTTTTTTCAACGAGTGCATCAATTCAATTGATGTTGTGATAATATATTTTATTCGACGACCTGGTAGAAGGCGCACTGAAAGGAAGAAATAATGTCAAACAACACAAATTTCATCACACTCACAACAGTTTTGCTTACAAATTTGAAGACCACATTACTTAAGCTAATTTACTAGAATTTGGTGATTCTTCTTGGCTTTTAACTTTCAAAATAGTGGATATTATACCCACTACTTACCAAACTTAAAATAATTTCAAATCTAACGACTTAATTTATTTATTTTATAAATTCTGCATTCTGAAAATTATATTAATTAATTTAATATTGAATTGATAATTTATAAAGTCATTTTTAAACTTTTAATTACCCATTACTACTTTTAACCCTCCTAGATTATAGTGCCACCATAGTGAGAAACCCCATACCGTGAAGTAACTTCCCATTATCAAAACCCCAAATCATGAAGAAATCGGTGAAAATTATTTCAAAATCTCTACAAATCTTCTTTCAAAACTCCTAAATCGTAGTGCATTTTTCCAAATTTTCATCTCGTTTGAATTATGAAGACTTCAAACCACAAATTGACAAAGTCGAAGACAGTGTCGCTTACTAAATGTGGTGGACAAAACATACCGGAGTCTAAAGATGGCAAAAGGGCCGGCCGGGCCGCGCTGCTCGTGGGTCCATCGGCCCAGCCCTTCAAAGTTCAGCATGTGAATGGCCCAAGGCCGAATCAAGAAATGAAACAAGGGCCGAACTTGTCCATGAGCTGGCCCGTGGATCTGGCTCGTGGGCAGGTCCGTGGTCCAAATGGGACCAAATTGGTCCCCCGCTTAAAGCTGGGAACCAAAAGTTGCAATTAGCAATTATATTTTCATATTTCTTATTTTATTTTTTAAAATTTACAAAAAATAAATTGAATTTCACGTAGATCTTCGGATCGGCTCGTGGCTAGGCCCGTGTGGCCAGCGGACTACGGGCAGGTCCGGCCTATCTCTTCACGGGCCAAGCTCAACCCGTGCCATCTCTACCGGAGTCCAATGCTTCCAGTCTTTGGCGAATAATCTTCTCTACACCCACTAAAGATGTCAAAATGAAAGAGATGACAAAAATAAAGGTATGCAAAACTGATTTTACCAAGAAATCGAAGAAAAATCTCAAAAGGAAAACATCTATTCTACAGGTATTTCAGACCGTACAAAATGAATTTTTTCGCTAATCAAAATTATTCTTTATGTAGTTTTGTTCAAATGAGTATGTTTTGTAAAATTTTGCATAATATATTCCTGATTAATATGTTAAAACGTAATACATATTATGTTAAGTAGAAATTTGTTATTATGTTAATATGTTATAATATTTGTTATTGTGTTACATTTGTTACAATATTGGTTATTTTGTAACATATGATACAAAGATGGTTATTCTATTATGTAACAAATGTTACAGAGATGGTTATTCTGTAACACGTGTTACAAAATTGGTTATTATGTAATACGTATTAATAAAGATGTTACAAATACATTTTTTTTGTAACACTGAAGTGATTATGATGTTATAATGTAACACATGTTACACATGTGGTTATTATGTAACAATGAATGATAAAAATGATACAAGATGTTATTGTTACATTGTTTGATACATATGATACAATCGAGTATATCATGCTTTGTTTACTGTTGAAATTATTATGATTTGTAACACCTCAATTTTTGTAACATAAATTGTAACAAATGTTGAAATTGCATGGATCATGACATCTGTTTCAGGTTGTTACAATTTTGTCTGATGCAAATAGTATATATGTGATAGTTAAGTTACATTTTATTATGATATGTAGTCGATGATTGAATGTAATGTTTATTTGTAATTTTAAGGCTGGAGATTTCTGTATCAATAATGGTGACAGAATTAGAGCCAGAGTAATGGTATCAGCACCTCATGACGTGATCATCTCACTCAACTAGAAGATGAAAAATTCTCAAAAAGAGATATTTCGTTTAACTTGTTCTGGACACTTTCTGAATGTAAACGAGATTCATCTTCAGCATCAACTGATACAGAAGATGCTATTAAAGGAGGTGAGACAGCCAAACAAGCAACAAATGTGGTTCAATATCTCAGGTAGATTACTGAAATTTTCAATCGAAGAGTTCTGTATAGTTACTGGTTTGAAGTGTACTGGTCCTGATGTTGTACCTAAGTCTCAAAACGCTGAATCAATGTTTAGGCAGATATATTTTGGCGATTTAAAAAGTGTGTATAACAAAGATGTCGAGCAAGTTTTTAAGAAAATTCCATCGGATTCGAAAGATAAAGACGTTGTTAAAATTGGAATTTTGTATCTGATTACGTTATACCTGCTCACTATGCTGTACAAAAAGCAGGTATCAAATTCAATATTTAGTTTGGTTGATATAGTTATGACCGATACACATGGGGCAAGGAACTATTTCAAAATACATCCAGTTATTTGAAGATTTCATTGACGAAGCATACGTACAATAATGGGATTAAAAAGGACATATTCATGTACATATTATATGGATTCTCTCTTACCTTTCAAATTTGAATTTATGAAGTTGTCCCTTTGATAGATGAAAAAATATGCTCTAAATTACATATGGCCTCGGCTCTTGAACTGGATTAATACTTCGACGTGAGTAACGGCGTCTCAACTGGAGAAGATTAACTTTGACTTACCCGACGACGTAAGTTATTATGTATCATAAATTTTTCATGTTGTTATTTGGGTAATTATTTTAGTGTAATATTTCTGTTGCAAAATAATATTTTTATGTGTATACTATAGATGGAAGTTAATGGCATTCAACCGGATGAAGAGGAGCTAGGGGCATCATACCAAGCTGGTTTGTTTGGTAGCGATAGGCCTTCTGCACCACACGACGATGACAGTGATTTCATAGACCTCTCTATTACAAAATCAAAGAAGGTCAATGCTTTTAGTTCGTCAATTCAAAAAAGTTGCTTGAAACAGAAACGTCTCGAAAAAGACTAAAGCAGTCCTCAAAAAGGTTAATAAATTCCGAAATATGTTTTATGTAGTGTTCATATGTTTATCATTTGTATCATTCATATTTTTTTAATGTCTTTCGAATACTATCCTGTAACTAATGTGAATTTATTGACAGGATGATTGCAGTGTTGGGTTGAAAGAGTTAAAAAAAACTCCTAGTTGATATACGATCCCGACAGGATCGAATAATCTCCCAACAACTGATTTGAAGTTCGATATTCAGACACTTCATCATGAGATTGATGCTAAGCTTGATAATTTCATGGATGAGTTAAGGATAAAAGTTTCTTCAAAATCAGATTCTCCAACAGAAATCCATGACAGGCAAATGGTTGTTTTCAATGACTATGAAGAATTTTTAAGAAATGTAACTGTATTGCAATATATCAGTCATTTAAGATCTCTTCCAACTTTATTATAGTACTAGAATCATTTCGTTTCCAATATATCACATACTACATTTCATTTTTCAGCCAGTGTTTGACTACATTGGTCCGATTAATTCAATGGGAGGAATCTCCGAAGTTGTTCATGCTGTTGATCCAAAAA
This sequence comes from Forsythia viridissima, assembly GCA_030279155.1. Classification (NCBI taxonomy): domain Eukaryota; kingdom Viridiplantae; phylum Streptophyta; class Magnoliopsida; order Lamiales; family Oleaceae; genus Forsythia; species Forsythia viridissima. Next base: position 359,833 of record CM059040.1, read on the forward strand.
AACATTCTCTTTAAATTTTGTAACAAATGATACGCACAAAAACCTTGTGTTATGTTTGGATATACTCGTTCGACTGTCTTTTGTATGCTTCCATGCCTATCAGAGATGATACACATCTCCTCTCACTCTTCGTAAGCCTATTTTAACCTTGATAAGAACCATTCCCACGAATTGTCATTTTCGCCGTCACCAATACCAAAAGCGAACAAATATGTTGTAGTCCGCATCCTATGTACAAGCAGTAAACAATGTACCACCGTAATGTCCTGTCAAGAATGTTACGTCTATTACAACTACATGTTTGTAATGTCTCCATCCTTACAATGAAGCTCCCATCGCCATGAGCAAGTATTTGAAAGTATTGTCCGAACTCGTCTCAACACGCGTATATGTACATGTATTCTTCTCCCTCAACATGTACAAATAAGATGAGATGTGACTGTACGATTCCTCTGGATCTCTTAATATCTTTCACAAGGCATACTCGCGTGCCCTCCAAGCCTTTCCATAACTCAATGTTATGCTATATATTTTCGACGCGTCATTTATTATATCTCTTAGAGTGTATATAGTTTTGTCATCCATGTACTTGTTTTTTATGCAATCTCCAAATAGTGAACTCGTTGCCTATCTATGATCCTCCATAATTATATCCTTCAAACAAGTATGACAGTATCTGATGTACCTTCTATTTCACCCATTTTAGAAGCTTTAAATTGCCACATAAAGTTCTCATTTTTCACTTGAGAACATATTCCTTTTTTTCATATCTATACACAATGTACTAATAATTGTTTCGAATGGCATATAACGAATTTTTTTTCTTGAGAACCTTTTTATCTATCCCTAAAAATCATACTGACATCAATTTCGTCGAAATCCGGATGTTGACTTGCATATTTGTCAACGTCAAATTCATCTTCAACCACATTTGGGATTGTTTGATAAACACTACAAGCAAATGTAGCACCACTGATGATACTACTATTAGAAATATGTTCCAAATCAATTCCATCTCCAGTAATATCGCGTGAATTATTCATTCTTTCAACTGAGATAATATTATCTAATGGATTTGTAATGATAACTCGAAGCAGGTAAGTAGTTAACAATTCCTTACTTTTTAACTGCAAATAGAACAACAATGCATTATCATTCGTTATTTTTATTAGAGTCAATCCACCACCAACATCATAATTTAATGCTATTATGATTTTATTTCGATCATAATTGAAATACAAACATTACCATGTCAATCAGCTAGACGTAGCTACAGTCATGTGGTACCAAAATCCCTACTATTTCGCCATTGTTGTCAATGAAAATGTTTATAGTATCAATTTCTGCAAATAAACAACAAATACAATTGTAACATACTTTGAAACCATTCACATGCATCATCAATTCATTAGAGTAATGATATGTAACATTTAACAATATTTTCGAAAAAGATATTAAAATGTAGCATCTTTCGCAACAAAGGTAAATCCACATTATCAAACATAATTACAAAAAATACATGTTACAAAATCCAATGTAACATAACGTGAAATGTTACTTACATTACAGATTGTGATAAAAAATTAAAAATTAAAAATTGAGTTATAATAACATAAAATAATATGTTACAAACATCTAAATGTAACATACGAAAACGTAACATATGCAATGGTAACATGCGCAAATTATCTGAATGTAATAAACATCTGCACAAACCACAAACTACCAAATGCTACAAAATCATAATAGAAATATAATGTAACAAATGCAAATATTTTCACTGTAACATAAACATAAAATATCATGAATTCTGGAATTTTTGTAACATTTTCGTTTCAGAGTGATAATAACACTGAATAATATGTTACTAACATGTAAATGTAACGTATAAAAACGTAACATAAGCAAATGTAACATACGAAAATGTAACATAAGTGATTGTAACATATGCAAATATTCTAAATGTAATAAACATCTACGCAAACCAGAAACTACCAAATATTACAAGATTATGACATAAATATGATGTAATAAATGCAACTGTTCTGAGAATTTTTTGTAACATATTTGTTCCAATACAAAATTTTTTGGATTGCTACATATAAGAACATTTATTCAAAAATAGATTACATATATTTGGATTGATTAACTGAGAAAATTTTTTTACAGATAAATTGATTAAAAATGTTACAATAATTAACCTTATGTTATTATTCTGATCACATTTGTTATGATCTTCACGGACTGTAACTAATTTAACGACAAACCTTCTTCATGGACAAAAATTTTTCACAGGCTGATCTTATTCGCTGAATGATGTTTTTCACAGAATGATGTTTGCTTGATTTTCTGGAATTGTTTGTTTTCTATTTTGACAAAGAATCAAATAGATATCTAATTTAATGGAAATAACGAAAAATTCTATTTTACATGTTTACAGTTAGAGCTGGTAATAATAGATTGTAATTAATATATTAATATATGAAATTATAATAAATATATTTAAAAAATAGTATTTTTAGAATTTTTGTAACAGAAATAACTTTTTAGAATTATTTCCAAAAAGTGGCTCATTCTTGAAAAAATCCCTTCAGAATAAACACACCATATGCGTGGTTAACTCTTTTTAAAGACCTTTCACCATTAAGAACCTCGAGGCAGAATTTTGTTACTTCGGGCCCAATTTCTTTGGTAGAAGGCTCCATGTAGAACTGCCAAATGAGTCGAGTTGGGCTGACTCGGTCCTCTAGAGTAAGGCCACACTTGAAACTGGACCGAGTCGGCCCAGTCTAGTTTTATACGGGTCGAAAATAAGCTTGCCCAACCCAACCCATTAGGCCAACCCGGTCTTAATTTTATTTTATTTATTTTCTTAATTTTTTTTATACAATCTATTACATTGCATCAAATACAATCTTAGATAAACTTAGACAATATATGTTTTGAGATTTTTAAAGAGATTAATTTATAAAATTGGACTCTCATATATTTGTCAATAGATAAACATCAATTTTCTTTCAAAATAATAATATTTTTTTAGTTAATTGTAAACTATTTATTGACACATATAAGCATGTTTGGCTTAAATTAATAAATTTCCTTATAAATAAATTTAAAATAAATAATTTACTTGTCACACCAAATATAATTTGGATTGAAACTTGAATTAAACTAAATTTTAATTAAATTTAAATAATTTTATGTTGGAATTTGGGATTCTTAGAATAATGTTTCAAAAAAAGACAATTTAAGTTGGAGGCTTGAGCTTAAACCATTTTAGATTGATATTATTTGAATTATATTGGAGTTATTCATAAAATTTGTAAGTGATTAGTATTAAGGGGGTAAAAAATAAAAAATATTTGCGGGCCACCTCAGTAAATTCAACATCTAAGAAATCATTTTAACCCTTCGAGATATATTAAGTTTTCCGTTATGAAAATTGCTAGTTCAATGGCTCCAAGTTTGGTTGGGACGAACTAAAGAGAGACAGTATAATCATTTACGACCGTGGCAATGCCCAATCTCAGTATCTCGCAACATACCCCTCTATCTACCAATCCCATAATCTCGTCTTTCTACCTTTGCCCTGTCGCTTCATGGTGAAAAAAAAAGTATTTCGACTATCCAAAGCTAACCAATTAGCTAGTGCCCTGTGAGCCCAATAAATTTATTCTCATTCGTAAAATCCATCAAGTTCATGATCTAAAGAATTAACTTGTTGTCTATTCAACTCATTCTATGGCCCAATACACAACATTCAATATGCTCCAGAGTTTTCTAATTTTATGTTGCCTTGAACAACCCCTCAATGCCCGCCATCTCCTTAGATCCCCTGCACAAGAATTAAATCGTTGTCTAATATGAGTATCAATTCCCGAGTCCCAATGATCCTGGATAGTGTCTAGAAATCCACCCTCTTGCGTCCATTCGACCTCAAATCAAAATAATATCCGTCTCTTTTCTCCCATTGAGTATGGACCCCAAGGCTCAAGGACCACCATCAAAACGCGATGGTTATTCCGAAAGAAATCTTTGTGAAGCACCTTAACCCAACAATAAAGATTTTGTCAGTTGGGGCACGCTACTCCTCTGTCCAGTCTCTCGGCCATATAGCCATATGGATGACACTATGACTGGCACCCCATCCCGGACAATCGGGTAATAGGGGCAGGTCTGGGCTAGAGTGGACCCGTCCCGAACCCGCCTCGTAATGATAAAAAAATTTTTTTTTTATCAAAAATCATAAAATAATGGGAATGAGTCCAATGTGAATCGACCCCTGGATGAAAATGTTTTATTTCAAATCTGAATACTACACTACAACTACAACCTTGCATTTTTTTCGTTTATTTTGCTACAAATATTATAACAAATTCCCATTTCCTATTTTATTGTGCAGAACTATATATAAAAAAAAGATATAAAAAATTGCGCAAACTACTCTTTCCAATATAAAAATAAATAATATATATATATAATCGGGGCAGTGGGGCTCCCCGCCCCTCCAATTGGCAGATCTAGGGACGGGTGCCCCTAATGTCATACTGGAGGGAAGGGGGGATGATGCACCCCATTACTATCCCTATATATCCCTTCCTGTAGGACATGTTTTTTTATGTAGAGGTACCTTGAACCCCAAGTCAGATAAATCACAATTCTCAGAAGATTTGGATGGTATGGTATTTAGGGATCATTGCTCATTTTCAGCGAGAGATAGTAGTTCGTTGAAGTTGCCGTAGAACATAATAGGTAGCGCGCATACAAAACAAAGGTGTCGAATAAGCTCTAATTGTGTTGCATTTCCCATGCGCTAGATTACCATATACGTCTATGAGTCTCCAAGTTCTTAACTCATTTAGAAAGACAATCGCATCAATATGACCTATTAGATACTCGTTAACACATGACGACATACATAGGCCAAAGAGCCATGCCCCCGCTCAATTTTCTGGAAAAGAAAAAAATTAAATCTATATATATTGCTTATTTGTTTAACATTTTTATAACTAATTGATTTATTTTCAATTTTTAATAAGTCCAAGTTGGTTCAATTTGCTAAATCTTATCTGAAGTATTTCTCTAATGTTCAACTTGTACAACATATTAATCAACTTGATAATTATATCATCTACTTGCGCTCCAATTTAGAATTTTCATGTTAAAAAATGAGTGAGTGGCCTTACACAAAAGCTGGTTGAGACACACAAAAAAGACAAAATTACCATTCAACTTATTTGCTCATCAAATTGGTTCTTCTTTTGATAATGCAACGATATTGTTAAACGATTTAAAAACATAAAATCTCGTCGTGGACAATTTTAATGCATTGAAAATTTTTAATTATTGCTTTTTATTTATAATTTGTGTTAATATTTATAATTTATTATTTATATAGTACATTTTCTTAAATAAAATAATATGTCCGTCAATGCACTCTAAAATTTACATTATAGTTATTGGTTCAAAGAAAATATAGCCTACCTACCACTCCTAACTCCTGCCTATACTAAACCAAAAGAAAATTTCGATTTTTTAAATGAGTATTAAAGAGATTAGTTTAATTAATTATGGGTAAAATGAGTATTTTAATAATATATAAATTAAAAAATTAAAAGCAGAATCTGAAAAGTTGCAATTTTGTTGCTTGTCAAAATCTGCTGCCAGATTAGTTAGATTATTTTATAATCACTTTTAAAATTTTGCCAAACGTCTAAATCAACTTCTGATTATTTGAAAATTAAAAGTTGGACTCCAAAATTAATCTCAAACAAAGTCTTAGTCGATCCGCTTTGCTTCCGAACAATTTGGTCTCGGTCAAAAGACTCCTTTTCTTTCTTTCTAATTATTAATTAATCCAAAACATTTTGAAACATTTTTCAAACACAGTTTATTCTTTAATTAAAATAAGACAATTTCTTCAACACGGAATTCCAAGCCACCGTTCATAGATCTGCCTCCCCTACGGGTTCATCTTCCAATCCTACTCAATTTCCTCTAAAATCGCATTTCAATAATCTATGGAATTGAAACGTTAGACGCACATTAGTTGGAAAAAGGAGAACTGCAGGACTGGATACTGTCCAAGACTTAACCCGTAGGTCCCTATATACCAATTTTCAACCGTCAAATGGAACCACTCATGCATGGGGTAGGATCCCCACCTCTCGAAAATTCTCCACCGCAACGCAACCACCCCACTCACCCCATCTCTTATCGAGCCTCATAACTCCACTCGTCAGCTCATCACTCACCTCCGCCACCGCCAAAATGAGCATCACATTCCCATATACTCAATTTCCATTATTAACTTCGTCTCTACACAAACGCAGTCTTCCGTCCTGCCAATATCACCGGGCATGGAAACGCCGTCGTATCAAACTCCTGGCTCTTCACAATCAGCTGAATCCATCTTCTTCACCCTTTGATAACCTCTTTCAGAGCTTGCTCACACAATTCTCTTCTGTAAATAGCCTCGACTACATCGCTCCTACCCTCGGCTTCGTCTCCGGCCTCACCCTCTTTTTCTCTTCAAAATCCCAAAAATTGTTGTCAAACCCGAATGGTACGAGTAATTTTGATAACGATATTGGGGAATGGATTTTATTTACTAGCCCGACGCCGTTTAATCGGTTTGTAACACTACGCTGCCCTTCAATTTATTTTCAAGGGAGCGAGTTGCTCGAAAATGTTAATGAAAAGCTTCTTAAAGAGGACAGACATTTCGTGAGATTGAACAGTGGCAGAATGCTTTCTGAAGTGGATAATGATGGTGAAGTTGATGAGAAATTGGTATATCAGAGGGTTTGTGTGAATACAGAGGATGGTGGGGTCGTATCGCTGGATTGGCCGGCGAATTTGGACTTGGAGGAGGAGAGCGGATTGGATACAACCGTGTTGATTATTCCAGGGACCCCGGAGGGGAGCAATGAGGGGAAAATTAAAGAGTTCGTGTACGACTGTTTGAAGACTGGACTTTTTCCTGTTGTAATGAATCCAAGGGGGTGCGCTGGATCGCCGTTGACCACTGCACGGTAATTTTATTTGAAATTGTTCACTTTCTAATTCTGTTGTGCGCATGGTAGATGATGCATTAACTCCTTGTGAGGAGTACAATTTGTCCTGTTAAGAATAAGCATTGGGTTTACAAAGTGGTCAAGCTTTAATAGTATACTAGTCAGTTGAGCTTGAGTTTGAATGCGCTTTTGCAGATTCTACTTTTCTATCCAAGTTTGAGCAACTTGTTCAATGGCCAGTCTTTAGTAGTACTTAATTAGTTTGCTAATAAAGCTCAAGCTGCCTTTAAGTTTACAAGCTTAACAATACATCCAGAGTTTCCAGCGCTTGAGCTCCCATGAACAAGGCAATAATGAGTAGATCATGCCTAATCATAGTCCTAATTGACAGAAGTTTTGCTTCTGTGACCCAATCCTTGTTAATCTAATTCCTTCAGAGTCCAATTGTAATTTACAAATTTGTTTTGGTAGCATTCTAATAAATAATGATGGTTGTGGGTCTGTGGGTTTTGGTAATTATAGGACACTACAGACTTAGATATCGATTTTTCCCTCTCAGTAATGGCAGGCTGTGGTTTATAATTTGATAGACCGAATCATGCTCAAATATGCGTCAGATTCGACTCTCATAAGAGTTAGTAGAAAACTTGATGTACGCTTGTCTCAATCCTCTGAATGTAGAACTTATTGAGTTCAATTTCCGTTTTATTGTACTGTAAATATTCTATAACTTCCCTGGCTTGGTGAACAAAGTTGTTTGAGTAGTTTGTAATGGAGACCAAAATTGCCTTTTTGAAAGGACTTTTTGGATTTCTGAGTAACAATGAAAACCTAGAGTTATTTTGAGAAGGCGAACTAATTACTTTTGATGGGTGCGATCAGGTAAAAATAACAAGGAGAAGAAAAATGTTAATCATTGAGTTTCATGTTCAGGTTCCTAATTGAGAAGATTCTTTCATTCCTGGACTGGCAAAACAAGCTGATAGTAGGGCGCTGTGACTACTTCATTTATGTAGGTTATTTACAGCTGCTGACAGCGATGATATCTCCACAGCCATACAGTGCATTAACAAAGCAAGGCCATGGACAACATTTATGGCCGTTGCTTGGGGTTATGGCGCTAATATGTTGACAAAGTACTTGGCAGAAGTTGGAGAAAACACACCTCTTACAGCTGCAACATGCATAGACAATCCGTTTGACTTAGAGGAGGCTACAAGGACCTCCATGTATCATATTTATTTCGATCAGAAGCTCACAAGTGGGTTGATAAGTATACTGCATCGAAATAAGGTTGTTATTTCATATACACAAGCTCTTACCTCTTTATTTTTGTTTTTAGAAAAGATCCATCCGTCTGGTACATGTTATGGTAGATATTTAATTCTTACAAAGGAGAACTTCTTAATGTGATATAGCACGAACTGATTGACCATTCAGTATTTGATGTGCATTCTGTAACTATGACTTACAGGAATTATTTCAAGGTCGCGGAAAAGGATTTGATGTTGACAGAGCTTTGTCAGCCTCATCCATTCGAGAATTTGAGAAAGAAGTATCCATGGTGTCTTATGGATTTGATACCATTGAAGATTTCTATGCAAAATCTAGCACGCGAGATGTTGTTGGCAAAGTGAAGATTCCTGTTCTTTTTATACAGGTGTTATTTGATTCTTTGAGAATATGCTGTTTTCACGTTTAAGTAACCTAAATATATCATGTGGTTTATTATTAATGTTTCTTGAGTTAATGAATGCGGTTCAACTTTCTTCTGCCAAATCTAAATTGTAAGAATTGGTTATAAGCAGAGATATCTTTGTTCCATTTAAGCCTTCTTCAATAGATGCCAAACATTTGTGTAAGTAAATAAATTTTGCTTTTTCATTTTTTCCACTCTTTTCACAGTATTATGGTTCACTCAATATTCTTATTCCTATTCCCCCTTCCATTGATGCTTTCAAGGATTTAATTACTGCTTAATGGTTCTTGATAATCTGCCTGTTTCATATTATGTTGCCGTTGCTGACATAGAGTTTATTTTTGTTGGTGATATCTGTATTGTATGTCTGCAGTTTATGTCATTTTGCTTATAGGAAAACATCTCTGTAACTGTTACTGGTGTCATGTGTTTGATATTGTTTTGGCATGACTTATTGATCATTGTACTTTTATTTCCAGAATGATGATGGGACAGTTCCTCTGTTCTCCATTCCACGAAGTTTGATAGCAGAGAACCCATATACCAGTCTTCTTCTGTGCTCTTACTCTCCGTCTAGCAAAATTATGAATGACAGATCAACGTTCTCTTGGTGCCAGCACCTCATTATTGAGGTAACTATTGACTATATTTAACATATATATCTGGGATAAATGTGTAGTTTACTACGGTGCGCCTTCATCATACAATTGCCAAAATGGTTAAATGCAGTGGCTTACAGCTGTGGAGCTTGGACTTTTGAAGGGTCGCCATCCACTTCTGAAAGATGTTGATGTCAATATCAATCCTTCAAAGGGTTTATCATTGGTAGGAGGTAGATCTTTTGGTAAGAGTGGTAGAATAGACAAGCTCTTCAACCGTCCTAATACAGACAGTATAAACAGCCATTCCCTCAATCTTATGTTAGAGACACTTGAAGAAAACGATATTACAGCTGGCATCCAATCACAATCTAGACAAGAATCAAGAGGATCAGAACTGGACACCAATAGATTGAAACAAGAGAGCAATGGTATAGAACACCAAAGCAGTGCTGTTAATGCTGAATTAATAGAAGATGGAACAAATCCTGTTGATAACGAAAGAGGCCAGGTGCTGCAGACTGCAGGAATGGTTATGAATATGCTTGATGTGACTGTTCCGGGCTCTCTGTCAGAAGAACAGAAAAAGAAGGTAATTGTCATGAATTGGTAATTTTTAACAATCATGCATAATTATGCGACCTTTTTGGCTCTGATATTTCTAGTTTGTAGAGGATCTATGTGTGATGGAATTAACCGCTAGGAGCATTTGGGATGTTTATATAGAGAGAATAATTGATATATCTGCATTGAATTAGTATCTTATAAACGTATATGGAGATGCACCCATTAGGAGGCTTGTAAGTGTGGACTAACGAACTTAAGACTAACTGATTAAGTGATTATTCGACCTAGGTTTCCATTCAGTGGAGGGTTGTTGGAAAGATTGGGGAAGGGATGGGACCTTCTCATGTTGTTTGGTAGAGGAAAATGTTGGGGTGTTATCAATCCTTCCTAGTCCGTAGTTTCCAATCCATCCCACCTGGGAGGAGTTGGAAAGATTCAGCTAATCAGACTCAAAAACCCGAACTTATTGTAGGAACACATTCACTATCCTCTGACACTCCTCCATGTAATACCAGGCTGAAACACCCTAGCCAATTATAGGAATACACTCACCATCCCCTCACTCCCCCCCTGTAATACCAGTAGCCCTTAATCTTTGAATAAAGGTTGCATGTAGTATTGTTCAAGAATATAGATGCCCTAGGAAGATGGTATTTTGGTCTTTGATATTCATCAATTGTTAATAGTTATTTGTTAACCATGCTCAGGTCCTGAATGCTGTGGGTCAAGGGGAGACACTAATGAAAGCTTTGCAAGATGCTGTACCTGAAGACGTCCGCGAGAAGCTTACAACTGCTGTTTCTGGAATTTTGCAGAGTCAAGGGTCTAATCTAAAATTTGAGAGGCTTTTAAGTTTGGGACACATGTCTGACGTGGCAGCAGGATTAAACTCAAAAGTACTAGAAAAAATTAGACTGTCAAAAGGAGGAGGTGATGATGATCACTCTTTGGATCAGAGGAAGAGAATAAATCAGTTGGGAGACGGTTCTGGTAAAGTCCATAGCTCAGACAAGTCTCCAGGGGTTCTGGAATCAGAATTTCATTCGTCAGAGAATTCACAGAACTCCATTGACATGGGTGAATTTCAATCTACAAGTACTCACACGGACAAAGATCCAGGCTCAGTGAACGTGGACATGGACGTGGGAAATAATCAAGAAAATGCACAACTTTCCCTAGGTAATGCTGGGCAATCCTCTGATGATGGGAATGTGCGGGAAACAAGTGATAGTCCCGAGATATCTAATCAGTCTGAAGGGCCTGGTAGCACTGAGGATATTGTAGCTGACCAGAAGAAACTGGAAAGAGGGAGCGTTAAAAATCATTCAGACCTGGAGGAGAACAATAAACAGAAAATTGATCTTCCGACTGATGAACATACGGCGGGGGAATTCAGTCCAACAGAGGATAAATCATCTGCTCTCTCTAGGATAAATCAAGAAAATGCACAACTTTCCCTAGGTAATGCTGGGCAATCCTCTGATTATGGGAATGTGCGGGAAACAAGTGATAGTCCCGAGATATCCAATCAGTCTGAAAGGCCTGGTAGCACTGAGGATATTGTAGCTGACCAGAAGAAACTGGAAAGAGAGAGCGTTAAAAATCAGTCAGACCTGGAGGAGAACAATAAACAGAAAATTGATCTTCCGACTGATGAACATACGGTGGGGGAATCCAGTCCAACAGAGGATAAATCATCTGCTCCATCTTCCTCTTCTGAGACTCAACTGACAGAGAAAGATGCAGACAATAATCAGAGAAAGGAAGAGAAAGGTGAGCAGCCTGTTTCAAGTCAGAATACTGATGTTCCCCCAAGCTTCAGTATGTCTCAGGCATTAGATGCCTTAACAGGTTTTGATGATTCTACGCAAGTTGCGGTGAATAGTGTATTTAATGTAATTGAGGACATGATTGATCAATATGAGGTGGAAAAAGACGGTGAAAATGAGGTCAAGGATAGAAATAATCAAGGTGAAGTTAATGGAAAAGGCATGGAGGTAAAGGATCTGAAGGAAGGGTCTGTGTCTGAGAATCCTCGTGAGAATGGTGACCACAAATTGGAGAAGATGGAAAATAACGAGAATGAGTTGAGCATATCTTCTGGTAGTTCGGATGATGTTCATTCCGATGATCCACCAGACTCTGAGGGAAGAAGTAAAAAACGTATTACAATTGGTGGACATGATAGTGATAGCTCCCGGTCAAGTAACACAAAGAGCCAGTTTGGTAAAGAAAAAGCTAGCAGTCTTCTCTATGCTGGTAGAGAACTCTCGTCTAGGAAATTTAATAAATATTTGAATGGTAGTTCACAAGAGGTTCCCAGTTCTTTAACTGCTTATCCGTACGGCGATCCTCTGTACAAGGAATACCTTAAGGCATACCTCATATCAAAGATGACGGATGGCATGCCACCATATTTGGATACAACACCTGCCTTATATCTCGACTACATCCCTGAAGAAGGTCAGTGGAAGCTTTTGGATCAAGCTGAAGATAATGGTGCTTCTATCGGTGAATTTACTACACATCAAGGTGGTAGTGTGGAAAATCGCATGGATATAAACTCAAGACACGTGGATATTGATGATATTATTGAACCATGTTATGTAGTATTGGATGCTGAAAAACAACATGAACAAGATGAAGATTGGAGGAAAACAAACAAGGTCGATTACAATATTGAAATTGATGGGGACAAATTTGACAAGTCTATGATTTTCATTAGAAGTATTATATTGGAGTCTTTAAATGTCGAAGTCAATCGTAGGATTGGTGCAGCTGACATGGAGGAATTGGAGCCCAAACTTGCCAGAGATGTAGAGCATATTGCAAATGCTGTATCTCTGGCTGTCCTACATGGTAAAGGTTATGACAATACTTTGGAGAAATCCAGCACCCTTTGTGGGGAGAATATAGTACAAGCAATTTCATCTGCTATGCAGGACACTGAATATATAAGCAGAGTACTGCCTGTTGGGGTTATTGTAGGCTCCAGTTTGGCTGCACTGAGGAAATTCTTTGATGTAGCTGCAGTAGATTGTAATGGTAATGATGACATAGGCCTTGATCTGGTCAGTAAAACAAGAGATAATCATAATCAAGAAGGCGACAAGGAGACTAATGAAAGGCTTTCAAAGAATATTGTTCGGAATCATGGTTTGGGCAGTTCAGTTAGCGAAGGTACAACAAACATGGGATTGAAAAATACAAACAACACAGTGATGGTTGGTGCTGTTACAGCTGCTCTCGGGGCATCTGCTTTACTTGTTCATCAACAGGTAAATACTGTTTTCTTTCGATTCAATCCATCAGTTTTTCAGTTCCTTTTTGACTAGCTTACAAGTGTAATTTCAATTGGTCTCACATTTTCTAGAGCTTTATTCTAGGCAAAAATCACTCTTACCTTTTTGGCGCAAAGATTTTAAACTGTATTTTCTTAAATTGTGCTTCGAATGCAGCTAATATAAAAAGGGAATTAGAAACTTACTTGCTCAAAAACCTTTCTACTGGTAGTGCAATGCTTCATGTGTTTCTCTACCTTTGCTACTATATTTTCAAGCTTGAGTTGATTCGCACTTAAGCCAAAAACAACAGAGATTATATTGTCCCTTAATTGAGGAGCGGATATGATCATGCATATATATATATATGGTTGGTTCAAACGAGCCAACACATCTAACATATGCACATTGCATGTGGTGTGAATATGTATGCCTTTTCTTTGTCCTCTTTAGTGCTTTAAAATCTTAAATCAATGTGCTTGTAGAATACTGAAAGTGCCGAAACTTCAACTGGGTCCTTCATAGAGGACGAAAGCAGCAAAGAGCTCTCCAAATTTGAGGAAGAAATCGCTGTGAAAACCCAGAATAACATAGTCACAAGCTTTGCAGAGAAAGCAATGTCTGTTGCTAGTCCTGTGGTACCAACAAAAGAAAATGGGGAAGTGGATCATGAGAGGTCAGATAGTTTTGTTATTTTTCCATAATATCTCTTTCCTTTTATATTCAATTTTATTTTCTTTCTTGAGAGGCTGCTTAACTTATAATTCTGTGATCAGACTGGTAGCAATGTTGGCCGAATTGGGACAGAAAGGGGGCATTTTGAAACTGGTTGGAAAAGTTGCTTTGCTGTGGGGTGGTATTCGTGGTGCTATAAGTTTGACTGACAAGCTCATCTCATTTCTGCACATTGGTGAACGTCCACTGATCCAGAGGTAAATAATTGTTTAAGTTCCTCTATGAACTATGCCCGTGCAAAGGATGGAATGTTGCTGTCAATTCTGAAATAGGAGTAAAGAATTTCCTTAAGAATCTTGGCTTATGTCATCTTTAGCAGATGAATCCCATCATCTAATCAAGTATTCTCCATTTATTTTCAGATATTCATACTAAAGCTTTTCCAGATCTAAAAACTGACTGTTGTGTCCTGTAGCCTGATATTGTCAATGACTGAAAAAAGTCAAACATGCTAATCTCTGTGCACAATGGTCATGGAAAAATGGCAAAATCCTCGTATCTGAACAGAAGTTTGATTAGTCAATTGAGGAAAGCTTTTCTTTACGACTGATTCTTATTTTCAAGGGCTGATGGTGAAAAATTTTCTTGCTATCTGAAGCTGCATAAATTTCTGGTAAATCATACTTGTTTGAATTGAAAGGGTGCGATCATCAAACAATAAGAAGACCATAATAGCAAGTGCATCGTAGTATGTATGATTACATAATAAGTTTGTAATGACAGCTAATTCTATAGATGGTGTAGTTAATCTCTTTCCTCTATATATTTTTTATGTTACAAGAGCTGGTTCCCTGATAGGTAATTAAGGTTCTTTTCTTCATCCTGTTATTACCTCCAGGATCCTTGGCTTTGTCTTCTTGGTGCTTCTTCTATGGTCACCTGTGGTCATTCCATTGCTTCCAAGCCTGATTCAAAGCTGGGCAACACACAGCCCCTTCAAAATTGCTGAGTTTGTTTGCATTGCTGGCCTCTATGTTTCTATCATGATAATGATTACTTTATGGGGCAAGAGAATTCGCAAGTATGACAATCCACTGAGGCAATATGGAATGGATTTGACTTCAATACTTGAGGTAGGGATGTTAACTACTTATATCATGGTCCAAATATTATTTGATATGTCAAATATTGTCGAGTACAAAGGGTAGTGCATGATGTTGATTGAAGGCTTATACACAATGTTCTAAAAAGCTCGTCTAAGTGGTGCCTAGGCTCTTCCTAGGCGTGAGGTGCAGCCTCCACGCCTAGTCATGCATCATACCTCGCCCTCGAGCTTAGGCACGAAAAGCCTGAAGCTCGGCCTCCACGCCTAACCACGCTTTATGCTTTTTAGAACAGTGCTTATACATATACCTTCTTGAATGAGGCGCATCAATATTAGAGACCTTTTCCTATTCTTGGAGCATGTGGTGAGATATAATTTGTGTTTATGAGTTCTTTGAAGGCCAGTGAAGTTCTGAGTTCATAGAAGTCCTAAACATCCCGATCTGTTGCTTTTTCCTCATGGTGTCGGAAGACAAATTCTTTCTATAAAATCTATGTGGGTCCTTACATAAAACCCTGATACTTAGCAATTATTTATCATCATTACTAACTCTGGCAGCCGTCCATGGGAGTGGAAGAGCCAGGATTTCGAACTGGCAGGAGAGGAGAGCACATAACTGAGAAATAATCCTCTCATTTGTGGAAGAAACTTTGATTATGCCTAATAAAGAACATAATAGTTTGATACAAAATAATCTATATAGGAATATATCCTTATCCTAGCATTTGTCATCTGAACATTAGCATTGATCTTATTTATCTTCTGTCAGAATTTTTGGTCTAGAAAGGTAGAAACAAATAATTGTCTCCCATAAAGGGTTAAAGGAGAAGGAAATATAATGCATCAAAAGATTATTAGAAGAAATATTTTATTTGTTTGTAATCCCTAGAAATTATGAGAGAGAGGAGCTGTAAAGATTCAGTGGGTTGGAAAGGTGGGAAACTGCCAGCTTTTTAACAAAATAATGGTATCAAATTCCTGATGGACACACCGAGTTTTATGAAGAAATTCATATGTAAAGGATATATGAGTAAAAACACAGCAGGAAGGAGGGGTGACCATCCCCCGACCCCCACCCCCACCTTCACCTTCACCTTCCCTTGGTTAAATCTGTTAATTCCTATATAATTGAATTGCATAGCTCTAACAAAGTATACATGGTGGTGGCTTTCTTTGTAGTTCAAGAATTTTCTGATGGGTTTGGGTGGAGGAGCCATGCTTGTTTTACTGATACAGTCGGTGAATTCCGCAATTGGTTGTGTCCGACTATGTTGGCCAGCTACTCTCTCTTTATCATCTTCAGACCCGGTAACATTGGTTAGAGTGTATGGCCGGATGATTATGCTATTTGTTCAAGGACTAGCAACTGCAACTTGTGTTGCAGTTGCAGAGGAATTGCTCTTTAGATCTTGGCTGCCTCAGGAAATTGCTGCTGACCTTGGATATCATCATGGAATAATTATTTCAGGACTTGCATTTTCTTTATTTCAAAGGTATACTCCCCCTTAATTTGCATTTGGTTTCTCTTTCTTGTTATTTTTTCACACTTTTCTATATTTAAGATTTTTAGGCATGTGCGTCAGTGGTTCGTATATGCTTTTTATGTATTCTTAGATAAATGCTATGCCTATTCCTAGAGAATTGGGTGTTATGTCAATTCAATACAATAAAGGGAATTGATAAATACACATATATGAAGAGAATACTGTAGATTGATCTATTACTACCCTCGATCACTTATACTGCCCCAAACATCTCGCTGCATTTTCCAACTGAAATGGAATATTACAACCAAAATGGACCTACACTTGCTTCAAGTCTTAGGCTCCAGAGATATATGTAGAAAATATCTCTCTGTGCTAAATAATGAAACTATACTGACAATCTGTATATGCACGAACAGCTCCCTCCCCCTCCCCTCCCCTCCCCTCCCCTCCCCTCCCCTCCCCTCCTCCTCTCTCAATAGTCTACCTGATTTACGCTCTCTAACTCTATTTTTGCATTGCATATATTATCTTACATTCTTATTAATGCTTTCTTTTTTTCTTGTTATGATACTAATGACATGATTCATAGGTCATTATGGGAAATACCTGGGTTATGGCTACTATCCATCAGTTTGTCTGGAGCTCGGCAAAGAAGCCAAGGTTGCCTCTCCCTTCCAATTGGAATCCGTGCAGGGATACTGGCTTCCAGTTTCTTCTTGAAAATGGGTGGCTTTCTGAACTATCTGCCCAGTTATCCTCTATGGTTTACTGGCGGCCACCCTTTTCAACCATTTAGTGGAATTGTTGGTTTGGTCTTTTCTTTAGTTTTGGCTGTAGTTTTCTATCCTAGACAGTCTGTTGATAGGACCAAACAACAAGAGTCATAAGAGAAAAAACCTATACATTTACATGAGCATGTTTATTATGAAGGTTTGATGCATGCTCACTAAATGTGGAGCTGAAATTCAGAGAAACCTGATATGCAGCCAATTTTGCAGCAAGCAGAAGATGTGTGAATAGCACCACGTATAGGATAAAGTTACTTTTTCTTGACATTTGTAGATATTCTTTGTTGAATGTGTATAAATTGTATTCAAGAGCTGAGGCTTTTTAACTTGTTTGGTAAGGCTAAACCATTGTTTTACATATTAAGAAAAATAAAAATAAAACAAAAATTTGAGGAGAATTGACCAGTTCACATCACCGGTTCTTAGCTTGTTTCTGGATTTTGATATTTTTGAATTTGTCAAGTTGTTTTGGATCCTTAAACATATGAAATGCATGTTAGTGATATCCTGAGCAGTGAAATAGTTGTATCCAGCTCAGGAGACCTCCATCCTTGATCCATGGTAGTATGTGATCGAGTGTCTGATAATAATGAGGTTGAATGTACATTAACATTAACTCGTGAGTGTTAGTGGAGGTGGGTGTTGTCAAGAATCCTGATAAACACGATTTAGAGGAATTTAGTTTAGTATATTTGCTAGAATTGTGTTACACTATTACTAACTCTTTTTTGGCAGAAACTCTCTTGCATGTGAGCTTTCACATCCAACTTAGAACATGTCAAAATATTTGTCTTAATTTTGGCTACTTTAAAATCAAGCTTTAGTTCTGTTAATTGATGATTTCGAAATATTTTTCATGCAATATAGAGCCTACGTGAACCACAAAACGGGTATAGGAAACCGAAATTGAAAATAATGTACAGAAAAATTGGGCCTATACTTGTTTCTCAGCACTGAAGAATTCCATTGCTAACATGGTTTTATACTTTTAACTTCGTTTCTTCTATTACGTGATTGATATGTTGATCAACTAGGAAGAATAACTATTTTCTAAATATGCACTTAACTAGTTCTTCGTATCAATTCTTCATTTTGTTCCCCATCTTCTCTAAGCAAGCAAGATCACCTCGATGGTTTTCCAAGGAATTTTTCGTGTTTCTAAAGTGTCTACATACGTAACAATCTAATTATATCTCAAGTTGCTTGTGAAAGATCATCCTTGTGGGTTTATAAGTATTTTGCGTACCTTCCTCTTACAAGTTAGTTTTAATGTTGAGTTTTACTCAAAGTTGTTATTACAATTGGTATCAAAACATGCAACCTTCTTGGAGGACCTTTGTTGTAGGTTGAGCAATCTAGAGAGAGCTACTTACAATAGAACACTGGTTGTGTGGAGTCATAATAAGGGTGGAATGTAACGATCAAATTGTACCCTACATCACTTGTTAAAGGCCTTCCATGTGGATTTATAAGCACTTTGGGCACATTCTACTCAAAGTGTTTGTCACAAAATAACCTGTGATTCTTTAATTTTTTGCTTAAAGAAAATGTTGCTGCAATCATGTAGTGGTGAAATGAGCATCTTGAACTAATCTCCAAAGTATAATAAAAATGACAAGTGACACTGAAAGATTGAATTTGATCTTTATTGATACAATTCAGATGTCAAAATTACAACCTTTGCAGTAATAAAAGCCAACATAAAAGTATAACAAGATAAATCCATAAACAAAAATGAACAAGAATTACAATTTTGTAGGTAAAGCCCCAATGACATATTTAGTAGAAAGACAAAGAAGTAAAAGAAAAAAGAAGCCTTTTTCATTTCACAATCGCAACTGTCTTTTTATTCAAAGAAACTTGGTTTATTCATTCAACAGCCAGTGGAACAGCTTCAGCCTGAGAAAACACAAGAAAAACTCTTAAATTTTGATATTTGAAAGGTTTATTTAACTGCAAGAATTCACTAAAGTAGGAAATGGAACTCACCAACTTGCGAAACTTGAGCGCGTAAAACATTTCAAGGTAGCGCCTGATCTCGAGACGATCAAGTTTAGAAACGTATTTCCAGAATCCATAAACTCCAGCCAGTGTCAATAGCCTGTCTGAGTAAATTTGCCATGTGAACCTATAAAACAGGGGAAAAAGAAAGAAGGATCAATGGTGATTAGATTTGTTTTATTGAATCTTGAAAATAGTCAAATACAGAGTTATGAGTTGTTTACTTCTCCTGGATACGTTTGAGGCCGCCCAATGAAATGGTTTCCCAGTGAGAAGGGTCCTTCTTGGACTTCTCGAAGAAATTGACGAGGAGATCAGCAACTTGTTCTCCATGATACGGATCAATGTGGAAACCGGACTTTCCATGGACAATGATCTCAGCTGGACCACCATGAAGCGTAGCAAAAGTAGGCAAACCACAGGTCATGGCCTCAACAACAGTCAAACCAAAGGCCTCGTAGAATGCTGGTTGCACAAAAGCACCTCTCGTATCAGCAATGTAACGGTAGAGTTCACCATTTCTCACACGGTTCATCTGGGAAGAAATCCATCTGAATTGGCCGTTCAATTTGTAGGTTTCGATAAGGCTGTACATTTTCTTCATTTCAGCCTGCTCTTCCAAATCTTTGGACTCTTTTCTTCTGTCACCACCAACTACAACAAGATTAACCAATTCCCTAAGCTTCGGGTTCTTGGCATACCATTCCACAAGTCCTGTTAAGTTTTTCACGCGGTCCAATCTTGCCATGGTAAATAAAATCGGCTTCTTCTTGTCTTTTAGCACGCATCTGTCAGGTAGCAAGGTATCAATCAATGAGACCTTACGCGCAATTATGGAAGAAATAATTTATTAGCAAGTCGAGTAGAGATAAAAGAAACTTACAGGTGTTCGTCGTTCTCGACCTCACTATAAAGTAGGTCTTCAATTTCAGGGTGGAGAGCTGTGAGTCTCTTTTCTTTCTCTGTATATGGAAAATAAAGGTTCATATCCGCTCCAGGAGAGACAATATTGAATTTGGGGTCGAACACATCAATCCCGTGAACAACTCGGTAGAGTCCAGGCATCGTGAATGCCATATGGCTCTCATACTGCCCAACGGTGTCCTTGCTGAAACGTGAAAGCATTGAAAATTAACCTCATAGAAATGTAGGATTGAAACAGAGTTCAACTAAATATAATACCTTCCAGCTATCTCTTGGAATGTGCTAGTGATGATGAAGTCAGTATGATTCATTGCAATAAGATCAGCAGTAAACTGACATGAGAAGTGATACTTTTCATCGAATTTTTTCAAATAAATGTCGGAGTCGGGATATTTCGTTTTCTCCAGTGCATGAGCAATGGTACACTGCAAATGAGAGCAAAAAAGATTAGACTCCTGCTTGTGGTTGGAAGCAAATACAGTTAAAATGATAAAGAGGAAAAATTGGGAGACTGCAGCATATACCTGTGTTACACCTAACTTGTGAGCCAGCAAGGAGGCTACTAGGTTACCCTCACTATAGTTGCCAATAATCAAATCTGGCTTTGCCTGCAACTCTGCAGTGATTTCTTTGGCAACATCCTAGTGCAATCAGAAGTTAAAGAAGGTTAAAATTTGGCAATGAACATAAACGAGAGAAGTCAAGAGAGAATAGTGGTCTCACCTCAGTGAAAGTCTCCATGTATGGCCAAACCTCAAATCGAGAGATCCATTTGCGAACAATTCCCTTCTCAGTTCTAAAGGGAACTCGAAGGATATGTGAATGCTCAGATCCAAAAACTTTCTCAAGTCGTTGACCACAAGTGGTTCCAACTGCATCTGGAAGCAATCTAGTCACCTATATACCACCGCAAGATGAAGCATTAAGAGTAAGAAACCAAAGACTACACGAATCTGTTAGTGGTATACGAAGTTGTGAGGATACTAACAATGAGAATGCGTGGTGTGATGTCAAGTCCTTGCTCCTTTATACGTTTAAGCATCTCGCGCTCCAAGGCAGGAACTTGATCCAAAATGTAAACAACCTGCAAATTAAGGACGGAAAATTTTACCATTTGAAGCACTATAATTCAACCGGGATGAAAATGAGGGATCATTTTTTAAGGAAATACCTGGCCACCAGTATCAGGATAGCCCAACACATTTTCTTGAGCAAAGTAACCATGGGGAGAAAGGATAACAACATTGAAAACCATAGGGATTCTCCCAAGGAAATTCTCTAGAGTGCATGAATCAGGAGCCTCGAGAAGTTCCAGAAGCATAGAAATCATTTCTGATACACGCTCGGCATTATCACCCCACCCTCTCT
Source organism: Forsythia viridissima (assembly GCA_030279155.1). Classification (NCBI taxonomy): domain Eukaryota; kingdom Viridiplantae; phylum Streptophyta; class Magnoliopsida; order Lamiales; family Oleaceae; genus Forsythia; species Forsythia viridissima. The sequence continues at coordinate 381,343 of CM059040.1, forward strand.
CCAATCCGATCTCTTGGAACTTGTGCTCAAAGTCCGAGTATGGTGTCTCTGGAGGAAGTGTTGAGAGATACTCCTCTGCCTTTCTCAGAACAGATTGTAGAGAATTTAGATTCTGTATTCTGTTATTCAGCATAATTTTCTACACAAGAAAATGAAGGGATCAAATTGATGAACATTCAACGAGAAGCAAGTGAAATTCTTCAAAAACTTTGAGAAACAGAGAAGCGTCATCGTCTATAAAACTTATACTACTTTCTCGTGACAAAGAGAGAATCTTATTCAAACTCTATTCTTATGATATCATCACACAACAATGTAGAAATAAAGTGTTGATATATTACCGTTCCCTTGTAGTGGTGCACTCGGAGAAAATCAAGAAGAGGAGTCATACTGTCCCTGTCATGAAACATTTTTGCAGAGAGGTGCCTATTAAGGAACTCAACTCCATTTCCAATGGACTTGGTGAGGGTTGGCTTCGGAAAAGATGCAGTAAATGGTTCAAAATCCAACTCCAGAACAAAGTTTCCATTGGTACTGCATCAACATAAAGAAGATTGCACAGTAAATTGGGAGAAAACGGATTAATAGCAGAAAAAGCAAGAGTGAAAACTCTTAATTCGAAACTTACGGTCCATCTACAAGCTCTTCCTTGAATTGCAGATACTCAGGCACCGTCAGCTCCTCGACAACTAAAGCATTGACATTGACGCGTACGTATTCCCAGACACCAGGCCTTAAACGAATAGCTAGTGCAACCCATGGTGGCAACACAATTGCTTCCTGGTGACAGAAATTCGCAACAGAATCGTAAAAGGACCATACAATGTGATAAAGGACTTGGAGAAAATTTCAAAGGGTAAATTCAATTTTACCTGTGTGCCCTTGAGAACTTCTTGGAAGGCATGATCCTTCAGTTTATCTTTGTCAGTTTGGCAAATTGCTTCAAACTCAGCAAGGAGCTGGTGGGGTTTCAGAATTCCTTTTCCATGGCCTTCAATCCTGCAATAACCAATAATCTAATTAAGAGAGAAATCCATATAACACTAAATAAAGAGGGAAAAAAGGTAAGACTTTACATCAAAATATACCTTGATAGAAACAACAAAATTTCACTGCGATGAGCTTCAAGAGTTGCATCCAATCGTTCACGAAGGCTGTGAACGCGAGTCAAAACACGCTCCGCCATTGAAATGGTTGATCAGTTAACAAATTCTTGGACAAATTTCAACTGTAATACAATTAACAGTACAGAAAATTAGAATATTTATGCTTATCTGAAAGAAGACTTGTCAAAGAGGAAATGGACCCTAATATTATTCAATGAACCAAATAATAATATAATCCATCCATTCTAGAATGCTAAAGAATTCTAAATCTAACACCTGATGCACCAACCAACATATTGACATTTATTAGATCATTCATACTTGTAGAAACAGAATTCCATGAGTGAAACAAGAATATTACATGGCTAAATCAAATCCCCCTTTAATAAAGAACACAGTTAGAAGGCATAAATAGGAAATCTCCATCCGATGAACCATCTAAAAGTTTAAGATTTAGTTATCAACATGCCCCCCTCATGTGTAGGGGATTTATTTTTTTTCCCTTAAACCTTACGCATACACAAATTTTAATATATGGGTAGCAGCAAGCGAGATTTGAAGTCAGGATCTTTCTTTGCTCTAATACAATGATGAATTACTCGATCTAAAAACTTAAGCTTTCATATAAATCTTATCTTCAACCATCAACACCATCAATGGCTGCATTTATACACAAAAAGAGAAACTCATAAACTGTGGGATGTTTTTACCTTATGGAAACAGGGAAAAGAAGCAATGAGATCTCAGAAATAGTGAACAAATGGAACGAAAAATGAATGAAAAATAGTAACAAACGCAACAAAGGGGTACTCTTGAAAGAGCAAATGAATGTATTATTGCTTGTGAATGATGGAAAGTGCAGTGCTAGCACCCCCTTTATATATACACAAAAACCCATATTCCAAAACCACTATTCCTAAAAACTATACAAAAAAAATGATGGTATTTGGGTGGTGGGCTTTCGTTTTTCTTGAAACAACAAATTAATTCTTCTCTTCACCCTCCTCTGGTTGGCTGTTTTTAACCTAAAAGCTAAAACCACTTTTGACAATCATTTAATTAGGTTTAATGATCCTATGGACCCATTTGTTTGCTCATACCTTTATCCACTTTCCTCCTTCCTTCCTCTTTAGCCTTCTGTTTCTATTAATATTATGTTGTCCAAATATTTATATATCTACACACACAATCACCATGCAGACATGTGTATGGATAATATTTATTTAGTACATTACAAAATACTAACGTTGTTTTGTGGGAATTTCCCAAGATTCCTTTTGTCTTTGGCGCGTATCTTGGGTGTTTAAAAGCTGTTTGTCTTGATTTTATTGAAACAAAATACTTATTTATTATGTGTTGTTAACTTAAATATACCAATTACTTCTAAGCTCTCGAAAATGAAAAAGTTTGGCCATCAACTTTCCAAAATAAGAGAGATGTTGTTTATCGTTTATAAAGTTGTGTTTTACGGAATTAATTATAAACGATTGAGAAGATAACTATAAATTGTACTACTCAATCTTCTTTCCTTATTAGCAGTGGAAGTGTAGCTATTTGAGCTACAAACGCATCAAGTTAATTATAACATTGTCTTATTTGTAGTATTTGTTGATATCGAAAATCGTTATACTTTATATCATTTGCAATTAGTAAAATAGATGCAATTGGACGGCGATGGGATGGGGAGAATCGACAGATTTAGAATATGGAATGTGAGCATAATAATAAAGAAATGTATGCAAGTGATGACAATTATATTCCATCTCAAGGCCTCTTTTGCTTTCTATTGTTTATTTAGAAAATGGGGAAATATGAAAAGAATAAAAAAAAAGTAAGAAAGATGAATGAAAATTCTTGTTACAATGCCAGAAGTCAACTCGAGAATAATTTTTAACCTAGAAACAATCCAAACTAAATTTGAATTTCAAGAAAAAACAAGAAACAGTATATTCGTATTCCACGACTATTGATAAAATGTGAGAAGTGAAGATCATAGATTCTTAAAAAGAATTTCGAGAAAATGTATTATTTTATAATTGAATCAAAATTATTAACTTCTTCTTGTTCATAAGAACCCACAAAATATTATTTATAAAATACTATTATGATATCGAGTTTTAATTTATAATACTATGCATTAAGAATAGAAATTGTCTTGTGAATCAATTAATCACAATTTCCATTTTCAATATTTTTCTTTCTTCATTGACTAGGAAAGATCTTTCGATAATAATTCTTCCACTAAATATATATGTACAAATTAAACTATTAAACGAGTGCCATCAATTTGCAATCTTCGAATATACATTCCTTTTTCTCTTTATTTAATTGGAATATCCACACTCTTATCTTATGTTTCTTGATCTAAATAGAATATTCAATCTTTTTAATCTTGGCATATACAATCTTTTTTATTTTTATTTTATCTAATTCGAATATAAATTTTTCATATTTTTTTCCTTGATGTAATTGGAATATCCAAAGTGTAAGTGGTTTCACACTTTCATTGAAGATCTAGTTTTCTATTGGTTGGATTTTGTCCTTTGTAGGGACATAAATTCTTTACTTTAATCATAAGTGATAAGTGATGGTGTGATGCAATTTCAAGATTGTCTCTCACTCTTATTTGGGAAACATAAATTGAAGGGAAATTGGCGTAAACGCCCCTAGAGTATGACAATATTGTGCAAATGATCTCTAACCTTTCATTTTTAGAAGAAGGGTCTCTAATCTATCCATTTAGGTGTGAAGTTGGTCATTTTAGACGGATTCTGTTTAAAACCTATCTATTTAGGTGCGCAAATGGTCCCTCTCATTTTTTCTTTATTAGTGAGGTAAAATTATCAAATTACATTTATTTTCTTTCTTTCAACCTAGGAAAATTTGTGCAAATGGTCTCTAACCTTTACCCTTAGTGTAAAAATAGTCCTTAACTTTTGTTTTTTGGTGCAACAATCCCCAACCTATATATTTTGGTGCGCAATTCGTCCTTATTTGATAAAAAAAACAAGTATGCCCTTCTTTTTAATTAAAATTTTTGAAATTAGATTCCTAACCTTTGCAAAAAGTGAAAATGAGTCCGATACTTTAATTTTTTTATAAAAAATTAAAAGAAACTAACAAATTGATAATATACTAAATTATTTTGTATATTTTATGAACTGTTATAAAATAACTAAATTTTAAGCTCATAATTATTAACAAATGTGCTAATTAAAATTATTTTATTATAATTAAGTAATCATATTATTTAATATTCAAACTTTAATTTTATCGTTACAACATAAAAAAAAATAACTTTGTCACAAACTTGATACTCAAATATTTTTATTTAATTGAGCTATTCGTTTATTAACTACAAATATTAGAGTTCAAATTGTGTTCTTCATATTTTAATTTATCATTCAAAAAAAAAGAACACATAATGCGTAAATTAATTTTTGTTAGTATTTTTATGTTAATAAAATATAACTAGATTGGTTCAATGTCATAAAATTATATACATTATTTTATCATTTATTTAACTTAATTTATATTCAAATTTTTTAGATCACATAGCAATTACATATACTTAAAGTGTAATAATTTTATATTTTTCTTTTATGAAAAATTTAATTGGCACGACTATAGTGATATATTTAATATGATAAATTATATATTTAATATGCTAAATTAAATATTATTTAATAAATGTATCGGACTGATTTGCACATTTAACAAATATTACAAATCCAATTGCAATTTTTTAAAATAAAAATAAGGGTATTTTTGTCTTTTTTATCAAATAAGGACCAATTGCACATCAAAACATATAGATTAGGGACTGTTAAGCCAAAAAAAAGGTTATGGACCATTTCCATACTAAGGGTAAAGTTTAGGAGACCATTTGCGCCAATTTTTCTAGATTGAAAGAAATAAAAAAAAATATAATTTGACAATTTTACCTCTACTAATAAAGACAAAAATAAATGAAATGGACCATTTGTGTACCTAAATGGATATGTTTTAACAGAATCCGTCCAAAAGGTCCAATTGCGCACATAAATGGATAGGATATGAACCACTCTACTAAAAATAAAAAGTTATGGACCATTTGTGCAATATTATCATACATTAGGAACCATTTACGCCAATTTTCCTAAATTGAAATTATTGTAAAGTATAAATATTAATAAATAAATTATTTAGCTTTTTAACATATTTTGTTTAGAGAGTTTAATATAATTTTGAGTAATTTTATATTGCCTTTATTTCAAATAGTTCGAGTTTGTATTTTACACAAATAAATATTTTGAGTAAAATTTAAAAAAAAAAAATTCTTGAAATATAAGAAAGGAAAAATGTATCCTTGGTTTTGAATAAAATTAGAAACTAACTAAAGAAGGAGCTTCTTGTAAAAAAATTGAAATAATGTTTAATCTTCACTTTTTTTCTATTTTGTCTTTTTTATAAAATTTTCTTTTTCATATTCAATACTAGATGGAGTATGTTTAGAATTCATTCTCTTCTAAAATTAATTGTTTAACCCTCTTATATAAAAAGTTGTTTTATATTTTAAAAATATAATTTGCAGATGTCGCAATTAACGGATAAATTTTTTCAAGTTCAAAAAAGAATTTTTGTTGCTATATTGGTTTTAAAGTCCAATATCTAATTACAATATATGGTATTAGACTAAGGCTAAATATATTCACACCACATTTTTTTATAAGTTCACCACATTTAAATTGTATAAAAAGTACATAATACTTACTTATTATTATATTTATGTTCATAATATTTTTCATTGCTTTCTTATCATCAATCTTCTATTAATTAGCACGTATTGTCTCTAATAATGATTCTCGTCCAAAAATTCTATTATGAAGGAACAAAAATACTCATTTTCTCCTCGTATTTTTAAATAAGCAAAAAAATATATAATTTTGATTAAATATTTGTCTCTAATTTTAAAGCAGACTAATAAAAATTTTAGACGAAAATTGATAGTAGGAACAAGATGTGTTAATTAATAGAATGTTAAATAAAAGAATCTGATTAAAAAAGTTAAGGACATAAATGTGACAATAAATAAAAGTTGAGAACAATTTATACAATTAAAATATGGTACATTTATAATTAAATGTAGTGTGGATATAACCATCCTTAGACTAATAATCTAATTAGAATTTACCACTAAACTTCGACTCAATTGTTTGGTTCAATAAATGGTCGTGGAATATCAAGATTGACGGTGCTTAATAATTGTAAAAAAAATTATTATTAAAATAAGGAATCAAATAATTCAATAAATTCACATGCTAATACATATGAGTAAATTGAAAAAATCAAGAACGTGAGTTTAGTACAAAAACATGTAGTACAAATGGAGGAGAGATGCGAGGGGGAAAAAACATAAAGAGTTGGGATTGAAAATTTGAAGGGTTGGACTAGAATTCTTAGAAAAATTAGTATTTATATTTTATGGACTCGGAATCCAATAAAATCTGCTAATTAATCAAATATTTATAAATTAGATTTCTAAAGAATTTATTTAAATTCGAATTCAGAACACCTAAATTTTAAAATTTTAATGAAGTCTATTAAAATTTAAATTAAGGACAACTAAATTAATATAAATTTTAAAATTCATTCAAATTTGAGTTGATAACCTTAATCTATTTATTGATATTTTTGTTTGGGTGATGGGGCTGCATAGAATATATTAATATTGCATGGAAAACAAATATATTGATATCTAACATCTATAAACGGATTTTATCTCTTGTCCCTTGGGGGCAAGAAATCCTTGCCCATATGCTGACTTGGGCAAGGATTTCAGGAGATCACGTAAATCCTACCGCATGGGATGGAGAATCTCCCTTATATTTATTTATGCACCCTACAAATTAGAAAATAATCTTCTTCTTCTTTTATTTTATTCCTTTTTGTACTAAATTTGACTTTTATTGGTCATTATTAGTTTGCACGTGAAATATGGAGAATATCCATTTATACATTATCTGTCCAAAATAAATTCGACTTTTCTTATTCAACAAGTCTTACTTTCTTGGTTGTTTTTTTGGTTTTTTTTTAAATCAAACAACATTGGTCGAGTTTATTTTAATTCTAAAAATTAAATAAGCAGGAAATACAAACTTCGTGAATCTAAAATTCAATTAACGTTAAAACAAATATAACTTAAATCAATTCAATATATTGGTAGTTAAAACTCGTTTGGTATATAAACAAAACTTAAAGATAATGAATAAATTTTATCTTATCGGACGGACGGAAGTATTGTCTGGATAAACTTTTATCCGAATAACAATTTAAGTAAAAAATAAAGATAAATTTTGTCTTTAAAAAGAAGATGCCAAATTTTTTTATCTGGATAATGATTCACTCATTTATTTTTAAAACACGAACATACCCTTTATAATAAAAAATAAAAAAAAAATATATATATATATTTTTGAATATCCATAACCTAGAATAATCGCTGCCAGCCGCCCACCACTAAGGGATTGCAAAATACCCTGCCCCGCCTTGCCCCCGTTAATAATCGGGACCGAAATAAGGATCTTAGTCTCCACTCTAAATTTCTCGAACCCGTCCTGAATTTCTTTTTATTTTATTTTATATTTATATTTGAAAATTTAAATCATATTTTAAAAATAATTAATTAATTAAACGATGGTAAATATGGATTTTTTAATCCTCACCTCATCTCGATCTCCGCCCTACATTCCAAAAATTCTCAACGGAGCGGGAATGGTAATGGCATTTCCGGCTTGTTGCCATTTCCACTGCTGCCACCTCCGACCACCACTTTTTGCCGCCACCATCGCCACCGCTCGCCAATCCTCACCATTGTCATTACCCTCTGCCGTTCCATCCATTTTTTGTCTCTTATAGTTTATTTATTTATTTATTTAGTTAGTTTAATGAAAAATAATAGTATAATTATCTTTTTTAATTTAATCAAAAGCTAACATTTTTCATTTTTATACTTACCTAAACCAAACAAGATAATAAAAATATTATCCGAATAACTTTTATCCATATAACTTTTATCTACGAAACCAAACGGGCCTAAAGAGAAAATATTGAACAAGCCTGTTAAATATCTTAATTCTTTATAGGGTAAATTTCACAAACGGCCACTGAAGTTATCTTAAAATTTTAAAACGGTCACTAAAGTTCAAAAGTTGTAGCGCTGGTCAGTAAAGCATATAATCCTTTCTCAAAAGGTTACTCTATTAAGTTTTCAACTTAAAATGATGACGTGACACTATTAAGTGATGACGTGGCACACAATAGACCGTTATTTGTTGTATGACAGTCCATATACTTTATATAATATTCACTTCAGTCCATATATTTTCAATTATCTTTCAGTTAGGTCATTCAAAAATTACATCTTAGGTCCTTAATCTTTTTACAACTTTACACTTTCGTCCTCAAATTTTCAATTATCTTTCAATTAAGTCTTTCAAAAATTGCATTTTAGGTCCTTCAACTTTTCACATCTTTAAACTTTGGTCCCAATAATCCTTGATTTTAGTAACAAAAATAAGTGCAAATTTAATGGTCAAAATAAGTGCACAGTAAAATAGACAGACTTCTAATCTATGTGGCAATACGTCTATAGAATAGACTGCTAAATTAAAATTCATCTCTATTGCATTTCGTCTAAAATTAAATTTGCTGACTCACTCCGTCTAGAAGTCCGTCTAAATATAGGCGGACTTCTAGACAGAGTCTATATTTTAATGTGTCATATCAAATAGATGGAGTCCTTGTCAGCATGTATTGAAGATGATTTTTTATAACTCTTTCTATATATACTTATGTGGTACATCTAAAAAGCAATAATCAGAGTGCATTGGAGATGCTCTAACAATTAACACAAATAAAATGTATTCTATCTTAAGAGACAATCATCGAAATCTTTTAACATTAAAAGAGATAAATTTGTTGTCCTCAAATTGTTGCAATTTTAATTAGAAGTACGAAAGAAGTATATAATCACTTCTTCGTAACTGAGTAATTAATAAAAAATAATGTTATATAACACCACTGATACTTATCATAAGTTAACGTGATAACACAATAATATTAAATAATAAAATATATAGATTTTTGGTCGGCTTGGTCGGCACGGTACACGAAAAAGTCACTATAATTATTGTATGCAATAAATCCTAGTGAGATTGTTGACTTTTACTGCCTTGTAAATAAATATGTTTAATTTAATTAAATAATTAATAAATATAAAGATAAACCGTCTACGGATTTGATGGTTTGTGGGACATAGTTTTGTAAATGGAAATTGTACAGTCGCTGTTGTTTGCTGTTGAGCACTTTCCTTATGCTTCAAGTGTCTCCAAAATCCATTTATTTATTCATAATTACAGATTTACAGCTACAAATTTTGATGGGTTAGCAGCAATCATCTCAACTCTCAACATATATATTTTTGTGCATGGATTGAATGAAATGTCTAGATCACAATGTAATAGGTGGTTGATGTGGGGTCAGTTCTCACTCTGGCAAATTAAATTATCGATAGATGATGTAGACCCAACTCAATTTTAATAGTTAACTCGAAGTAACTTACTTAAAAATACGGTTTGAGCTCAGTCTGAACTGTCCTCAAAACGTGTGAAAACAAATGGCCCATACTCCATAGGTTGTTGGACCGAAATATCTGTCCCGGCACGAAAAAATAGAAATTGCAAGTACTGATTGACCAACTTTTATTTTTTGTTTGATTTATGTCAAATCTTGAACTGTTTTCTTCGTACGAAATTAAAGGGCTCAGAAGAATGCGAAGTATAAATTATTTTCGAGTTTAATATTTTTAGTGAATTCATAAGGGCAAAAACGCTGAGAAGTGACCAGCCGAGTCTATTGGCTGGTCTTCGGGGGCCATGTTATGGCTGACTAAGAGAACATGCACAACCAAGAAATCGTAGAGAATGACAGCACCAAATTCAATGCAGATATCGTACATCGTATTGAATATAATTGGATAGTCGATCGTCCCAACTGATGATGTTATTAATTGTTGAGAAATGGCCCATTCCTCGAAATAAATTCTTACAAGTTTTTTTTTTTTTTGTTTTTTTATGATTCCTATCCACCAAATTCTGAATAATCATCAAGTCATCCTCGTTCAAGATAAAACATACAATGTGACCCACGAACAGTAAAATAATAAGAAACATTTGAAAGATACTTCTATAATTAAATTGTTTCTCTCAACCTGCCAAACATGCTTCACGAGCTTACATATCGCAAGCGGCTATACTAGTGAAAGGAGAATTATCTCCAACAGACCAGACTAAAAAACTCACCTTGTCGGAGCAGATTTTGCATTCGAATTGGTGGATCTTTGAGCTAACTCATATACCACATAGAGTTGGTCTAACTGGGACATGAAACCTTAATCCGGGTTCAACTTTTCAACCAAAGATCATCAAACTTATGTTTAAGAACTTTTTGACAATTTTAATTGTTATCACAAAGTTAAAACCATAACATGGATGTAAAGAATCAATGGCCTATTCCTACGAAGAGTGGAGCTCCCAGAGGTTAATACTTTACACATATATTTACAAAACAGGAACCTAGAATCCATCAACTGATGTCAAGGAAAAATAAAATTAAAAAGAGCTCCGAAAAGAATGTTAAACCTGTTGGCTTTTACTCTTTCATGCTAGCAAATCAGGTTCCGACCGAGGTTGCTGAGATCGAACAAATCACATTGCAGGACAAGAGTGTAGCTCTCGCTAGAAAATATCGAACAAAAAGATTGTTGGTACATCATATTTGTTTCTCCTCATCCATAATATCTCCATAACACAGGCGTCCACCCTCCCTGGATGGGCCCCACAAGAATATCTTGAGATGAATGCTAAAGTTCGGGGAACTGAACCAAAACTTCAATGACAGAGAGTCTCTCCATAATTCACCCAACGCACAAAACTATCTGAAAATTCTTCAAGGACTTCATAGTTATGGCCTTCATCATACGGCATGTCAGTTCCAGTGGGCTGTCTACCCTACAAGTATAGTGTAGGACCCCATGGTAGCATCAATACGGTTTATCCAAATAATTATTAAAGAAAATATAGTACACTTGTAGTTTCTACTGACAGGCCACTTTGTTAGTTATCAGTACAAGATATGTTGTGCCATGATCTCAACGACAATCTATGAATACATTTAAATTGTTGGTGATGTTAAAGAGTAGGAAAAGAGCAGCATTGTCAATCACTGAAGAAAATAGATATGTAAACTCTAAAACGGAAAATGTTGCACAAATCTGCTTTTGTACCCGTATTCTCTCATACTGTGCAGTTTTAAGTTAACCAGAATTCATAATGTGGGATCCTTGATGTAAAAAAGTGTGAACATGATAGGACATGCAGAGTTCATACAAAAAGGTGGATGTGGTAGACTCAGCCAGATAGAGAGAGAGATATGGGGAGCATCAAGCATAAGATTAACCTTCGACTTTGAGAATACTTGACAAACTAAAATCAGAATATTTGATACAAAATATTCTTACAGTAAGCAAATAACAAAAAATTGAGTGACATTTAAAATATAATGAGAAACAGGCAAACTAAATAAGCACATGCAGGTATAAGAAATCAAAATGGGCACATGTCTAATCTCTCACAGATGGATGATCCAATCTCTGTCATAATTCATTGGCTTATACATTTACTAAATCACAAGCAGTTTAATAAAACTAATGGAATTATGATCTGAACGGCACGTTAGGAGAAGACAGCTTAATACTGACAGGTATGACCATAACATTTTACCTTTTCACAATATAACTTCTGCATGGATTACTGGGAGAATTGCTACTGAATGATAGAAAAAAGATGCTAACCTTTGTGCTAGATCCACATTCACTGGTAGATGGGGTTGTATCCCCTGCCATTTCATTGGCAATATTTTCTGATGACAGTATTGCAATTGGAGAGGCTGTGAGCATTGACCTGACAAATGAAGAATAGTATAGAAGTTTAACTTCCTCAAATAACTCAAACTAATTCATCCTCATTCTCCAACTCCTCCAAACCAACCTCACCCCACCCCACCCCACACCCCACCCCACCCCACCCCACCCCACCCCCGGGCCAACCCAAAAAAGTTCCAAGAAAGATATTTTGGTCCTTACTCAACCCAATATTTAGCTACATCTAAAGGAATAGCTAGTTAGAATTCCATCAAAATTTGTAATGGTATATTATCTAAGAAAGTAGAAACAATACCAACATCATCTGAATTGAAGGCCAGAAAGGCCATACAAGAAACACAGCAAGACACACTAATCAATGTCAAAGTATGCAGTAAAAATAACAATAAAAGAGTTTTTTCTCTTATTTAACAACAGTAGAGTGTTTAAATCCAACAACGGGACATTACATAAAGATTATCTCAAGGTAGAGCCTTATGCATGCATGGCATGTTTGGTAAGTTGGATTAGAGAGTATTGGACAGTATTAGATAAGAAAATGAAGTTCAAATATTGTTACTGTCTGGCGAGATCTAGTACTGATTGGTATAATAGACAGGAAAGAAAATCAATTCCCGATTCCATCTTAAGGCAAGTGATCGAGCTGAATTTAAGACCTTTCAGCCCGGATCTCCTTTAACTTGTTACCATTATATCCTAGTTAAGCACAAAATTATTATGCATCCAGCACAAGATTCCAATTGGATGTTGTCGCAGATGATAAATTTTTGATGGATGAAATAAGGACTTGTATAAAATGTAAGTGCATCAATAACTGAAATCAAGATGTACACAAGTAATACTAAATCTGAACATATAGAACACATTTGCTAAATTAGTAGCTTACATATTGTAGTTAAAAGAGCTAAGAGAAACTATCAAATTACGAGCATCTTCATTGGCCAGGGCTAACAATTCACAGAAACAATAACGCGAACATTTGGAGCCTTAGAAAGGGACCTTAGTATTTATGAAAGTTCAAGGAATGTGAAATGAGAAAAATCGTGCTTTCTATCAGACGCAAAAAGAAAATATTTTGTTGCGAATGAGTTAAGAAATTACACTCACTAGATCCGAACGTAACAGGAGTAAGAGGAAGAAATTATTAATGAAGGATGAGTAACGGAGTTGGCCAAAATTAGGAACTGGCATATATAAGAAACGGTTCTTGAACCAAATTCAGTAAAGATCTTTTGATTGCACTGGTGAGAAGTTGTGGTAGAGTAACCATAGGCAATAAAAACTAGTAATGATGTATACAAATGAAGACCTCAACAAAGAAACATTGCTGAAACAGATGTATAAAGGTTAGCAATGAGACAAGATTAACTAGAAAAGCTCAGGAAAGATAAATCACAGCAACAAATTTAGATTCTCGGTTTTCTTGTCAAGTTAACCTTCCATGAAGAAGAGGACCCATATAACCAACCCTAGATAAGTTCGGGATAAGTCTTGTGTACTTTCTGTGAATCACCAATAAGGGGTCACCCTGCATATCTTACATAATGATTGAAAATTAGGAACTACTGAAATTACAACAAACAAGGATCCTTTTAGCACTATGGTTTCAAATCTGTTCAGTGGTTGCACTTAATAAAATCAAATAACCATCATTAGAAGAACTACCTTTCCAACAACTCATCCTCACATGAATTTCCAGAAGAAGAAAGCCAATCTAAGTCAACAAAGTTTGAGCTGTCGATCGCGTCCCCATTCTCATGTTCAAGACATCTGTCTCTTTGCATTTCAGCAAATAGCACCCTAGCAGGCATTGAAGGAGCATATCTACAAAATAAATAAATAAACGAGGAAGATGAGCCAGAGGAACTCATTTTTCTTAAATGGACTCCTTTTCGCGAACCAATTCATGCATAAATCCTTTCGTCAGAATAATTGCATATTCAATATGCAATAAATACACATGACATAAAAACAAAGAAAGAGCCAGCTATGTCTATTTGAGAAATCAGACAGCGGACTCGAGTTTATATTACAGAAAATTGAGATGATATAAAAAATGATCTGGTCAAGATAAATGCAACCACCAGAATATATGTCGCCTTTAGGATATGAATTTCCTTTAACCGAATCACATTAGATGATGGTCAATGTATAGGTTAAATATACACTCAAACATAAAGCAAAAGTAACACTAATTATTTCTTCATCTTCAAACTTCTATATAAACATAATTAGAAAAATCAGGTCTACTATCCTTGTTCAAAGTCAACAGACTGGACAGATCTTATCTAGATTTTGATTGGATCACAGCCTAATAAACATCAAATAGAAATTAAATTGCATATCCCAATGGGCGAAGCTGTAAAAAGAAAATCCTGAAGTCACCTCTCTTGTGTGTTCTGTGCGGTGGAGGTGGTGGAGAAGGCAGGTGGAGGAAATTATGGAAGGAAATTTGTTGGAGAAAAGGTGCATTTATAATCCATCCACCTACCATTTAATGCCAAACAACAGAAAGGAAATAGGTGTCTATTGATGGAAAATCATACCTCACATTTTTTGTAAAATCATTCCAACCAAAGAAAAGAACTGTCAGTATTAATGCATCACATGCAATAATATATTGGGGCAGTTCAGCCTCGTAAAAAGTAAAATAGAATATGCAGAAGCTGGAAAGTAAAGAACCTTGAATATGATAAATCACTTTCAGGAGTAGATATTTCTGGTGATGACTCAGAAAGCATTTTGCTTCCTCCTTTCGACTTGCTAGAGAAATCAGAACTCTGAAAACCCTTATTGATGTTCGAAGCGGACATGGGCGAGCGACTTTCACGAAGAATGTTCCCATCTGACCATGATCTTTTAAATAATGACCTAAACATACAAAACAAGATAGTAAAATTTATGAGAACTTACAGAAGTGCACGACCACATAAATATCATGAAGCAG
Source organism: Forsythia viridissima (assembly GCA_030279155.1). Lineage (NCBI taxonomy): Eukaryota > Viridiplantae > Streptophyta > Magnoliopsida > Lamiales > Oleaceae > Forsythia > Forsythia viridissima. The sequence continues at coordinate 396,377 of CM059040.1, forward strand.
TTAACAAAATAGTATTCAAGTTTTCCCTCAACAACATTGTGAGAAGTACATCTTGAATGATTAATAAGTAATTATATCTCAGGGTCCTATATAAATTTTTAATCCATCAAACAAACTAAAAATAGAAAGAGCTAAAGAAAGATCAAGGTCCTTGGCCAAAAGCACCCACGAACAATTAGGTGAATTCCCCAGATGATAAAAAAGTAGCGTTACAACATATAACTCATACCACCTTACCTTCCATTTTCATCTACATTTGACTGTCCATTGTTTCCCACATTGGAATGCTGGTCAGAATCCAGCTCCCATACATCAGCTTTACCTGGTTGAGGTTGAAAATGCCCCAAAAACCTACACAAATATTATCAACTTAACTGTTAGTTAAAGTGAATACATCATTCCACCACCTTGAACATTAAACTAGAGGAAGTCCAGAAAAGTAAAAAAAAAAAATCTTTGATAAGGAAGAGATATTAACACTCTCTCAATGCTAGTGAAGCATATCGAGAAGGGGATAATGAATCTGGCAGACATAAAATGTTTCTATAACGTTTCCCTAAATCCATCTTCACTACCCATATCACCTATATCTATATATAAAATTTGAGAAGCATGTGTAGGATCGTATCCACTACCAACTTACACATTGATAGCATTTTGCTTCTCCATATCCATGTAAGCATTGCTGTAATATCGCTGTAGAGTTCGAAAAAATTCCTGGGACTGTGTTGCAGCTTTCCACTGACCCCTTCTCTCAGAGAAAATCTATAATAAATTAAACTTTTAAAATGTCAACCTCATGCTTGTAATAACTGAAGTAAAATGGTTATTTAAAAGGATAATTAATTGTATATTCACCTAGGAACTACCCGCCCGACCCCCAAAAGAAAAATGCTTACACTGAAAGCCACAAACTAATGTAGACTTCAAAAACAAATTCTAACACACAAATGATCAGACTGAAGACAAACACTACTAACAGTTGACTCAAATCACATTCAACAGGTTTTATCTGGAGCACAACTTCAGTTAAGGCAGGGGATCAATTTCAAAATAAACATAATTTTAAATGCTTCACTGTTACTTAAGAGAGTTAAGACATCTCAACTAGTTGAAGGGCTAGGTATGAAAGAATGATTCTGGCACTTCAACACAATAAAGGAGGCACGAACACAATAAAGGAGGCACGCACTAGCTTTACAAGTGAGGTTGTTTTGACACAGTTCTTAAAAATACATAAAATAAATATGTGCAAAGTAGAAACATAGTACAGCTGATCGGTCTATATCACATGAAATGGTAGGTACTGAAATCAACTTGATTTAACAGTTGATAACGAATTCCCCTGTTTTCCGAAAGTAACATAACGTTGTCAGAGCATTGAAGATAAGACCATCAGAACACTTGCAACCGGATATTTCAATATGCAAGAAATAGCTTCTGATTTTACTTCAAACTAATACTAAATATGCCCATTAGCCAGGAAATGCCATAATAATAAATTCAGTCTACCCAAAACTAGAAGGCAATCACATATTAGCTTGCCTTGTTGTGAGCAGCTGAACCACCATACTGATGTGCAAGGGTATCGCCCATTCTCTCGTAAAATGCCATCAATTCATCAGCCAAAGGATCATCGAGGTCTATCTTGGAGGAGGTTATTATGCCAAGGGCACGCAACTGATGTCCCAAAGCAGCCAAGCCATATGCATATTGTGCCACATTAGTGCGATCCAAACAGTCTATGCAGTTTGTCCTGAGCACTCCCTTTTGGAATATTGGAGATTTGACAGAAGAATTGTCATTAGAAACAGTATTGACTCCGCTAGATTTTCTATCCGAGTTATCGGAATCATCATTCTCATCATAGTGATGTTTCTCGAATTCGCTGTTGCAATATCTTGTGGTGGACATATCAGGAATAGCAACATTACTGCGTCATAAAACCATTGTGAACTTCCTTTATATCATTCTAAACTTGCACATAGTAACACAATGGAAAAAAACCTCAATACACCCATAATGTTATGTTACAACAAATGTATCCACACTTCTTGTTAAGTCCTTTATGCATCAAACATAATCCATAAAAAATATTTTTCTTTCTCCTTGGGACAAGATCAACAGTTGACTTCCCGTAGTAGAGAGTAATTAGGAGCCAAGTGACTTTTTTGGGTATTTGAAAAAACAAACATGAAACAATCAGCAAAAAAGTGAGAACATTCATCATGATATAGAGAAGCAATGTTTTTACTTACACAATCGATTTGTATCAAATCCCAGAGGTAGGAACAACCAATGATACCAGCTGGTTGTCCTAACTCTAGATTAGACAAGATGTTGAAGTGATAAAAAACTCCAATAAAGATCCTAGCACCAAATTCATTGTTAGTTTTCTTTATGTCTTCATGTGGTCTTAAGAGAAATATACCCAGATCATAAGATGATCAACATGCTTATAAATATACACCATTTCTATTGAACTATACCATCTAAAAACAAGCCATTAGAGAGGAAGGAATTTATTTGTTCTTATTTTAAACTTCTACAAGCTCCCAATGGGAAGATGGATTCATTTTTTCACTGAAGACCTTAAACATGAAATTTTCACACTTGGGTCTGGCACTAAGAATTGAACATAGGACCTTTGTTTGCTATAATATAGTCTTGAACCACCTCATCTAAAAGCTTAAGTTGTTAGAGAGGGGATGGTATTTTTTATTTTATTTTTATATCTTCAACAATATCCTAGGCATAATGAGCAATGTTTAAAAAGACAGAAATAGGTACTGAATTAGTTTTCGTCTGTGAGGCGCTTTGAAGCGTAAGCTTTACCACAAACTAAAAAATTAGTCAAAAACCTATAAATTAAAATAAAAATAGTTTATTTCACCAATAAAGAGCAATACCTCAATTGGACTTTCTTACTTAAGTAGACTATAAAACATATGATTTATTTACCGACAATTTTTACTCTTTTTGCAATAAAAAAATTTAAACTAACAAAATTTAGAAAGTTATGCTCTGATTATCATCATCACTATTTGTAGCATTTTCCATAGAATCATCCTCATAACTAATTCTCCTATCTATCTTCTTCATCTTCATTGGCAATTTCTATCCAATATTCTTCCTTATCCACTAATTGCAAAGAGGGTGCCTAGTTGACGTGGGTGATGGTGGATGTTTTTGTATTTTTAATTTGTAAAGAAGGCCCAAATATTTGTTTTTATATTTTATATTTTTGGGTCCGAACTTTTGACTTTTGTTTAAGTTCAAGAAAAAGGACCTAATTAAAAATTCATTTAAAAAAAAAAAAACAATTTTTCAGTGACATATGAGGCGCACGCCTCACCGAATGAGGCGCCTAACCTTTAAAAAGCACCACAATTAACGCCTCAAGGCACTATGACTGTGCCTCACCTCAAGGAGCACCTCAATCCGCCTTTTTAAACCATGTTAATGAGGGATGACTACCCGTAATGTAAGAACATAAACATGCTTAAAATAAGATAAAAATGACAGTTAAAATGATTTTAACACAGTTCAGGAAACAATGGAATGCAATGAACAAACTCACTCAAAAGAAGGCCATCCTAGACATCCCTCTGCTTGCAAAGCTGGTGTTACTTGACAATAGAAGAAACCTGTAAGCGTTAATGCGTACGTAGCCACCTTTCCCAAGAGTAGAAGAACATTTGTAGCTTTACTGAGGAAAATAGTTAAAAAGAAAGACTAGTCAGATCTTCTACAAAAGCAGCATTTCTAAAAAGGATAAAACATTAGATACCTCCGAGAATGTTTGTGCAGATCCCAGTGGAGGAATTTAAGACGATTCTCCTCTGACATATCTTTATTAATAGCTTCAATCGCATTAGCAAACTCTGTTCGAAGAATAGATTCTCGAGGCTTCTTTTCATTTGTCTGTTGATAGAAAAATTCAGTGCCTATAAATTATATACTTCTACACTTTAACAAATTCAACATGTAAGAGCATCTACAATGTGATAAATTTAACTAGTCCAATGTGATAGCCAAATACTAGCTAAACTTAACATGTAGATGCGTCAATTAGCATTTACTTTATTGTTTATGTGGCTAGCTAAAATATACACATCCATTGCAGATGTTAGATGCTCTAACAGATATGGAGTTAACCAGTTCACTGTAACAACCTTGAGTACAAAAGTAAAGTTTAAATCCTCTCACCTTGATCAAATTTAAAATGATAATAGGGTTCCCATATCTCTTGACAAGATTTTGGAAATGAAGTCTGGTAGCCTCATAATTTTGGTCACTCTTTGACACTGGAAAATAAACATCAGTTATGAATTACAGTCATGAAAATCGGATGAGCATTCTTTTGCGACAAAATAATAAAAGAATTGGAATTACTATAACATACATAAAATATCAGGCTTAAGATTTAGGCGCGAAGTTTCCTGTGACCAGAATAGTGGGATCGACCCACGATTTTGGACAACAGAACTAATCTGCATGGAGAACCCTTCTGGAACATCCTCAAATACAATCTGCTCCGTCTCGACATCATTTGCAACTCTTCCCTTCTCATTGACCCCTCGTTTTAGATATCTACATAGTAATAAAAAAATATCTCAAGTATATGTGCAACAATAGGGAAGAGGGTGAAGAAAGCTCAACGGAAAACATCCAATAACGAAACAAAAACAACACAAAAGGTGAATGTCGCAGCATAAAAGTGAAGAAAATGACAATGATAGTCTATATTTTAATTGCCCAACTCCAACAGCAGCAATTTCTCCAGAATTTACTATGCTTCAATGTATCTACACTTCTAACACATGTATCCGGAGCATGGACCTCTATACTTATGAAGAGTTTGCAAAAGTATACTGAGTTAGAAATTATTTTAGTTTGAAGTAAAAATGTGGAGGTTCAATTGAAGACCCGCGAACGATAGGCAACTGTCCCTCCTACTTGCACAAGCCTTGTAGCTGATTTCTCAACTCCAAGTGCAATCACAAGTGGGATGCCAAGACCAACGAATCACCCGCCTTTACATATGGTATACACTGATGCAGGCCAATAATTGTCTATTGTAAGTGTTTTATGTATTTTGATTTATTTTTTTATTTTCGGGTTTTAGTTCTCTAAGATTTTCTTTAGAAAGATTTCAGAACGTTTATAGATGAATTTTCTTATGCACAAAATCTTTTAGCCCTTATAAATATGGCTCAATTGTATGATCAATTTAACCATACAAATCATCCTATCGGATTCTAGTATGTGGACTGAAGACAAAGATCTCTCCTCCCTCTCTTCACACTTCCACTCCATCACCTAGCTAGCTAGTATGTGCTTACCTTCTTAAAGGTCCCAAAAATATAAATCAAGTGATTGACTATCCTCTCCAAGTGGGGCCAAATCCCTGCTGGGGATAAATCCCAATTCAAACTTCCATATATGTACCCACTTGCTAAGAAGCCCGTGTCTCAAGCACTTTTCTTTATCCTAACTCCTTAATTTCAGGATAGAAATAGGATTAGATCAGTTATCACACCGGGCAAGAGAGCTAAAATAACATAGTAATGGTGATTAATGTACACACTTTTGAGCAATAGGTGCATTTAGCATCTGGAATTTTTATAAGAAAAGCACATTTTCATCAAGAGTTGAATTCAAAGACAAAGTTTACCCGGCAAAGAGGTCAGAGAATGAAAAATATTTAAACTCTACTCCTGAGGGCTTATAGTAGCTTGCACCTTGCTATTACCCAGGCATAAAGCTAAATTAAATTGAAATCATATGGATAAGAAGTGCCTGAAGCACTGTATTTTCAAATAAACAAGTCTTGAGAGAATTAGGCATTCTGGATACAAAATATAGCTTTACCTCTTCACTTTTTTTAGTGAAGTTTGAAACTAATAATGCATCTTAATCACATTTACAACACCAATTATTAATTGAATTTCTAATTTACTTTTTAATGAAAATTGACTAAGTGCAAAGTGATCATGTCCAGTTAAAATTTGTGGAACCCAAACCGGGTGTTACTAAGACCTAACCTCAAACATGCTTCCCTGAAGTTAGCATATCCATAAATCCACGCCTTTCATTTATTAAGCCTAAGCAAACCCTAGAATTTACAAATCAGAGGAGTGATCTATAGAACCATTTAGACCCCACCCACCCAAAAGAAACAACTCACTAAATCAATTTTCCAGTGACATAGATCAATACTCTATAAATAATCATCTAGGGCCAATGCATTACATCGTCATGGGATACAGAAATCAGGAACTCCATCAATTTCAATTCGCACGGAGTTTGATTGGATCAGTTTTCAGGTAATCAAGTGGGACATATCACGTCATAAAAAGTGAAGTAACGAAAAAAGAAAGAAAGAAAGAAACTAACCCAACTCCTCCCTTCTTCCTATCTATCTCTCTAGTTCTCTCCCATGCCATAACAACTCAAAGCAAATGCCATAAGTGAAACTGAACAAAATAGCATTGCCACCGCTATAAAAAAATCGTATAACTGGAAAAAAAAAATGCAACCAAAAGATATTCCACAACCTCCAGGAGGAAGAAAATATATAAAAAATAAATAAGAAATAAGAATCTGCCTGGGATACCCCAGTTTCCAACCGCCTAAATCCAAAGACAGCAACCACCTCTACAAGACTACATCCATGACAAGTAGCTCCTCACAAAATCATGGAATGGATTCTCCAACCATGATATAGGTGAAGAATAAGACGTATCTAGTAACAGTGCTGGTCTCCATTTCGGAATTCAGGTCACGGTAAGATTTTTTTGATATAATGTAGTTGATAATGTTGAGGTCCAGTATGATTGTGGATGTTTGAAGTCAAACGACGACAATTTTGAGATCTCGTAGCTGCTTTTAGTGGATCTGGATTTAGGGGGTTCCATGGCAATAGGTTTCAGTAAGGTGGGTTGTTATCTAGAAGGTGAGGGGTTATATCCACAAGGCAATGATAGAACTGGTGTTCACGCTGCAAGGGTTTCATTGTAATGATGAAAGCTATGGTTTCTGTTAGAATATATATTAGAGGATTCTCATATATATTAGAAGATTATCCCAATATATTAGAATACATTAAATGATTGATTTACTTAATATAGATTATGGTTTATCTTATTATATAAACCAGTTCTATCAGTATTTTGATTATGCCGTTTGCATAATAATATTGGTTCTTTTTTCTCCTTCTTTGTTGTTCTCTTCCTAATTCAATTTATATTATTGTTAAAACTTTCACATTTTCATGGGTGGGTGGTGGACAGATTGCTACTGGTGTCAGTGGTTTAATAGTTGGTCTGGGAACAAGGGATAGTGGGTAGTGAAAGTGATAAATGTGAATAGAAAATGCTATTTCTTTTTCTTCTTTTTTATTTCGGACGGGGGGTGCAGAGTGACTTTGATTGAGGGTAGTTCGGGGGAAGAAAAAGAAAACAAACACCCCAAGTAAGAAAAGGATGAAATTCAATATGAAACACAGGAAATAAAACATTAAAGAACACTAACCCTACAATTATATGCAATTATATGCATGAATAGAAGTTTCCTTCCTAGACATATAAATGCATAGATGGATATCCTTTCTAAGCCTGTTACATAGATAAGTTCCCATCTGGATTTCGTAGAAAGATGAATGTAGCATATGGACAAGGTACGTGCACAATGTAATAATAATTAGGAGAAAGAATGTAACTTCAATTTGAGATAGTAACAGATAACATAAATCCAGATGTTCGTCGTATCATTGTTGGCATTCTGACCTGGTACCAGCATAGTGCCGTGAACGCCTGGCAATTAAAGTCAGCTTGAAATCATGCCCTGATATAGAAAGTGTAGCCTGGATTCCCAAGCATAAAGAAATCAACAAGCCATCAATTTTTTAATGATTGCTACAAGATATAATACAAGTACATGGCTTGAAATATATAAAAACTAAGATTTAGAATAATCAAAGTCAAAGACTAACTGAAAATTCCTTCATAGAATTAATGAATCACACCAGATAATTTGGGCAACGAAATTTTTTGAAACAACAATAAGTCAGATAGGCAGCGCAAGAACCTTACCTGCTTAAAAAAGCCATAAACTAATGCAACAGTCCAAATAGTATTCTGAAGAATATTGTGTATTCCACGAGTAAGAAACTCATTCCACACGAACATGGTTTCATATAGGACTTGCCCGGTTTCATTATCACACATGTTCTTCTGGAGACTCCTCATCACATGGTAGGAATAACTAAAAAAGAAGTCCTTTGTCAGATCCACCATGCCCAAGAGCTTCTTGTATCTGTACAACCATCAAAATCGAAAAGCAGTTATTAGTAAAGAAAATATCCTGCGAAGAAAATTAACATATAAGGTACAGGACTACCATATTCATCTTTAGCTCTCCAGTAAATATTGCTCATCATAGAAAATCAAGATTAAAGGAAGATTAGATGTAGAGGAAAAGCAATTGTCAAACTAAGAATCTCAGCTGAAGTTCATTGAAAAGTCTGGCATTTTATTCTTTTCTATGACTGTATGGGAGCCTATGTGGAAGAACTGGGACTAAAAGACAATATTTTAGAACTTAAAGAGTAAAAGAACTTCATTCTGAAAGAGATTGAATTAACAGAAAGGGATGGAAGCACGCATGATAGACTAAGTCAAAATTGAAAAGTGATGAAGCTTCTTAAAAGGTGTATAATTCTCTAAAGTTTTGCAGGAAGTGACAACTTTCAAATTCTAAGTGCACTCTCTCATATTTGGAGGCCCCAGCTTCATCATATTCCAATTAATGCCAACATTGAGAACAAAATCTACAATTTATAATGACGAGTGAACATAATCATTTTAAATGCAGAAAGGGAACAACCTGTTCTCATTCTTGTAATTAACCATGCTGGATCTAACCACAGAATTCTGAAGAGGGATTATCTCACTTTTGGAGATAGCATATACATAGTGTCCGCAGATTGAACCGATCTGTCTTCTTTTTGTAATAAGTAGCATGTAATAAGGCCCCAGAAATTTAATGAATCCTGGAAAAGAGAGTACCGAGAACAGCAATCAGAATTAACAGCCCACCTAATGTGCAGGAAAGAAGTGACCCTCAATATATACATACCAACAATGCCATAACAAGAAGTAACAAACTTAAGTCCTCCCGTAGCCCTGTTTCCTTCATGTATCCTTCTCAATAAGTCAGAGCATTCCCTTTCAGTGTATGTGGTAGAATCTTCACGAATATTAAGCTCAGAGGGTTCTGACCTATCAATTTTTAACACTTTCCAGTATGTTCTACTTTTGTCCCTTCCTACCATATAAAATTTCTGCAATCAACAAATTGTGAAAACTGTTAAATAACACAGAGAAGATTGTAAAGGTAAGATACATTTCACAAAGTCTCAATCCTGTCCATATGCATGCACAGACTACAATTTAGGTAAAGCGTAAAAGAAGAAACTGATCCAGCAGATCCAATTGTTTCTCCATAGTTATTAGATGTACACCCCAATTCTTTTGCAGTGCAAGGTGACCATCGAAAACATAAAGTGCATCTTTGGTAGAGTTTAAAATAAACTCTTTTTTTTCCAAACTCATTTTTAACCACATATTTCATTGACTCACAATTTTTATCGACTTTTCAACCTCATTTTACCAACTTTTTTCAAAATCTTTTAAAAAACTACTTTTAAACTCCACCAAACATACACAAAACTGATGAGAACACAAGAGATTCGACTCTAGGGACTTCTAGCAGCAAACTTGTAAAAAGGGCCCCAAATACATGCAGCAGATGCCAGCCAAGTCAACCAACAAATGATAGGAATGAGTGATCCCTGGCCATACCCAACACAGATGTCCCTGAAGTAGGGATTGGTTGATCGGAAAGCTCAGGTAAGAGTAGGACATTCCATAGCAATGCGTGAGCGCATCACATTTTTTGAAGTGCTCAAGGACATCATTAATGCTGAAACTTGTAATACCAATCAAATAATTCCAAGCACGTGGAAGATATGACATAATTTTTTACTTATTAAAGTAAGCCCCAGCAGACAGCAGTTAAGTTAGACAATTTTTGAAAGCCAGCACTGTCACGTATCCTCGTATATCTTCAACTAAATTGAAGAGGATGAAAATGTCCTCATAAAGAACCTACCGTGCTTATTTCTTCAAACGTTAGCGATGTCCGGTGCTATTTTTAAGGTTAGAAGTATATCTCTTACATTTTTGAAATGGTGAGAACCAAAATGTTATTTTTCCATAAAAATTTGTGCTGACAATATAATAACTCTTTAAGTGTCACGTAGAATTATTGAATAAAAAATCTTAGTGCCTGTTTGACAGAGATTACAAACCAGTTTATAAACCAATATTGGTTTATTTGTGTTGAAATTGTTGACTTTTCAAACCACTTTAACGTAAAATGACAAAAATATCATTTTTACTTTGAAATGACATTTTGTTCTCAAGTTGCTCATAGATATTTCATGGAAAATACCGACATATCATAAACCAAATAATTCAGAATTAACTTTTAAAAGCAACATTTACAAAATTGCTGCAAATTAAAAAAGAAATTGATTGCAAGAATTTAATCATAATCAACATTAGCGTTAAATATGAGCACAAATAAATCGCCACAGAGTCTTAAAACAGACATTTTGTACCCCAAAATTAGTACAAGAATCCAAAGAAAGCATGCTGACCCATTTGAACTTTAAGAAACAATAAATGGCAAAAAAGTTAATACCGATCGTGTTTCGTAGAGTCGGAATTTCTGCATAAATCCCTTGGGAGGTGGCGAAAGAGGATAAGGAGGAGAAACAGGTTGTACTTCCTGAAGTTGTTGTTGTACATTTTCCAAAGCATCAGCCATCGTTGTAGGGTTGATTCTTTGCCTGTCCCCGAGCCTCGGGCTCGGGAATCAATCACTCCAGCATCTAATTTGAATGCAAAACTTTTTTACCTTTGTCCCCATTTTCTAAACCCCATCATCACCCCCAATAGCTTGCTTCAAATTTAGCATTCCCTCAAAAAATTAAAAATCAAAAATCAAAACCCTCAAGCTTTTATCTATTTTCTCTATCTGAATTTCCAAATCTTAATGCAAATACACAAACATACATAAATTACGAAATATAGAAGCTGACTTTCGATCAAAAAGTTGTCAAAACTGAAGATTACACTCAATAATTATGAAAAAGAAAATGTATAATTAAACAAAATTTTATATAAGTCTGCAAATGGGGGATGAAAAGAACTGGAAAATTGAAATGGAGAGAGCAACTGATTTAGAAAAAAAAATGCAATTATTTGATAGGAACGATGACTATGAGGACGACGACGACGATGATAATGATAAATTATGATGGCTGTGATGCATAGAGAGAGAAAGTTGTACATAGATTTTAATTGATTTTATTGAATTTAGAGAGAGAAACAGAGACAGCTAGATCTGTCAACCACAATTTATTTAGTTGACGAAATAAATATAAAATAGTAAAGTTTTAGGATTTTTCTTACTGCTGTATTTTCTACACGTGCGGTGGTGGAAATACAATATCTCCCTAGCTTTTTACTATTTATAAATATAGCATACATTTTGTAATCGAACAATCTCTACTGACATAATTTTATCATTATTAGATACGTACATTTATTTTGTATACTATAAAATATAATCTTAAATGTTTGAAAACGAGTATTTAGTCAGTCTATAATACTTTTTGATAGATATTTCTTTTTTGTTTTTACTACGTTATTTAATTTAACGTATCAAACATATTAGAAGACTTGTTATTAAGACAATATATACTAGTATACTGTTTTTTTTTTTTTTTTGCAGTAGAATTCGACTATAGAAGATTTTAATAGATTGAGGAGTTGAGAAGAATGTTGAAGATTGAGAGAGAGTGAGAGTTTTGTTTGAATGGGGTTTGATTTTGAAGAATATTGAGAAGAACAAGAAGAAATGGAGGAATTGAGAGATAGATATGAGTTTTGGTTTGAGAAGATGAATAGTGACGGACAAAGAAATCATTTTTTTGTGTGCTTGTAGCGAAGTAAATTTCCATACGGTCTGTGATTATTTCATTGACAGAAAAAAAAAAACTTTCTTCTTCAATTTACATTCATCTATCACACATTCACCTTTGTCCAACTTTTCCTTTTTAGGCTAAAAGAAAAATTAAGTTGGAATGGGAGGACGATAGTGCGTAGAGTATAACAGTGTTAGGTAGAGATGATGGATCAATGAGAGTACAGAGAGTTTGTAAGGTTGGGAATTGAGAACATGAAAGAAGGGGACAAAAACAAAGCCAAAGAGAAGGAGAAGGGAACGAGGGAGGGAGAGGATAAGGTTGCAAAAATAAAAGAAAAAATGACAAACTGATAAATGGAGCATTTGAAATATTTGAATCTTAATTTGCAAAATTATAAGATTACATGTGAAAAATAACGTCTATTCATTATCGAATAATCAAAAAAATTGACAATATAATGCTAATATGAGAGTCTTGAAATTTAATAACCGACATAAAATTAAAATAGAAGTCAATCTCTCAAATATATCTATTTTCATTTACAACAAAGAGTGCTGATAATAAGACAAAATTAATATATTGATAATCGAGGAGTTAAATTTATATTGTTGGCGAAATTAGTGGCGGGCAATGGCCGACATTTTACAGTAGTCGTCCACGTACAGTACAAAACAGGCACAAAAAAATTGATTTGTATTAGGTAAATAGCTCATTGGATTAAAGATTTGATTTAGGAATGGTCACGCGTCAATATAAATAAATTTATTTAATATAGAATACAATAAACAATCATTGAGATTTCTTTATTTTGCCAATCCCAATGGGACAAATCGTGAACTTGAGTCCACGTCTAGAACCCCCAACATCCCCCCCTCGCCGGCCCACCAACCCTTCACCACGACCACCCTCTTATTATATGTATGTATGTATTGAGGCTTATATGCCCTGATGTCATGATCCCCACGGGAAACTTTTCCACAAGTCTTGCATTTGACCATCAATTATTTTATTATTGGTAGCATTCACTATACGTAAGCAATAGAAAATTATTAAAATAATTAGTATACCCTTTTTTTTTTTTGTTGTGGAATTTAACCATAGAAGATTTTAATTGATTGAGGAGTTGAGAAGAATGAGAAATAGAAAGTTTTGTTTGAGGAGAATTTGATTTTGATGAATATGGTGAAAAATATGGAGAAATTGAGGAATTGAGAAATAGATATATATTTTAATTTGAGAGGATGAAGACGTAGTAACGAACAAATAAATATTTTTTTTTTTACTTGTAACGGAATAAACCTCTCTACAGTCGGTGATTAAAATAATTTTGTTAAAGTATTTACTCACTCAAATTTTTATTGATTAGTTAATCAGTTTGGAACATTAACTTAGAACCATACTATTAAGTTTAGTGTAGATAAAAATGACATTAACTAGTGCATGGACAAAAATACTCCACAAAAAATTCACCAAAAAAATTATGAAATTTAGTGTATATTAAAATCGATCAAATAGAAAGAAAAAAATCTATTTGACAATTATACATTTAGTTACAACTACAAAAAGTTTTTGTTATTGTGACGGCTACTAATCGTTACAATAAAGTAATCAATTCGTAACAAAATGTATTTGCAACGGTTTTGTGACGGCAAGTGGTCTGTCACAAATATAAGCGTTGCAAATACATTTGCAACGGCATAAGGAGAGTCATAAAAATTTTATATAACGGTTTCCTAACGGTTTAGTTGCCGACGCAAATAATAGGTATTAAATTTAAAATCATTTATAACAAGTTAATAATACTTTTTATGACATTAATTTATCATCGTAATAGACTAATTTTATCAAATAATTAACTATAACGGAGCATTACTATCGTAAAAAAAAGTTGATTTTATTATATTTTTTGCAACAGCATTATAGCCGTCATAACTAAAAAATTTTCGAAACTTATTGGCCACAGATAACTTGTCACAATAATTTTTTTGTTTTTATATATTTTCAATTTTATCCCATTATAGTTAAAAACTCGACATGAATGAAAATGAAATCAAATTACAAATATAAAATAATGAGAACATCATTGATTCAAAATTTTGTTTACTGAATAATGAATCCAATAATATATCTAGACGAACTCCACAAATGACAAAAATTAAGACAACTATCTCAAAGTGTTATCAAACTTGTGTTCTTTCCTCACAAAATAAACAAGATTTATGAAAAATAAATATACAATTTAAATGTCCATCTCGTTAATTGTCAAACACTCTCCAAATAAGCCTAATGAGAAACTTGTAGGATAACATGATTGTCTATCAAATAAAACGAGTAGCATTATTGTTTAACCAACACAATACAAAACAAAGATCTTAGTCGACCACAATATATAGTAAACAAATATTTCAATCAACACAATAACAAACAATAATTTTAAGTGATTAACATCTTTATTGTCATCCTACGGGCGTGGGTTCCTAATCCTATTAAATTCTAGCAGTATACGAAAAGCCCAAACTCTCTTTGCACTTAATTCACCGCTAGCCCGATATGAAGCATTTGTTCGAGTAGCAATTTAGTTTTAACCTTTCAAAAATTACAATTTAATTCTTATCATTTCATTATTATTGCAAAGTAAATATCTAATTTATAACAAAAACTTTCTAAATTTTTTGTTACCATATGATCGATAATATGAATAACATCGCAAACCTCTTGTTGGGAGCGGGAATAAACTTGTTCACTAGCATTTCTATTTGTATGTAAAACTAGACGCCTCCATAACCTACATATATCCATTCATTAGATATTCAACTTGAACAATAGAACAAGATACTCATAAAAAAAATCTTAAATTATATGTGTACGTAAATACTAGAGCTTATTTGGGCTCCAGTTGAAGCTAACTTAGATTGTATTAATTCGATGACTTATTCTGTAATCCCACAAGCCATCAGATGCAGATGCTAACAGGATGAATTCAGCATCTGATCCTAAAGCTACTTGAAAAACATCGGGAGAGGCAATAATCAAGTCTCCAATAAATTGTATCCTGACACAATACAAGAAAAGTTAAACCTTTTTATGTATATGGATGCAGACCATATATCTGCATTTTTGCATAACAAAGGCCAAGGAATTTAACCTTCTGAATGATTTATAAACTAGCACAATCCCATCTCAGAACAATTCAAAAATTAGAGATCTATTTATACATATACTTACCAAGAAGCAAATTTTTCAAACCACCGGCCTTCGTCGACTCCTATCTCCAACATCCTTCGATTAAGACAAACCAAGTGTAAAATGAAAAATTAATCATTTTTAAAATTTTCTAGGAAAGAAAAAATAAACCTACTAATTCTTTTCGGTCTTAAAACAAGCATCTCCAAAAGCATGGGATACAGAGACGTCTCCGCAAATTCTTCTATTAACAATCTGTAGACATCAGATGTTAGATCATCAGACCCAAAACAAACCACAGAAACTATATTAGGGAACTCAAAGCACTGGATTTTAAATTTTCAATAGTTGTTGCTCTTCGAGCAAAAAAATTTAAGGTTGTATATGTTTGAAGGCCAAAGGATTTTAGGCTTTCAAATACTTTAATGCAAATAAATTTCGGGGAAAAATTGGAGCCAATAATAGAAATACACACCCATCCAATAGCTTCCTTGATTCTTCTAATTTCTTGAAGAGAAACTTTGTTGTTTCCAGAGGGCCGGCGAGAATTTGTTAAAATTTCAGCTTTACCAGATCGTGAGAGAACCTGCGTTAAAGAAGCAAAATAGGGAAATCAAATTGTCTTATATATGTAGAACAAAAAAACAGTTTTCTACTATTTAACCCAGACATATGAAAGATTGAAAATTATGATGAGTGGGGTTATATACCAGGGATGAATCACCAACATGTGAGATGAATAGCACATCGTTCCGAAGAAAAATAGCAGTTGCCGTCGAACCAGATTGAGTACCTTCCTCGCTTGTCTCGAGCCTTTAAAAAATGAAACAGCGTCTAAACCTTAAAAAAAAAAAAAAAAAAAAAAAAAACTTGTAATGACTCAATTAGTTTATTATACATGCCAGTGAAGTGGATGCTCTTTATTGAATCCCAAAAAAAATATTCTTTTTGGTCTCTCTCACAAATTCAAACTGAAAGAGAAGGCCTGCAAATTTTTTATCTTGAATGCAACAATATTAGATTTCCACATTCGAATTTGAGCTTTATGTATCAAGATGAGAATGGTTAAAGAATACATGCATTTTTATAGCATCTCAGCTTCAAAGTATTGCTCTATAAGGAATTCAGATTTATCACAAATTA
Organism: Forsythia viridissima; assembly: GCA_030279155.1. Lineage (NCBI taxonomy): Eukaryota > Viridiplantae > Streptophyta > Magnoliopsida > Lamiales > Oleaceae > Forsythia > Forsythia viridissima. The sequence goes on from CM059040.1 coordinate 412,764, forward strand.
TTTCTCATTATGGATTATATAAAAAATTCAGATTTATAACGGAGTATTGCTCATTAGGGATTTCAGATTTATAAGAGAGTATTCCTCATTAGGGACTGTATAGAATTCAGATTTATAACATAGTATTGCTTTAAAAAAATTAAACACAGTAGAGAAAAGATAGATTAGAGAGTTGATCAAATTTAATTCTTTTTATCAATTTTAACTGAACACCCAAATAAAAACAAAAAAACAAACACCCAAATTAAAAAAAAAAAAAAAGACAAACACCCAGGATACAATTATGAAATTCGATTCTCAACCCAAGAAGAATTTGAAAAACAAAATCTATCTATACTTGAATCTTTCAACCAAAATATGAGGAATTGATTATTCACATACAGGAAGATAACAAATAATTAGCTATTCAAATCTAATGGAAATGAAAATCTAAAGCTTTGCAATTTACCTTAATGTTTTGGAAACCAAAAACGAATCACCACCTATCTGATTCTCTTCTTGTAATCGTCACCGTGAATCTGCTAATGTCGGTCAATTAGGTTTTTTTGGCCAAGAAATAGAGATTGCAGAAGAGGGATTCACTTACTTTTGGAGATGATCTTCAAAATAAAACCAAAAGCCACGTTTCTTTTAATTCAATTTAGGGCACAGGAACTAGTTTTTTAGAGCGCGCGGGTATTATGATGATGAAAGTTAATTGGTAGAGAGCGCGCGGGAATGAAAATTGCTTGAGAGAAATAAAGGATTTTGCAACACATACGCTTTAAATCGTAATATTTAATATTAATATTCACGATGGTTAATTAGAAGTGTCATAAATATTAATTAATATAGATAACGAAAATTAATAGCGTCATAAAAACAATCTTTCATGACGGTAGAATTTAAAACCATCATAAAAAAATACTCTTCTATGTGACGGTATTATTGCCGTGATAAAAAAATTAATTTTTACAATGGCATTATTGTTGTCACAAAAAAAATATCACAAATGTGTCATTTTCTTGTAGTATATCGCTTATCTTGTGGTGGGATCTGACAGTATCCCTCGTTGGCGGAGAGTAGAATCCTAATACTACAGAGCCACCGATTGGAGAGGTGGGGCCGTCTGCTTCACGATAATTTTTTTTCTAATAATCACTGCAAGAGTTAATGAAAATACCTTTTAGCCGCTTGTTTGATCTATCTATTGATTAAAACAGTGGGCTATGATTTTACTATAATGATTGAGGGGTTGAGAAGAATCAAGAGATAATTGATTGAGAGAGAGTTTTAATGAATTAAGGGGTTGAGAAAATCTACAGACGATTGAGAGAAAGGGCTTCATTTGAGGGAGTTTGATTGTAAAGATGTAGTGACGTTGTGACATACGGACAAAGAATTACTTTTTTTTTTCGTAGTGGAGAAAACTTCCCTACGGTTGATGATAAATATGACTTTGTCTAACGTGGCATATTGGTTAATTTTTTTTGTGTCCATCTTGAAATTTAACAGTGACAGGTATGATTTTAAATGAATATTTACAATCGTACAAATTTAAGTGACTATACTGTAAAATATTACTTTAGTGGCCATTTTGAAATTATGAACAAAGTTTCGATGTTGAAATTAACCCATTTTTTAATAAGAAAGTACATAGTTAAGTATACATTTATGTATAGTTTTATTTGGTGATTATATTGCTACAGTATTTTTCTTTTCATCTATTATTTTTTAATTGTATTAATAAATTTGTTCCGTCGCATACTTATTGTTGATCTTTTATTAATTAGTACATATTGTTCTTCACAACTATTTCTGTCCAAAAAATATGTTGGGAAGATGTAAATTGATTTATGTGTCTCTCGTGTTTTCAAATAAGCAAAAGAACAACAAATCAAAAATGCGACAAAATATTTGCCTCCTATTTCGTAATACGTTAATAGAATATTTAGACAGAAACCATTATCATAGACCATATGTATTAATTAATAAAAAATTGATGATATTTGTGAGATGAAAAAAATAGAAACATAAATGCAACAATAAGCAAAAATTAGAGACGTATAGTATAATTAAATAGTGGTGCTAAAATAAAAATAAAAATAGTTGCAGTGTAATCATCTTTATGATTTATTTTAATTTGATCACTTAAATTATTATATTGTTATTACAAAAAAGCAATTGTAAATGGATCGTGGTTGGCATATCAAAATTAGTACGACTATATGATTAAACATTTGAGACCAAGGCATTAAATATATCGCTACGTGTTAGGAGAATGGCATAGAGAGTAGGGGTCATCGGCCTTAGCGCATATTTAATAGTGCTGAAATTATTTTTTAAGTGCTTATATTTTAAATTGTTGTTGAATGTGTAAATAAAAAGTGAATTGTAAATTATGGACCATATTAAATGTGTAGATAAAAAATATGTTTGATCAAATTGACCAACTAAAATTATAATTTAAGCATTGTCAAACATGAAACATGTGCTTAGTCAATCGATCCATGAGCATTATTCCAATATTGGAGAAAGGTACAATTACATTGTCATGTGATTTTCTAATGAAATTGAATGCCAAATTGGAAATAAAAATCACTAAGCTTGCGTTTGGTAGGGATTAAAAACCCATTTTGATTTTTTTCAGCCGTAATTTTTGACTTTTCAACCCATTTTTAACATGAAAAGTCAACAATTTCAACTCAAATAAACCAATTTTGGTTTATAAACTGTTTATAATCTCTATCAAACGCACTCTAAAGCCTTTCTTCATGTGCAAAAAAGTTATGAAGTAAGGTCGTGTTTATTGATACATTGGTTGAATTGTGTAATTGATAAATCTTGTCACACACCCTATTTTGATAAACAACCATTTTTATTTTTTATTTTTTATTTTTGTGAGTAGACAATCCAATTGACTATTATCATATTGTATATAGCACTTGCATGAAATTGGTGCATAAATATGTAGGAAAAATCAGGGTTGTTCTTCCCTACATTTGGTAGTGTAGTTTTCGGCCTCTAATTTACAAAAGTAAAGTTTCGAATCCTCAACCTATTTAAATAAATAAATCGAGATCCTTACGTGATGGAAATTGACCATGTGGATATTCAAATCGAATGCGACTGTCGCACGACTTAAAGTTGAATGTTAAATAGATTTATAGTTTTACCCTTCAGCTCTAAGTGTTTGTTTGGTAGAATTTAAAAGTAGTTTTTAATGAGATTTTGAAAAAAGTTGGTGAAATATGTAATTGAAAAGTTGATCAAAATTGTGAGTCTCATGAAATATGTGGTTGAAAATGAGTTTGGAAAAAAAATAGTTTAAATTAAACTTTGCCAAAAATGTTCTAAGTAATGTGTGATTTTAAAACTGTTATAAAAAGCTCACCTAAGTGTGAGGCGCGGTCTACACATCTAGCCACGCCTCGCTCTTGTCTATGATCGAAAAGTTTGAAGTTCAGTCTCTATATCTATTTATACTTTACGATTTTTAGAACATTAGATTTTAACAACCACATTGACTGATTTTGTCATGTTGGGACTCACTGTCACATATTTAAATAAGTTGGAAATACAAAACCTCACTTTTGAACATTAAGGACCCAAAACTACACTAGTTGAAAGATTAGGGAACACAATCCTAATTTTCCCTAAATATGTAAGCTGATGGAATATTAGTACGTTTGGTAAAGATTTTTGTATATTATAAGCTGGGTCATACGAAATGTATGGATAAAAGATGTGGATCTTACAAAATGTGTAGATAAAAATAATGTTTGTCTAACTTATAAATGTTTATAAATAATAGCAAACATACTCTACCTATAACATAAATTGTTTGGATGATTACACATTTTTTATTGTGTTTCGATACACATCTAGTAAAATACTTGGTACCCTTGTTGAATTGGACAACGTTAAACATGATTAATGAAGAAAAAATAAGTTAAAATCTTGTCTAGTGTGGATATAGTACTCCAATAATGTTTATTAAACATGAAGTCCAAGAATCCACTTTAATTATACATGTAATAATACATATCGAAAAGTGAAACTAAACCAGAGAGAGGATACAAGTAATTGCATGTATCAAAAGATTTGCTGGTAGTCTGGATTGTTATCAACTATATCAGCAATGGTAAGCTTCTCCTTGTCGAGGAAGAGATCTTGAAGATTGAAAGGCCCGACAGAGGACGGAGGCCCGTCCCAAAGAGCTTTAGCAAATTGTTCATGAATCCTTTCAGTTGGATGATAAGAATCCCACCATACATAGTCATCAGCATTTTCGCACAACTCGTAAGTGGTTAATTTCTTTGTGCCTCCACAAGTGTAAACTCCTCCATAAGGCCCTGTTCCACAGCAAGCATTCACTCCTTCCTTGAAACCTATATGCGTGGAGCAAATAAATTTCATTAGCGTAAAATGTAATGTGTATTCGTCTACAAAAATGAGAGGTTTCAAGGTCCCGATAGAAACAAAAAGATGTCTTGTGTGATCCACACACTATATGGATAGCAACCCGTGATTAATTGCATGAGGACACGACTCTTTAGTTGACTTTATGTATAGCTCTCTAAAAGAGTTGACTAAATAATACTAAACATGATAATTGATAAATATTTTACGTGTCTCTTAGCTCATCATAAGTGCAAAAAAAAAAAAAAGCAGAGCCTTAAAAACTTGTGTACATACCATAGTTGGAGGGATTGTTCATTCTATCTTGAAGCCAATTATAGAAATCTGAATTGCTATACTTGAAATCTTTCAATAGATACTCAAGGTTTTTGAGGACAGTCTTGAGGGCATTATTATGTGCCATTGCAAGAGCATTGGCTTGTTCAAAACACCCTCCATCAGCTTTAGGATTCATAGCTCTCAGAACAGGCAAGCACCCCAATGGCGACAAGCTCAGAAACCCAAATTTCCTCGCACCTTTCTCGTACAATTCCTAAGTTATCAAAGACACGATAATTATCATATTCATATTTATTTTCTCACTCCCGTGCATAAGAATGACGCAATCTCAATATATAAAAAGAACTTACTTGAATTGCCTTTGTCAAGTTTCCCATGACCATTCCTACATATTCTTCTGGGTGATGAAGTTCTTGCGTCTTGGGGCTGCCAAGATACCCTCCCAAGTAATCATTACTTCCTATACTAACGAAATAAACTGCATTTGATAGGAGTTCTTCTGCTTGTGCAGATCCCAGTTTGTCCTTTAACAATTTTTGCACTTGTTCAAAGTAGTTTAATTGTGTCTCAAGATCAATGGCCTGTTAATTACTTAAGAACATCAGATAAGAACATCAATTTAGGCCTTGTTTGATCTAGTTTTTAAACTAGTTTTTCAACAAAAATGGTCAAATTTGTCATGCTAGGAAGGCAAAAATGTGGTCAAATAAACCAATTTGTGTTGAAAAACTAGTTTAAAAACTAGATCAAACAAGGCCTTATATAAGTTTTTAGTGTATGATCAGTGATTAAATTCCTCACCAAACCCTGATTTTTGGTTGAAAGAATACCAGCACCTCCTGAGGCAAAGTTAACTCCATGGCTATGATCAGCCGACGGTTCTAAGTATGGAGGAATCGGTGGCAACCTCGCATATTCAGCTGTTTCAGTGGCGGAGCCAGGAACAGATTTTGGCGTGGGTAAGATTTAACTATGGAACTTTTTTTAAACAAAGCAGTAACACAATAATATTAAAACTAGTACAAATTTTACAATTGGTCCGTTCGAATTTTTATATTTTGAAAACCTTATATAATGACCTCATTTTGAATTTTATCGGTTACGTCTTTTTCAATTTAATCAAACTTGTTACCTATTAAACAGAGCGAATTCACTTAAAAAAAACTCCCTCCACCCCTAGCTGTGTGATCATAAAAATTCATATCAAATTTTATTAAGTGTCGATTGAAGTGCACTAGAGAATATTAAAGAAGAAAAGTATGTTCTACTCTAATAATCAATTTAACACAGAATTAACACTCGTGTAAAGTAAAGATAAAGTACAATTGATATACCAAGGAAGTCTACAATGATGCGTCCATCGGAGAAGCGGCCTGTCGGATCCTTAAAGAAACCATTGTGACCATAAGGCTTGTAATTAGCCTGGTTCTCAGGTTTGGTTTTGATGTGGTTATTGTTTCCAGGATCAACAGAGGAATCTCCAAAGATGAAGAAGGTACTAGTGTATGATATTTCTGCTGAAACAGAAGCAAAATTGAACACAATTAGGCCTGTAATTAGCAGCAGGAAATGGCAGAAGAAAACAAGCCTCATCATCTTGGTTAATTGCAATGAATAGATCAGTCCGATCCTTTAATATATAACTTGATATTTATTATAATGCAAGGGCGATTTTACCAATGAAAATGCTTGGCACCTATAGAATATATATATATATTGGTCTATGTCTGCTAATTAAATTATGTTGAAACTTTGGCTTAGATGAGCAAACTTTGAAATTGTCAGCCATCTTTGTCTTGAATATAAACTAAGGCACCCATGACCCATCACTCTTATATTCAAAACAAAATTATTATCTTAGAGGAGTTATTTATTTATAAATGTTAAGTTATTTTTTATTTATGTTATAAATGTGATGAATATCGGCACTTTTTCAATAATCTTTATTAAAATTATATGGTGATGGAATCTCCTACCGATAAATAGATTGGGTGAATTTCACCAACGGTCACTGAAGTTACTTTAAAATTTCAAAACGGTGACTGAAGTTCAAAAATTGCAGCGTTGGTCACTAAAGTATATATTCCTTTCACAAACGGACACTCTTTTAAATTTTTAACTTAAAATGGTGATGTGGCATACAATAGACATTTATTTATTGTATGATAGTCTATATACTTTATATAATATTTATTTTAGTCCCTATATTTTTAATTATCTTTTAATTAAGTCCTCTAAAAATTACATATTAGGTCCTTAATCTTTTTACATCTTTACACTTTGGTCCCCAAATTTTTAATTATGTTTCAGTTAAATCCTCCAAAAATTGCATGTTAGGTCTTTCAATTTTATACATCTTCAAACTTTGGTTCTCCAAATCTTTAATTCTTTAATTTTAGTGGTCAAAATAAGTGCAATTTTAGTGGTCAAAACAAGTGCACTTTCAAACTTTGGTACCAACATTTATTATTGACGCACTTCTGTCAACGATTACTAGCGTCAATGTCGTCAATGATGTCGTTAGCAATCATTGATGGTTTTTTGGTCTCTGATCGCCGACAGAAAAGTTGGTTTCACAAACAAATGTTTATTCTTTCTTTATTTTTTGTTTTTTAACGAGTTACTGACAAAATATTACAGTTATTTATTTAATATTACAAACTAAAAATTCATTCGTATCTTGATTTATATTTTAACTGCTATGTATGACTTGTACAATTTTTTGAAGTAATATTTAATTTCTATTATAATTTTATATAAACTTATCAATCATTAAATTTATTAAGATAGTTTCTTCAATGATCACCCATGAAAAACTTTGTTGATGATCATCGTTATTTTGGACTGAATTACTGACACGGATATCATCGATTATCACTGATGCAGCTCCATCATCGATTATCGACAACAATGTCGTCCAATAAACTCCACAGGTACATTTACCTTCAGGTGCTCGCGCTAGCTTCCACCGCTCAAAAAAGATCTCAATACTACTACCAGCTCCAGGCACCCGCTCCAATGACTATCACGCAGCGCAATCGCTAATGCCTCTACCCACTTCACACAACTATGTGTAGGTGTTGGAATAAACTTGTCCACCGCAACTATGTTATTTTGTCGATGAAGAATCAACAAACACCGGCACCTCTAGCCCCGCAATAGTACAATTCCCTCGATGTTCATGTACCATACCACAAATAGTTTATATGTTGTGATATAAAATAAAAGCTCCAAGCATTTTTTGAAGAAATTTATTTGAGCTCGTATTGATTCAATCTTGCTTAATAATTTTAAGCGAATTGGTAAGTAATTATTAAATATCTAAATGGTAATACATTCCAAAATCAGCTAGAAATCACTAAATATAAAAATTTATTCAATTCACAGTCAAATTTGAATTAGATCATGGTAATTTAAAATTTGAAAATTATAAAAATGAATTCGATACTCGAAACTATTTAAGATACGTTGAACAATTACCGTTTAGTTTTTAGAATAAATGATTTTTAGATCATTTTATCATTTTAATCACACATGACGTGGGTATGGCATTTAATGTCTAAATAGTAGTATTAAATAGACATTTTCCTTCATATGGGATATAATTCCCACAGTATTAAAAAGTTGAATACATATTTGCCACAAATGAAAGATTGCAGACATAAATACCACACTTATGAAATGTTGGGATCATGAAGGAATTTACCGATAAAAAAAAAAAAAAAAAGACGTGTTGTTTTAGCAAAAACAAACATTTTCTCTTTCACCTTCTCCCTAACACAAACCCATTCATAGGAAAACCCCACGTACTTCCGAACACGAAAAATTCAGGTAATTTTGAAACTGAATGCATATCCTCTCAATCGCTTTCCATTATAATTCAATTCTGAATTTTGCATTTTATTGTTAATTTGCTTTTGAATTTACGTCATCTTCATGCAACCCTAGAAAGTTCAAGAATTCGTGCATTTAGGTACTAGTCTCTGATTTTTTTATATATGGAATCGCTTTAATTGATTACTATTAAGCCATAGATTGTTCTCGTTAATAACTTAATTAAAAACATTGATAAGTGTGTGTGGTTCGTTAAGATTTATGTTCTTTTTGCAGCTGACTTTTGTATTTGATCGATTGCGCGTCTCTATTTTATTAGCTTCATTCTAAATTAATAACATGTTCTACTAAGTTTCATAATTTACTCAATTTTTCATAATTGATATGGTTGTTCATTTTCTTCTGCTTATTCTCCTACTTGGTGTTGGGTTGAACCAACATTCCTTTCCTCTTGCAGTATTTGCTACCTGGTATGATTTTACTCTATTTTATTTTATTAAATATGCATTATCATGTTAATGAGGTTTTCTTTTTTGTTCTATTGATCTTGTTGCATATTTACAGGAAATATCTGCATGTAAATGTGTCTGACTGTATAAACTTTTTAATGTTAGGTTTGTCTTTTTTTTCACGACAGAGGTGTTTCTTCTCATTAAGTTTTTCCGTTTACTGAGTAGCTCATGATTCATGGCGGGATCCGAAGGGAAAGTATCTTACTCTTCACTTTCAAATCTGGGAAAAGTGAATAGCAAGTTTAACTATATTGATGACTTGGATGATACTGCCTGGATTGCACCAGAAGGTCAAAGGCCAAAGGCCTTGAATCAGAAAATTTCATATCCATATCTGCTTGGTTCTGAAGATTTTGTGGATGGAGGGTATGACTTCGGTGAAGATCAGTACACCCCTGTGTTAAAAAATGCAGAGGTCAATTTGAGTAATGTCTTGAGTGGGATATTCTCTATTTTGTCTGGGCGCAGTAAAGATCCTACTGGTGTCAACAGCTTTCCCCAGTTGCCCAGTTCAAACGTATCATTTCTTGGATCTGCAAAGAATGGAGAGACATTCTTGCACTCATCTGTTTATATACCAAGTGCTCCCCCAATTCTCGAGCCAAATTCTTTCAATTATGATGCTTACAAAGAGGTGTTGGAAGCTGAACCACCAGAGTGGCTTCCGGACAGTTCCACTACAGTTTGCATGCAGTGCAATGCTCCTTTCACAGCTTTGACTCGCGGAAGACATCACTGTCGCTTTTGTGGAGGTATTTTTTGTAGGATGTGCTCAAAAGGGAGGTGCCTATTACCTGTTAAGTTTAGAGAGAGGAATCCACAAAGAGTGTGTGACGCCTGCTATGATAGGCTTGATCCTTTGCAAAGTGTATTGGTCAATACCATCAGCAATGCTTCGCAGATGGCAAAGCACGATGTCATGGATTGGACTTGCTCAAGAGGTTGGCTGAATCTTCCTGTCAGTTTGTCCATGGAACAAGAAATATACAAATCAGCAAATACATTAAGGAGTTATTGTCAGGTCCAACTCTTACTGTATTATATGCTTCTGTTTTGTTAACGGTCCTGTTAATTCTAGAAGCAACCTTACAGTAATATTTCCCATAAATTCCTCCCACTGATGAGAGGCACAACTCGTAAAAGGTTTATTTTACGAGTCTTTGTATGGTATGGCCATTGTAGTTGATGACAGTCATAACTGAAATATATTGTTTAAATAGTGAAATTTAAAGAACAATTAAAAATACACAGGTTGCTAGATTGAACCCCGAGAAGTCGATCCCGGCAGCTGTTCTAAGAGGAGCCAGGGGCTTGGCAATCTTGACAGTTGCAAAAGGTGGGGTGCTACTTGCTTACAAAATTGGAACTGGCTTGGTTGTTGCTCGAAGATCAGACGGTTCATGGTCTGCACCATCTGCCATTCTATCCATTGGTTTAGGATGGGGTGCCCAGGTATACCATTTTTTGTCATTCATATGGCTTTTCTCGGTGTTATGGGGTTCTTATGTGACTGTCCAATGAGAAACTAAAAACAATCTGCTTCTCTGTTCCAGCTGAAAGGAAGTCAGAAAATTTGTATTCTTTGGTTTTTTGAAGTTTCCAGAATGAAAAATTCCCGTTCTTTTCAAATCATCTTGAATATATGATCTATATAAGGAAAATACAAAAAGAATAGAGAAGATAAATGAGTTGGCAAATTGTCTCATCATTTTGATTTGTCATACTTATGCTTAATTTGAGTTTGGGCTTATATTGTATTATTTGGAAGTAAACAAAGAAGATGCACTTATCTATATTTTCCTGTTTTATTTCCATAGGCTCTACTTTATTATCCTACCAGTTTGCATTTCTGATCGATTAAAACTTGATCACCTACTTTTATGCAGTAGGAAATGTTTCTTCCAAAAACATGGGTGGTTACATCCTTTTGATTGAGTTTGCACAATGTTAATATTGATGTATGTCATGCTGTTTCTCAAATTACAGGTTGGAGGTGAACTCATGGATTTCATAATTGTGCTACATGACTCAAAAGCTGTGAAAACATTTTGTAGCCGCATGCATTTTTCCCTTGGTGTGGGTTGCAGTGCTGCAGCAGGACCGATTGGGAGAGTTGTAGAGGCAGATCTTCGAGCAGGAGAAAAAGGTTCTGGCATGTGCTACACTTACAGTTGCAGTAAAGGTAATGTATTTTAATTTTCTAGCCTCTTTCGCCCCCTGGGATATTTTGATAGTTTTTATGGCAAACTTATTCATGTTAAGAAGTGCTCAAAAGGAATTTTGTTGTGGATTTACCAGGTGCATTTGTGGGAGTCTCATTGGAAGGAAACATTGTTGCCACTAGAAGAGATACAAATCTTTGCTTTTATGGCGATCCATACCTCACCACTGCTGATATCCTTCTTGGGACAGTTGACAGACCAAAAGCCGCTGAACCGTTATATGCTGCCCTCAGAGACCTGCACTCCAGATTTCAATGCTAGTTTTGGCTGGCTCGTTGCATATACAGTTTGAAGTGCACTAATGGCGATGATGAGCAACTGACAAAATTTGTATAGTGTTGCTACGTTCCTGTTATTGATGTGCATTATTATTTTTATGCCCATGTGTTGACATAGAAAGTTCACATAGCAGCAGCAGCTACCACAAATGTACATAGATGTTTAATATATGATTTAATTGTTTTAATTTTAATTTTAATTTTAATTTTTTTGGTTTTAATCAAATGTGTGTGTGTGTGTGTGTGACTGTTTGTCTGTGTGTGTATATAACTGGAAACCATTTGGCACTAGCACACATGTACGCGAACGTGTCCTCCTCTCTTCCTTCCCTCTATTAACGTATTTATAACAGGTTTACTATTATTGAAAATAAATTGAAGTTCATTGATTTGATTGAAATAAATTAAAGTTCAAAAATCCAATTAATATTTCACTCAAAGTTCAATCACAAATAAAATCAACTACTATTTTTACCTTGACTTTTAATTTTCAAGGTGCAGCATTTCAATTAAAATGTTATAAAATCCAAATAAATCTACAATAAATGTCAAACTCAAATATCCAAAAAACAAAAAAAGGGCTTTATGCTTTAGGTCTATAGTAAAAAATATGAATGATTGTATAAAAACGGGCATTAAAATGTAATATTTTTAAACATTTGTTATTGAATATAATTAATAACTAATTCTCTATTTATTAGTACGGGGGATGATCTCCTCCATAATATCCAATGGACAAAATGATCTACCTATTTTTATATAAGTATTAAATATTAAGCTCTTTACAATAATAATAAATAAATAAAAATTAAAATTGGACTCTCTAATTTTTTATCTAGGTTGGTATAGGTTACATCACCTTCAAAAGTAAAATTATAGCTACTTAATCTATTTAAATATATAAAACAAAGATCTTCATATCGCAGATTTTAAAATCATACTTAAGTTTGAAATTAAGAACAAAACTGTGAAACAAGTTAATATTTTTAATATTTTTCTTAAAAGCGTTCAATTTTAACAGTTTACTGAGACCTCACTTAGGTTTCCTAATAGTAATATGGAATTTTAATCCAAACGTTTCATCTTCAGACAATCAAATTCTACAAACTACTACTCTTTCCTTATTGGATACGTAAAATTTGCATAAAATGACAATTACAGGCAAATAGCAATGGAGTGTGGCGGGGTTTATTTATGAATTTCATGTGAAAATTATTTTAACTGAGGCTAATTTGAACCCCACAACAACAACAAAAAAAAAAAAAAAAAAAAAGAAGCTAAAAGCAGGTGGAATTACAGAGAAGATGAAGACAAAGCGAGAAGAGGTATTCACTGTCGCTTTCGCATGTCTCTATCGTCACTCACATGAATTTCGTGAATCCCACACTTACCACTTCTTTTTTCATTTTTGTTTTCTGCTATTAATTTTTTTTAATATATATTTTCAGGCACCGGAAAAAAAATCGCGCCAATTTAACCTGCACAATTTCATATATTATATATATATATACTTTTTGTTGATTTTGGACGCTCCTGAACCACAAATATTTACATAGCATCCACATTCAGGTGTGTGAAAAGTTGTATGATCTTCGGTGAATTAAATTTTAGTGGACTGAAGAAGATCTGATTGAGTTGAACTCAGTTGTGAGGCTTCTGAATAATGTTAACCTTTTATTATTATTATTAGTGTTACTAATTTTTGGCAGAACATAAATTTTTGAAGAAATTTTTGCTGTGGTTTTTATTTCTTTGAATTATCTCAATTGACGTTCCTTCCCCCAGCAATATATGAAAAACTACCATAGTTCACAAAATTGTAGTGGCAGGTGTTGTCTAAAACTGTGAAGTTGTTTAGTGGTCAAATTTTTCTTATAGTATTCAATTTGGTTATTGGCATTAGTGCAATGTCGGTTGTCTTTGCTTTGTTGTTTTTCTCCTGTTTTGCTGGTACAATTGGATTTGGGGCTCATTCACGGTTTATATGGTTTCCAATTAGAGTTTTTAGTGCAATAATTCTTAACAGGGTCTTTTTATATGTGCTGATACCTTTTCATGGGTTTTCTAGGAAATCATTTACCTAGCTAGGCCGGGGCTGATGATCAATTGGTAGGGGATCAGTATGTATGATCCTATATACATTCATGGGTACTCCTGATAATAATAAATTTTCTGAGATAGTTGACATAGTGAAATCATGGATTCCGCAAAGGCCCGAACCTGTTGATATGTCCAGGAATTTCTGGATGCCCGACGAGAGCTGCAGAGTGTGCTACGAATGTGATTCCCAGTTCACCATTTTTAATCGCAGACATCACTGTCGACTGTGTGGACGGGTTTTCTGTGCCAGGTGCACTGCAAACTCAGTTCCTACCCTCTCTGATCAACCCAAGAGTGGGAGGGAAGAGCGGGATCGAGTTAGAGTTTGTAATTACTGCTTCAAGCAATGGGAGCAAAGGTTGGCTACCGCTGGTAATGTGATGACTTCATCAAGTCCGCAACTGAGTCCATCTTCCTCCGCTACAAGTTTGGTCAGCACTCAATCTAGCTGCCACACCTGTAACAGCAACAGCAGTGCTGGTTCAGCTGCATGTTCTACAGGGTCATTCCAGCATGTTCCATATAACGCTGGTCAGAGCTCTTGTCATTGTGCTCAAACAGATTCAATTCTAGTCAAGCAAGATCTGGTAACAAGTCCTGGAAATTTGGAAAGCATTGATGCAAGGGATATTTTCTGTGACCAGTTAGGATCACCCAGCAGGTATTTTCACAACATATTTGAGGCAAGAAAACAGCACTATCATTGCATTTTAATTTGTTTGGTTCAGTCAGGTCTGTCTTATGAAATTTTTAAATAGTGTTTTGCCCTTCTTTTTTTAAACTCAATTAGAATGAAGTGCTATGAGGAACTATACAGAAAAATTCCTTTGCAACCTCTGAAGTAATTGGGGATAAACCTGGTTATTTAATTTTGTGGTAAGTGTTCACGGTGACTCGAATGCATTAACTAACGAATTCTACTTTGACCGCTTTTTCACCACTATAAAGCTTTTGTCACCTCTCTTCGTTGCCAATGCTTTATGCACGGTTTATCTTGTCATTATATTCTGTTCATATGGTACTTGTGCCAAACTTCTAAGTAAAGATCTTTTAGGAGACGTGTTGTTGTTTTGAATGTATGCAGATTTTCGTATTGATTGAATGTTTTAATTGAAGCTTATCTTGTGATAGACCGAGTTTTGCTAGTAATTGTCAAATATTGGTAATATCTATTTCCTGCTCATCGTGTCATTGATGATTCTAGGAGTGATGACGAGGACTACTCTATATACAGATCACATTCTGAAGTAAGCCCATTATCTCATGCTGACATATGTTATGGTGCTATCAACTATGGCGAGATTGATCACATATATGAGCCTCATGAAGTGCAACCTCATAAGGAAAGCTCTGATCCAACTCCTATAAATTCCAATCTGTTGCCTGAGAATTTTGAGACACAGAGATCGAATGAAGTGGAAAAGGTTGGGGAAGAAGCAGATAAACAGAATAATGGCGTTGAGTTTGGACAGCGTCCTTTAAATCATTTGAATGGTACAGATGTTGAACCTGTCAATTATGAAGATAATGGTCAACTTTGGCTTCCTCCAGAGCCTGAAGATGAAGAGGATGAGAGAGATGCCCTTCTGTTTGATGATGATGATGGTGGTCGTGAGGATGCT
Organism: Forsythia viridissima; assembly: GCA_030279155.1. Classification (NCBI taxonomy): domain Eukaryota; kingdom Viridiplantae; phylum Streptophyta; class Magnoliopsida; order Lamiales; family Oleaceae; genus Forsythia; species Forsythia viridissima. Next base: position 428,012 of record CM059040.1, read on the forward strand.
ACAGGAGAGTGGAGTTTCCTACGCTCAAGTAGCTTTGGTGGCGGGGAGTCCCGAAGTAGGGATAGATCAAATGAGGAACACCGGAAGGCCATGAAAAAAATAGTTGATGGGCATTTCAGAGCTTTAATAACTCAACTTTTGCAGGTTGAGAACCTACCTGTAACTGAGGATAGTATTCAGAAAAGTTGGCTAGATATTATTACTGCATTATCCTGGGAAGCTGCTACTTCTTTAAGGCCGGATACAAGCATGGGGGGAGGCATGGATCCTGGTGGTTATGTGAAGGTTAAATGCATAGCTTGTGGACATCGGAATGACAGGTATCTTTATTTGACTTTGCATACAATTCACTTACAAGTTACAAGTCAGTTTAACCAATGTAACCAACATGATATGCATTTGGGACTCCATCTAATTTTCTCTATCACTCCTGAAAAACTTAATTTGTTCATTTATTTTTTAAGGTCATCACTCATTATAAATCAATCGAGTAGCTCAGAAGTTACTGGATTCTTTATATTGAAGGAGGTAAAGTTTGTTTCCAAGTGTGCCACAATCTGGCTTGTGTGTTTTGGACTTGAATTTTTATGAAGTTACCAAAAAAAAAAAAAAGAAAAAAAAAAAAGAAAAACCGAACTAGATTTGTTCATTGGTCTTCATTTTTTTATTTCTTTTTAATTTTTGGTTTACTTTTAGCTTTCTTACTTTCTAAGAGATCTCAACCTCATTGGGGAAGATTGGAAAGAAATGATCCAAGTTCCTGACTCAAGGCAATTGAGATCATGCATTGCTTCATAAATGTGTGTACAATATTGGTGCCATCTACTATTTGGCCATTCTGATCAGATTCTCATTGTTTCTATTGTTTCTTCACCAGCACGGTAGTTAAAGGGGTTGTTTGCAAGAAAAATGTGGCTCATCGGAGAATGACTTCAAAAGTAGATAAAGCACGACTACTGCTGCTTGGTGGTGCCCTGGAGTACCAACGGGTTGCTAACCACTTGTCAAGTTTCGATACTTTATTGCAGCAGGTTGTGATTGGAATTTATGCTCTCTTGTTTTCTGAATTATTAGTATCCATGAAAAAGGCTCATAAATCACTTTTATAATTTTCATGCTTGGTCAAGGCCGAGACATCTTTTTTGGTTTCTTTGTATTTGGTTCCCATTTTACTGGCTTTTTGGCGATATATTGGTTTGTTGCTCTTATGGGCTTTTACTTGTTTCAGGAAATGGACCATTTAAAAATGGCTGTTGCAAAGATTGATGCACACCACCCCAATGTTCTTTTGGTAGAAAAATCAGTGTCTCGATATGCTCAAGATTATCTTCTTGCTAAAGACATATCTCTTGTTCTTAACATCAAGAGACCGCTTTTAGAGCGTATAGCCCGCTGCACTGGTGCGGATATTATTCCTTCAATTGATCATCTTACAGCACCGAAATTAGGATATTGTGACTCATTTCATGTGGAGAGGTTCCTGGAAGAACATGGAAGTGCTGGGCAAAGTCGAAAGAATTCAACGAGGACACTAATGTTTTTTGAAGGTTGCCCAAAGCCACTGGGATGTACTGTAAGTCTGGAAACAGTTACCCTGATCGCATGCAAAGCATTTTTAAGTTTTAGAATGAAAAATTAAGAATTTTCTGTAGAGCTATTTTGCAGCTAATATGTACATGGGACCTATGAGTGGGATTTCTCATAGGATAAGACACGCGATGGTGTTGGCTAACTCACATGTTTCACAATGAAACTTCTCGATACAGAGAAGGAAATAACCTTCTAAAAATATGGAAAGTTGGATGTTCTAGACGTCTATGCCATAGCAAGATCTAATCACCAGTTTGTGAGGCTGTAGAAACCGGTCCTTGAGCCTCTAAGCCCTTATTCAAACAATTTTCATATGGGAAACAAAGAGCGCCCCCCCCCATCTTTCAGTTCAGCACGTGTAATCTTTTTTCTGTAACATAGTCTTGGAAAATGCAACCAGATAAAGTGAACAAAATAGAAAAATGTTGGTCTTCTAGTGATTTTATGGTAGACAATAAATTGAAGGTCAAATCGGGAACATACGACACATTTTTAAGGGAGGTCGCTTGGGTAAATTGAACAGCCTCTTTTCCTGCAATGGTAGAAAAAGATCCATCTGCTACGCTAATTTTTTATTTCTCACGACATGGAAAATAGGATGTGAAAATTTGAGGGAAATTGGTCATGGGATCCGAAGCCCCTGAATCAATAATCCAAGTGCTAGAATAAAAGTTTTTTGAGGCGGGGAAGGCACAACAGAAGTTTGGAACTTGAATTAAGGCCATGATGTTCTGCTTGAGTTAGCAAGTTCTTCAGCCTTTCAATATCACATTTGGAGAGCATTAGTTCCTCCTGGTTGTGGCAGTAATCACACCAAAATTTCTCATTGTTTGTGTCACTTTTTCCCCCCTGAATTTGGACCAGTTTTTGCTACAGCCAAAGCAGAATTTTCTGCATCAGAATTTCCCGAGCTGCTCGCCATTGAGTAAAGTGGATTAAATTGCATTATTGATTGGAACAACTCTATAACATCTGATGCAGAACAAAAAACCAGGATTAAACTGGAGCAATGTAGGTTCAAAAGAAGATTCAGCCATGAAGGTCGGGAGAAGAGATTAGCAGTAATGAAGACTGCTCACAAGAACAATCTCCATAAGCCTACAACGCTATTATACCATGTAGAATTGTAGGAGAAAATATTTAATTATTTATAATAAGTTACAACTTTGAATAGAGAACAGAAATTGACTGAATAGGAAACTAACTAAATGGCGTGGTTTCTAGGATTTGACAATGTATACTAGCTATACATTCTATGCATAGAGAGTAACATACATATAAACTAAAATTACAAATAACATCAAATCTTCCAGGAGTAACAGTTAGGTAATCTTATTTATTATGCCCTATCTTTTCTTAAAATTGGATGTAGTGTCTGAACATGTGTGGAGTTGAATATTTTCTTCTCTTTTTGTTTCCTTTTTCTATTAATCTCTTCCTACCGTTCTTGTCAACTTGTTTCTCAAGATGCTTTTGCTTTTCTCTTTCTTCTTTTTTTGTTGGAACTGGGGGGAGGGTCTGTTCATTCTGAAATTGGATAGTGGCTTAGAAGTTTCCATATAACTATTTATTCATTGAAAAAATGTGTTTGGCAACTCTGGAGGATGATGTTTTTTATTTTATTACTGAATTCATGTATAAGAACTTCAGTGTCCTAAATGACAATTTCTCTGAAGTTTGTTTCTAGCTTGAACTGCTAGATAATGAAATTGAAAATAAAGTAGGATTAGCGTGTAATTAGTCTCCTTTGGATGTTTATCCTTACCCATTACATTTAACATTTCCCTCTGTACATCTGACCGATTTTTGAATGTTTTGCTTTAGATTCTGCTTAAAGGTGCCAGTGAAGATGAGTTGAAAAAAGTTAAACACATAGTCCAGTATGGTGTTTTTGCTGCTTATCACTTAGCTCTGGAGACCTCTTTTCTTGCCGATGAAGGTGCTTCGCTTCTAGAATTCCCGTTGAAGTCTCCAATGAAAATTGCTTTGCCTGATAAACCATCAAATACTGATAGGTCCATTTCTACGATACCTGGATTTGCTGTGCCTGCCAAGGAAAAGCCTCAATGGCCTAAACCGCCCGACTATCTAACATTTCAATCTGGAAATGACCTGTTCCTAGATATTACACAATCATCAAAAATTATTCCCATGTCCGAGGCACAATCTTCTCTTTCTGAAGTTTCTAGTGCTCACATTCCAAATACCAAATGTATGCTACATTTGAAGTGCGACTTCCCAGGTTCTCAGCAGGCCCAGTTCTCTGCCGACCATGCTTCTGAGGAGAACAATGAGATGCCTCTCAATGAATATTTTGTCGCTAAGACCTCATCAGATCATATTGATGAAATGGTGAGTAAAGATAATTTAGTTTGTAATTGTTTACTCAATTCCGAGAATTCAGGACAAAGTGCTAGTTGTTCTCATGTTGATGGAAACAATTTGACTTCAAATTTTGGCACTTCTGAGTTAATATATTTGGGACAGCATAATCTTCATCAACACGAGGAGATAGGATCTTTGAAAGAAGAGTTTCCTCCCTCACCTCCAGATCATCAGAGCATTTTGGTCTCCTTGTCAACACGCTGTGTGGGGAAACAAACTGTGTGCGAACGAGCCCATCTCTTTCGTATCAAATACTATGGAAGCTTTGATAAGCCTTTGGGTCGGTTTCTTCTAGACCATTTGAATAATCAGGTATTCCTCCCGTTCTACACAAATGCACGTATGCACTCATATGTCTGCATAATTTTTGTATACAGAACTTGAGTATTTGATTTCTAAATTTTCTTTGTAAGGTCTACCGGTGCCGCTCGTGTGATTTGCCATCAGAAGAGCATGTTCATTGCTACACCCATCAACAAGGCAGCCTTACCATTTCTGTAAAGAAGCTTCTAGAATTCCTCTTGCCAGGTGAACGAGAAGGAAAAATTTGGATGTGGCATCGATGTCTACGGTGTCCTAGGACCAATGGTTTCCCTCCTGCCACAAAAAGAGTGGTCATGTCGGATGCTGCTTGGGGTTTATCTTTTGGGAAATTTTTGGAACTCAGCTTTTCAAACCATGCTTCTGCAAGCAGGGTTGCAAGCTGTGGTCATTCCCTGCATAGAGATTGCCTCCGGTTTTATGGGTATGCATTTTTCTATCTCAGTCAATTATAACACCGTGCTCAAGTCCTGGTGTAATTGATTGGCCTTTTTGCATGGATTGATTAAAAGAGTGAAAGAAAAAGTCTGACAAATTACTGAAATTCACGACATGATTGTTACTCATTATATGTCAATGATAAAGATGGTCGGGAATTTAATGCGTAAACCAATATTCGTGTTCCAAATTCTGAAGTGCCGAACTGAAGAAAATGGATAAAGCTGAAATCCAACTGTAGGTCTGTGATATAAACAATGGTGTTGTCATCAAATAGAATTTAAAATTCTTGTTCTTGTCCTGTATAGTGCTCATTCTTGTCTCTTGAAGCTGATCGTTTCTATATAATGCTGGTAAATAAGCTTTTGGTGACACTTTAATTGGAATGCCGATTATCTTTCAGCATCTTGTTCTACTTGGCTGTATTTCTGTTTCTCTAATTAAGATTTTTTGCACGTACTCATGTTTCATCCTTAATTGTTGGTCTTTTGACATGGACTTCCTCAAAACTATAACTAAATATATCCATGTCTTCTTGCATTCGATTAGGTATTTTGGATCTGTTCTTTCATTTGGAATTCTTGAACTGATGTGTTTTTTAGCTGTTAGTCTAGTCGGGATTGCATATCTACTCGAGTTCTTTGGGTTGATGGGTTGCTTCTTTTTTTTTCTTTGTCTCTATGTGAATGGTTTACATGAATAAATGCAGAGCTTGACTGCTTTTGATTGCATAATTCTTTCACCAAGGTCCACGTTATGCTTACCAGCTATTATTTTGTTTTGGTGGTGTGTAAGTCCTCAATTACTTTGCTGTTTTTGACGTGCAGTTTGGGGAGGATGGTTGCATGTTTTCAATATGCACCAATTGATGTTCTCTCTGTCTACCTCCCACCCTCAAAGCTTGAATTTAATTATGATAAACAGGAGTGGATACAGAAAGAAGTTGATGAGGTGAAATTATTTAAATCTTTCCCCTCATTTGCCACATTGCTGTAGTTTTCATTTCTTGTAGAGTGATTATATATTGCATAACACAGGTTAGCAGCAGGGCAGACCTACTCTTTTCTGAGGTGTTGGAAATTCTTCATCAGATGTCAGGAAAAAACTCAAACCAGTCCAGCATAGAAGCACCTGAATTAGGTCAACAGATTTCAGAACTAGAAGTGATGCTGCAGAAGGAGAAGGAAGAATTTGAGGTGTTCTCTTGTTGAACATTCCCCGACTTTTTCTGCCAATATACTAGACAAACTTTTTAGTTCTTTATGTGCTAATTTAAACTTCATTAACTGAATTACAGTTCTTGTTTCTATCTTGAAGTTATGGTAAACAATGAGTTCTGAAATTTTTGTTTCTAAGGTTTTCTTGTAGTATTTGTTTACTGCTTCTTGAGCTAATGTCTTGACATAAAAATCTTGACTATGTTGCATCATGTCTTCCCTGATTTTTGCTGGGTGTGAATGAACTGTCAAAAAGATGGATTCTGTTTTTAACTGCTAGAACACCTATTGCCACCTTGATGCAGGAACATGATTATTGACTTCTGATAGCTGTTTCTCTAATTAAAGTCATGTTGTATAGGAATCATTACAGCACATGCTTTATAAGGAGGTTAAAGCTGGTCAGCCTGCAATTGACATTCTTGAGATCAACCGATTAAGAAGGCAGCTAGTTTTCCATTCTTATGTCTGGGACCAGCGCTTGATACATGTTTCTAGATCTGATGCACGAGGATCAAAGCTGAAGCAAAAGTTTGTCAATTCTAGAGAGAAACCTACTGAGATAGATGTGGCTTCCAGGGCTAGCAGAGGCTTCAGCAGCTGGGGTTCTTCTCATTCTTCTCATCCGAGTATGGAACTTGATATAACACCAACTCAGGTAGGATATAGCCAAAATAACTCGCTTGATGAGATTCATGGAGGGGTGGACATAAATCGAATCCTGAACCATAGAAAAAATGGTGATGCTTCTTGTTCTTCTGACACAAATACAAGTAATCAGTCAGACGAGCAGGAATCTGGAAAAACTGTGCAAAGGGCTCAATCAGAAGGAGGATTCCCAGTGCTGGAATCTTCATCTGCTACTTTAGATTCTGCTTGGACTGGTGATCATGCTTCTATGGAAAATGGTATTATGCTTCCTGATTTGCTCCCTAGAGTCTCCTTTTCTGGCAAGATGTCACCCAGGGAAGAATCTGGTGTTGGGAACTGTACAAATGATCGAGCTATGGCTGAAATGACTCCTGGTAATGGATCTGCATTATCTGTAAAGGGGCATAATGATCTCGAAAATCCCAGTAGTTGGATGAGGATACCCTTTTTGACTTTGTATTACTCATTCAACAAAAAATCTTCAACAAATTCATCTAAACTTGGTAAGATTAGTGACTATAATCCTGCCTATATCTCAACATTGCGAGAGCTGGTACATCAAGGTGGCATTAGGTTGCTGCTATCCATGGCTTCTGGTGACACTGTTGTGCCAGTTTTTGACGATGAGCCTACTAGCATAATTTCATATGCCCTTGTCTCACCAGATTACCAAAACTTCATATCAGAGGAACTTGGAAAACAGAAAAACTCTGTGGAGTCCTCAACTTCATTATCAATTTTGGACTCAGTGAATTTACTTTCACTTCAATCTTTTAGCGAGGCAGCATCTGAATCCCTACGGAGTCTTGCGTCTGCTGAGGAGAGCATCTTATCCAATTTTGGGTCTCGGAGTTTCTCAAGTTTGGACCCCCTTTTATTCGCAAACACTTTGCACAAAACAGTATCTTTTTCGGATGACAGTCCTCAGGGGAAGGTGAAGTATTCCGTGACTTGTTACTTTGCAAAGCAATTTGAGGCCTTGAGACGGACTTGTTGCCCAAGCGAGTTAGATTTCATCCGCTCCCTTAGTCGCTGTAAGAAGTGGGGTGCACAGGGTGGCAAGAGCAATGTCTTCTTTGCCAAAACGTTGGATGATCGATTTATTATCAAACAGGTGACAAAGACTGAGCTAGAGTCATTCATTAAATTTGCGTCAGCTTATTTCAAGTATTTATCTGAATCCGTAAATACTGGATGCCCCACTTGCCTGGCAAAGATCTTAGGCATATATCAGGTATTAGCTTTTTGAACCTTTTCATTTACGTAGATTTTTCATTCGCAAATACTTTTATCATTTTCATTTAGTTGCTCACCTCCCAGATTATGTTGAAGTGGCAGAGTTCAAAATCTCCATCTTTGTGGAATTTCTAATAATTTTCTTTTACCAACTACTTAATAGGGAACAAGGCTTTGTTGTTGTTGTGCCTCTTTTAAGAAGAAAAAAACTTTGCATCACTTTTCCTCCATTTCTGCGCTTTCAAAGCTTTTGAACCACATATCCTCTGCATATGTTAAGTTCTTATATAATCGTACTTTGATATTTAGTAGCTAATCTTTTTGGTTGATCGGTGGTCACTTAAAAGGTTACATCAAAACATCTTAAAGGGGGGAAAGAATCAAGAATGGATGTTCTGGTGATGGAAAATCTTCTTTTCAAGCGCAACATCAAGCGACTATATGACCTCAAAGGATCTTCTCGATCGCGGTATAATCCTGATTCGAGTGGAAGCAATAAAGTTCTACTGGATCAAAACCTAATCGAGGCAATGCCAACTTCTCCAATTTTCTTGGGAACGAAGGCAAAACGGTTGTTGGAGAGAGCTGTGTGGAATGACACTTCATTTCTTGCTGTAAGATATTTGATTCACTTACTGTCATGATACCAACTAGTCTTACCTTTAATCTTGATTTTCACATGGGTTGATTTTATTTTTTATAATTTATTGGGATGGGTGCCATTCTTACTTCCATCATATTGACACGCTAAGGGATTAGATTGGTAACACCTTTTCCTTTACTCATCCTTGTACAGTCTGCTAGAGGGAATTCAAGTACTTACGTTCAAGATTTTAATTACATTCATATTGATCAATTGACATTTTGTGTAAATTCTGGACTCATATCCTAATATAGTCTTATTTACGATGCTGTAGTCAATAGATGTGATGGACTACTCACTGCTCGTTGGTGTCGACGAGGAAAAGCATGAGCTGGTGCTTGGTATTATTGATTTCATGAGGCAGTATACATGGGACAAGCATCTTGAAACGTGGGTGAAGGCATCAGGCATCCTCGGAGGGCCCAAAAATGCTTCTCCAACAGTAATTTCTCCTAAGCAATACAAGAAACGATTTAGGAAAGCTATGTCTGCTTATTTTCTAATGGTGCCAGAGCAATGGTCTTCCTCAGGGATCATTCCGGGGGCAGCCCAATCGGACCTATGTGTTGAAGAAAATTCACAAGAAGCCTTCATAGAATGATAAGATAAAGCTTTACGCCTCTATTTCAAGACGTGTCTCTCTTCTTATTCACAATTCTTTAGGTAAATGCCTCAGCGTATACCTCTTTTATACCTAGCACAGCAGAAGGCTATTTTTTGTCCCTAGAAATTTTACAGTGTTCATTGGTTACGTTTTCCAGCGTCAATTGTACAATAAGGTCATGTATATATTACATAGAGTTTGTCAAACACTCTTCCAATGCCAACTCGACGAGTGTCCAGTGGGCACTTCTTATTTGGCCCACTAGGGGCATTAGATCAATTCTCATATTACATAATATATCTTTCTCAATTACTTGTCCAGTGGGCACTTCTTATTTGACCCACTAGGGACATTAGATCTAAGGGTGGGCGTGGGTCGGTTTTCGGCCCAGCCCGACCCGAATTAACCAAAAATCGGTTTGGCGAAAGCCAAACCGAAACCACAAAAAAATTTGAAAAAAGGGGCCCGAAACTGACTCGGGTCGGCTCGGGTTTTCGGTTTGGGCCGGTTTGAAGAACAAAAAAAAAAAAATTAATAAACCGACCCGAACGGGCCCAAAAACTGACCCGAACCGACTCGAGTCGGGTCGGGTCGGGTCGTCGAGTCCGCAGGTTGGGCGCTCAGCTCTAATTAGATCAATACTCATATTACATAATATATCTTTCTCAATTACTTGTATCGTCTTCTTTATCTATCAAAAGATGTGAGTAGATGTATATATTTCAAATTCTAATAATTAGATGCAGTCAATTCTCTTCTGTACATTCCAACGATTAGTCTCGGTTCGCTTCACTAAAAGTCTAAGACTGCACTTTCGAATTATATAAAATCACAAATCACAATTTTATGAGTTTGCCCTTCTAATTATTTTATCATCTATGCTCACATTTTCTACAATAATTTTTCACCGTGAACAAATCACAAACATCATTTAGTCGTAGCTAAATATTGAGATTAGATTAAAATTGTTTAGTAAAAAATACTTAAAGCAGACTCTTTAACCTTATTTAACCTTCTCAAATAAGGTGACAATTTCTAAAAATGAATGTTTGTCCACTACTTTGTTTACTCTAAGATTCCAACATAATGAGGTATTTTGATGATATTATATTAATTCATCTCACTAATTGTTACATCAAAGATCCTCGAGCTCATGAATAATGTCAACTACCCTATATAGGATTAACTAAGATAAGGGTAAATATGTTCACACTATTGTTTTTATTTGTTGCACTACATTTTAATTGTTTTTAAGGTCCTCAATCTTGGTTTATTGTAGCACTTATGTCTCCAACTATTTTTTATCGCATTCTTATCCTCATTTTTTTCATTAATTAGCACACTTTGTCTCTAACAACGGTTTTCGTCCAAAAAGTTCCTTGGAGATCGTAAATCGACTTATTTTCCCATCATATTATTTTAAAAAAATAATAAATACTAAAGTACGATAAAAAAAATTTCTTCATTTTAAAATACGCAAACAAATTTTTTTGACAAAAAAAACCATCATTAAGAATGAGATGTGCTAATTAATGGAAGATTAAAGAAAAGAATTCAACGGGTAAATGCAACAAATAAAAAGTATGGTACAAATATAACCATTCTTAAGATAATTCATAAGGTAGTCATGTTTAGCTTAATTTTTTTACACAATGGTCTTATCTAATACATTTTCAAGCACACTAGAGTCTATACAACTACTAGAGACCCGGTCCCTACAATCAAGACAAACTCTTTACCCAATTTGTGGTGTAGTCAACTCTACGATCTTCTCAAAACAAAGTATCAATGTTTGTTCACTAGTCTAAGAATAACTCATTCTCAATCAATCGAAATATAAGTTGTTTTTCTATCTGTGCTTTTCTATACAAACATTCAACTTATACTACCATAAAACGATCAAATGCACTTCATCTTATGCTCATCAAACAATATAAATGCAACATTCTTAAATAAACTTACAACAAATGTAATAATAATTTAATATACAATTAGATTGTTCTAATGTGGCTGTATATTTGTTTCTTCAATCAAGTTTTCTTCCTTATACTTGTTTGTGTGCCTGTCAGATCGTTTAATTGTTCGTCTTTTGACATGGACTTTCTTAAAACTGTGACTAAACACAACCTTGTCTACTTTTCAATCATTTATATCTACTCCTCGAGTTCTTGGTGTTGATGGGTTAAACTGCTTATTTTATGTCTTTATGGGAATGGTTTTACATGAATAAATGCAGAGCTTGAAGTACTTTTTTGCTTAACTCTTTCACCAAGGTCCAAATCCTCAATTACTTTGCTGTTTTTTTGGATATGCAGTTTGGGTATGATGGTTGCATGTTTTCGATATGCTCCAGTCGATGTTTATTCCGTCTATCTCCCACCCTATAAGCTTGAATTTAATTATTATAAACAGGAGTGGATACAGAAAGAAGTTGATGAGGTGAAATTATTTCAAACTTCTTCAACTCATTCTGTATAGTTTACATTTCTTGTGGAGTGATTCTATATTGCTCAACCACAGGTTAGCAGCTGGGCGGAACGCCTCTTTTCTGAGGTAATCGAAATTCTTCATCAGTAGTCAGGAAAACATTCAAAAGAATCTAGCACAGAAGCACCTGAATTTGGCCAACAGATTTCAGAACTGGAAGTGATGCTGCAGAAGGAGAAGGAAGAATTTAAGGTGCTCTCATTGAAAACGTCCCAACCTTGTCTCCCGATATGGCAAATTCTTTTGCTGCTACGACTCCTATTGCTTACTTCATGCATGAAAATTATTATTGATTTCTGTTTCTCTAATTAAAGTCGGGTTGTATAGGAATCATTACAGCACATGCTTTATAAGGAGGTTAAAGCCGATCAGCCTGCTATTGACATTCTCCAGATCAACCAATTAAGAAAGCAGCTAGTTTTCCAATCTTACGTCTGGTACCAGCTCTTGATACATATTTCTTGATCTGATATACAAGGTTTGAGCAGTTCATTATCGAAGCTGAAGGAAAAGTGTGTCTATTCTAGTGAGAAGCATACTGAGTTAGATGCAGCTTCCCATAAGATTGGTGACTATAATCCTACCTATATCTCATCATTGCAAGAGTTGGCACATCAAGATGGTTTTAGGTTGCCATCGGTGGGTTCTGGTGACACTGTCGTGCCAGTTTTTGATGATGAGCCTACCAGCATCATATCATGTGCTTTTGCTTTACTAGATTCCAAAAACCTCATTTCAGAGGAACTTGCGGAGTCCTCAACTTCATTACCAATTTCGGACTCAGCGAATTTCATTTCATTTCATTTCAATCCTTTGACAATGCATCATCTGAATCCTTAGGGAATTCTGAGTCTGCTAATGCAAGCATCTTATCCAATTTTGAGTCTCCAAGTTAGTTATGTTTTGACGACTCCATTTTATTCCCAAAACCTTTGCACCTCGGAGTATCCATTTGGAATGATGGTCCTCCAGGGAAGATGAGGTATTCCGTGACTTGTTATTATGCGAAGAGATTTGAGGTCTTGAGAAGGACTTGTTGCCCAAGCGAACTAGATTTCATCCGCTCCCTTAGTCGCTGTAAGAAGTAGGGTGCACAGGATGGCAAGAGCAATTCCTTATTTTCCAAGACGGCGGATGATCGATATATTATCAAGCGAATATATGACCTTAAAGGATCTATTCAATCACGGTATAATCCAGATTCAGGAGGAAGCAATCAAGTTCTACTGGATCAAAACCTAATTGAGGCAATGTCGACTTCTCCAATTTTCTTGGAAAGCAAGGCCAAGAAGTTGTTGGAGAGAGCTGGGTGGAATGACACTTGCCTTAAATCTAGATGTTCACTTCACTTGTGTCCTAACAGTCTTACTTACTATGCAAGCTAGAGTCAAGAGTCAAGATGTGAATGGACTCATCGCTGCTCGTTGGAGTGGACAAGGAAAAGCATGAGCTGGTTGTCGAGATTATTAATTTCATCAGGCAGTACACATGGGAAAAGCAAATCGAAACGCGGGTGAATGCATTAGGCATGCTTGGTGGACCCAAAAACGCAACACCAACAGTAACTTCTCCGAAACAATACAAGAAACGATTTAGGAAAGCTATGTCTAATTATTTTCTAATGGTGCCGGATCTGCAATTAGACTAATATGCAGAAGAATATTGACAAGAAGCCTCCTTATTAGTATTGAGTTTCTGTTTTGTTTTCAATTTTCATTGGAGTTGAAAGAATAATGTATTTAATGGACAAGATCTTCATTTAAGTAGCTTCTGCTTCTTATGCATGCATTCTCTAGAAGAATACTGTATTTCACTGAATTGCCATCAAACTTACGAAACAGTACATGTTTTAGGCGGTGATGGAATTGTTCAACCAAGGGCTTCGAACTCTCGAATTACTAGCACAGTTTTAATAGACCATCAGCGTGTTAGCTAAGCTTATAAGTTGCTTATTTACCATCTTATTTCGACAATAAGGACATGTAGCTTAGCTAAAAATGCTGGGACGTTGCCTAGTAAGCAGTCAACCAGTCCTCCTCGTACTTCCGTCCTTACTGAGGGGCAACCTGCGGACTATCCTTATGCACAAAATGCGCAATCCGTAAGGGGCCATGGGGCACCTAATAGGCCTACTTTAGGCATATTTCGTAGGATGGCTAATGTACCCGTTTAGAGTCTGGAACCTAGCGGGCAATGTTTGGCCTTCGTGGCCTCAGTGGGCACTCGTGAGGGGCAGGAGGTTGTTGCATGAGCATTGCTATGCTCAACACCTCTAGGCTGAGTGAGCTATCAAGTGAGCTATTGAGGTAAGCACTCCAAGAGCCTCATGTACTAACTCGTGTGCATTGTCAATGGGTTTTAGAGGAATATTCATCAATAGCACAAAATAAAATGATAAACAGAAAATACATCCCAATAAGTTTCCTTTTCTACTGATTTTTGCAGTAAAAGCAAAACACCTATATTTTTCTTGCTGAGGGGTGGGGATTGAACAATTAACAATTGTACTCCTATAGAATTCACAATCTCTATTAAGTCATCTACAGATACAAGTTTGGTTTAGAGAAATGAAGTCCTACTCTTCAATATACAAAATCGAAGGTTCATTCGGAAAATCAATTGAATTTATTCATGGGATGTAAGTATTCAGGACTGCCTTACAAGAGGTTGTCAAGCTGAGCTTGCAGGTCCTGTATTGAAACCATATTGAGAATATTTTGAATATCTTCAGGTGCGTACTCGGATTTAAGAAGGGACTGTACTTGCACATGTGCTTCAACAATGTTTGTCCTGCAGAATAGTTTATTAAAATGTGAAATAACGAGTTATAAATTCATCTTTGATATATATCATCACATATAATGGACAAAATATATGCAATGCATAGTGGAATGTAGTGCACATTGGATAACGCAAAAGGTTGTAGACCTGTTTTGAGCTTAGAAAGGCATCAAGTTTCTTCCTAGTAAACTAACAGACCGGGGGTTGAAAATCCAGATTTCTAAATGGCACGAGATGGATTAAATGAGTTAAAAACCAGGCAAATGCCTATATACTGACACTCACTAGAAGATAAGGATAGTTTTCTTAAATTACATCCCCTTTTTTTTTTCCACCTCTATTTTCCACACCCAAAACCCCTGCCATCATATCAACACTTGCGCACACAGTAGCACAGATGACCCTCCAACCAAGAAAAAGTTACTTGTACTATTTAGAAAAAAACATAGATGTGTCGAGCAAGAGTATCATACTTAATTGGTTTGAAGAGTATCGCACGTGTTGATGGGTTTTGCAGATAAAGCTTCATTTTCCCCATCACCTTTGGCAGCTCTTGTTGAATTGCAGAACTGACCTGCAGCACAAAGCACATCTTCATCAACTAGTGCTTGACCATGTTTCGTATCAACTCAAGGTTTAATTAATGAAAAGCATATCAAATAAACACCGAGTCTTGAGAGAGAGAGAAAAATAGAACTTACTGTAAGTAACTACTAAATGTTAGCAGTTCAAACAATTAAAGCAAAAAAAGGAGAAGTGTAAAAGAAATTATTTCATTATGCTTACTGGATAGCTTTATATATTTCAATAAACAGAACTCGAAAGCAGATGAGGTTCAGTCATGATAAACTAAGACATTCAGCTAAAGGCGGAAAAAGAAAATGATAAACCACTAATTCAAAATTTATACCTTCTGGACAAGCTCAGCGACCTTCTCTGGGGTTGCGAAAGCTTGATCTTTGAGTGGCTTTGCAATAGCAGACTCTACCTTTTGATTTTGATTGCCTGAGGATAATGCAACTTTGACAGCCGTCACCTTCATAGACAAATTTGATTCATAGTTAAAGATTATGCCCTTAAATGTTAAGAGAAATTATCAGCTAAGGAAGACATAATGTAGAAAAGATATGAGCACTTCCTTCTCTCAACCCAAAACCACCCCTTTCCTAAATTTGCAATGAGCACATGGTTTTTTCTTTTCCATTGAACTCTTTATAAATTTTATCCTAAAACTTCAGCATATTTGTTCTTTACTCCTGTTTTCCTCAATTCATATTTATTTGATGTCTATTTTTTTTTTTTTTTTCCATTTTTCCTCTGAAGCTTCCCACCCATTATAAGATACCAATTCAGCAAAACTAGATTAAAATTATTGTCAACGTATTCATAAGAAATCCTATTTGGTTTATCTGGTCCAAAAGTAGCTGTCATCCCTGACACATGAAATCTCAAAATGCCAAAAACGATAGTGAAAATGTATACTAATTGTACTGAGACAAGTTTTCTCTACATTAGTAAATAGAAGAAGACAAACCTTGGTGACAAAAGACAACATAGGATCCACAACTAGCTTAGTGACCAACATAATGAACTCCTCGCACGTGGCTTTGAGGCTTCTCTCTAATTCCTGCATGGAAAATTAATTATCAACTGCATATTACCCCTAACAAGATGTAATTCAACATGTAGGACAATAAACCCACTTGTTTGAATTAGAAAAGAGAAAGATGTTAAAAGTAGACCAACTCAAAATGATCAAACTCTATTTACTCAACTAAATTGCAAATCCTAATGTAGAAATGTAATGAGACAAAATTCTTTACAACCCACCTACAGCAGGAAGTGATGGCAATAATTATGTATAGGACCCTTCTTTTTTACTATGGCTGACAAGATGTTCAGCACTGAATAAACAAAACCTCGTATTTGTATGGCAAAAATTGATTTTTTTTTTTTTCCTATTCCAATACAATCAAACAAGAAAATCTGGACAAAGCTGATTTGCAGATAGAGAAAATACAATATTTATCTACGTCAATCCAAACAAAAATAAGTAAACACCAAAAACCTTATATATTGACTTGGAAGCTTGAATGGCACAGGTAAACAACAGAAATTCAAGTCATCTTTCTGAACAAATGACTAGGCATTAGAATACCTTCTTGGCATCTATTTGACTTTCCAAAACTCGTGGAGAGAGTGTTCTTGCCAAGGAAGTTGATCTTGACCAATCAAATAGTGAGGCCTGACCCCTAAGAATCCGTCTCAAATGTTCCTGGAAATGGCATAATTATTAAAGATGATTACTTCCATCACCAGACATAAGAATATTCAGGATCTTTCTGACCTAGAAACAGATCAGTTAAAATAATAAATGCAAATTTCAAACTAAGTCTATCAGACTGCATAACAGAGGTCAAGATCCTCTCAACAACGATTGTGTATATCCTCGTACTCTATATAATTTAAAAATTGAAAGCTCTAGAATCCAACAAAAATTTATTCTCACGAGAAATCCCGTGGTCATAATATTTACTTCAGGAAGTGTTCTAAATTACATTTTAAGGGACTGTTCAATATTTTTGTTTCCAATGAAGCAAAGTATCCAATATAGTAGCAATTGACCTATCGTCTCAAACCTTGAAGTGCAAAATAATGCTACTTCTGAATGAGAAATGCTGTTCCAAATGGTTGTGCAAGAATTGTGGTTAACAAGCACTTAAATGATAGAAATTGTAAATATTCAACCCAACTTTACAAGTAAAAGCAGAAGAAACATCAAATTGCTCCCGTTGATCTTAAGCTGTTCCAATCATGTGTCCAAGAAATTGGGATTCTATTTATTACAGTACAGAGACAATGACCAGAGACTAGTTCATTGTCTGTTGCATAGAAATCCCCAGATAACCAATTACAGTGGCCAGAAAAAAAAAATTCTATGCAAATCAGCTAAAATAATGGGCTTTACAATTGGTAAATCATGCACACTAAAACTCGAGAAGTAAAAGCATTAGCTTCAATGGTTTCAGTCCAGAGTAACTAACCAGCAAATGAGAGAAGTCAAGCTCTTTGTGTGTGACTGAGAATTCTATGTCAAAGGGCGCAATCTGGACAGTAAATACTATCATAAGTACACAGAGAAAAATGTTGATTCCTTTCGGATCAATGGTTAAAGATAAAACAGAACCTGCTCCCGGAGGATCAGAAGATGCTTTATGAGAAAAAGTTGTCCGTCCATTGTGGATGATCGTTTAACAATTAGTTTGCTAGCTTTCTGTTACCAATAAAAGAATTGGCAATAGTTGACCAATTAAATAAAATGCATCAAACCAATCAACTTGAAAAAGATAATAATGAGGCCAAGGCAAGATCAAGAACCAAGATTACATTGACGGTAATCTGTCAAGAATAAGGGAATTGACATACAGCCACATGGAAACAAAAAGCATAAGAACTTCCAGAAGTAGGAGTGCACTTGAGTGAAATAATTTTCTAACAGAAGCCAAACAACATCCCAATTTTGCAAGTGCAACTGTAGCTGAGGTTGAGAGTTCTGGATTCTAATCTTTTCTCCCTGACCTTCCCAATGTCCCAAAACAAGAACAGAAATGCTTAAGCACTCACCTGGATGGACGAAGAGCAGACTTCAACTGCTTCCTGGTGGAAAAAAGTGTGAATAAAATATAAGTAGTCTAAAAAGTAGTAGTCATTATTAATAAAAAGGGGAAAGACTACTTGAATACCTGGGCCAAACCAGTAAAAACTGCTTGCTCTAGACAACGATAGAGCTTTGACAAACAGGATATTGTCTTCTCAAGTGGAGGGTACCAAGTCGTGGAAACATCTGGGTTTTGATCACTCTGTAGTTAGACATCAAGGGAGATAATTATTAAAAATAGTTCAATCTATACTAAGGAACAGAAATATATCAACAAGCTACAAGACCATAAAGGAAAAAAAGACGAGGTTGTTGCAACCATGTTTACATATTGATACAGTAGCTAATCCTTACAGTGAATCCAAAAACTCCACGCCAAAGAAAAAAAAAATCATAAAAGTTATGTTCCAAATCCATGGTAAGCTGATTTACAAGTTCCATCAAGGTATATAAAAATTAAAGAAAAAATACAATGAAACAAGTTCAGACATCCTCATATACTCTGGAGACCATAACATAAAAAGAAAAGAAAAGAAAAGAAAGGCAGAAGAAGAACTTACAGATGATATTTCCAAATTTGTCTCGGCTGATTGCTCCAGCTTGGCAGGATAGTCTAGATCTTTATCCAGAGGAAGATAATTTGCAATCTAGGAAGGAAACAAGCATAGGTCACTAATTACCAAAAACAGTGGTTTCTCCACTGTTACTGCAAGGATTGTACAAGCAACTTAATATATAATTTTTACAAACATATAGAACTTATATCTTTTTTCTTTCTTTTTTTTTGGGGGGGTAAGAAACATAAATTTATTATTCATAAGCATGAACTTGAGATGATAAGAAAACAAGGGGTCCTTTGTAACCAGAATATAAAGCATGAACTTAAAATCAGGGTTTTCTGTCTATGTTTAGACGACCCAATCCTAAAAACTAGGAAAAAGGAAAATGGAAAAGAGAAGAGAAAAGAGATGCAGGTGAATCGAGCATGCCCTAGATTCCTACAACTGAAGTGCGATAAAGCCCTTGTCCAACTGATGTTGCAACTTTTGAGAGGTGGACTTCTGGTGACAAGAGAAGTAAGACACATAGCTTCACTCCTTTTTTTTTTCTTTTTTTTTTTTAGATCTTTCCTCTCGTTGTCTTTTCTTTCTTCTGCCTTATAGAGGAAGGAGAAGAGGAAGGCACCATTGCAAATGGGAGATGAGGAGAAACAATGATAAGAAAAAATACTTACATGATTTCTAATTTTACGATTTAATATTTGCTACTTTATTGATATAATTTATATTTATTATAAGTTAGACATTTGATTTTGTTAAATTGTTTAATTATTGAAATTCAATATGGATTTATGGCTTATTGCGCACACAATTTTGCAGTTTTTATATTGATTACTGAATTTCAAGATGGATTATGGCTTATTGCGTGCATACTTTTGCAGGTTTTATATTCTTTTAAATTATTTTATTGATTCTGCTTCGGAAGTTCAAGGCACTCCCTTCCAAAAGTCCAATTTCTATTCAAATATCATACAAGCGCTGCAGTTAATCGCTGTGGCTGAATTGGCCTGCCACTGACGTCGGAGCAGCCTGAGGACCATCCCGGTCCAGTGGGCAGGTTACCAGTCCGGGATTTTACCGGGCAGGTGTAGCGGGTTCAGGCTGGCCCACCCGGTTTGAAACCTATAGAATTACCCATACCTTATACTGGCTGTTTTAGATGTGACTAAAATCAGTTAATATAATTTTCATTTACATCCATATCCATTTATAAGAAAAGATCCCTCTCTCTCTTTAACACAACCATCCCTCGATCTCTCTATTTTACCTCCCTTCTCTATCTTCAACCTTATAAATGGTATACATGTTTGCAGATGTGATGCCAGTAACACAGGCTGGAAAGTGCTAAATTATTTAAAAAACTTGCATGAAGTAGTTACCTCATCACGTATGTGGGTTCGAGCACGGAAAGTTAATCGCTCGTGAATATCTGCCAAGATCCTCTCAAATGTTGGACGTAGCCCTGCTAATGACTCACCTCGTCTGGATAGCTGTTCTCCTAGAACTTCAACTTTAAGGATATCAACAAGTTCACAAAGAACATCCAAGTTTGCTTCATGAATAAGTTTTGGGCGTAATGTATCATATAAGTAGGTGCACCTGCAACATGTCAACAGAAAACTTAGAACCAGGCATTAGATCTCAAAATGAACCTATCGGACTAGAGAGACATAATGCTGGAAGTGAACCAACATAATCCTTCTAGACTCGGGACATGGCATCTGTATTAGAAAAATAAAAGACTGATTTAAATTGCAACATAAGATATTGGCTAAACTTGATGATTAGATGTTAAAGGGACAAAGGCAGCATACAACAAAGATAGAAAATAATTGTAAACAATTATTTAAATCATATTCTGGTAGCAAATTAGATGAGTATAGGCTATGGACAAGGAAGGTCTGCTTGGTATTTCCAGATATGCAAAATGAATAACACCATTAAAGAGCAGATCGGGAAAGAGAAAAGAAGAGACACAAATGGCAGTTTGATTTGACGTGGATGGTTAATTTAAAGGGTAACACGAAGTATAGACCAAACCTCCTGTTTTTCCATTATTACTCAGAGATTTATGTTCACCTGAGAAAGGTTGCTAAGATACTGAAGGAAGTGGATGATATTAGTAGACAATCATAAATTAACTGATAAAGGGTGTACCTTATTCTAACTGACAGTCACCGGACGGTCTAAGTTTCTTAGTAACCAGAATCCACAAGATTAATAAATACTGCTACCCAAAATTGAAAAGTCTATTGAGGAGCTCCAAATAAAAGCCTGAAATAAGATCCTAAAACACTATTTCCTTCATATAACTCTCCCATTTCAGCTTCTCCTGAAGCTATAAAGCAGACTCTCTTTACTTCCACTTTCCAGAACCTCATAGATAAAAGATGGTCTGCATTATTCAATGTCCTTCTAAGTTTAGTTTCCCCACTCAACGATCCTATTGCATTGCATGCAAATATTTCTTCTCTCAATTTACCAATATTTCTCTTGAACTAGTTCATTTGGATATTTCAAATCCCTTCCAGGATGAAAGCATTTACTTGGATATTGATTCTGTAAAGGCTCATTAGTATGATGTGCTGCAGTAGCTCTTTCCCCCAAGTATGAGTGAGTGCTCAAGAAATAGTGAGAATCATGTCCACTTAACTTTGAATTGTGATGTGTAAGAGCGTTTGTAGGGTATTTGAGGTTTTGTGGGAAATATTGTTGGTCAATCTTTGGAGATTCTTGATGATGAAAAGATTTTAAATTGCAGAAAAGAAACCAAAAGACAATTCTAATGACTTACAGAGGATCTGTCAGGGGAGCCAAACTTGATACATCCTCAGAAGACGAAGGGAAAAAATGATCAAAGAGTTGATGCTCAAGTAGACATACCTGCAATTTAATCATTCTTTATATTCTTTTATCAGCAATATAAATATTTTCATTCAATATGAAAAATTAATTGGAAGAAAATCAGCACAAATTAGCATGACAGAATCAGTAAGTAACTCGCTCAAGTAAATGAATTATAAATGAATATAAGAGTCACATATAATATTTTCTAAGTGGAAAATCATACAAATTAGCATGTTTCGCCTTTTAGACAAAATAAAATGTAAGACATCCAAGATCAAAGTATGTTAGACTAATGCATTAAAATGGAACCTTACTAATTCACACGAGAGATGAAAGCATCCTCATCTTTGGACTCACTAAGAATCAAGGGACGAAGTGTGATTTCTTGTCAACTTCAAAAGTAGCAGGGAATTTTCTTTGTACAGGCATCGTTGCTCCCAAGAAAAAAGGATGACCAACTTTACCTCAGCTCTGGCAAAAATTCAACCCTAAGAGTTATTTCAAACCTGTCCTCCTTTATCAATTAGACTAGGGCAGAGCTAGATTCTTTTCAGTAGCTAACATTATATAAACCCTATTAATCTGACATAAAGTGCACAGAAAGATGTAACTTTCTTTCTATTTGACATGATTTCTAGTGCCCCGGGTCTTTAAACAATAGCTTAACCTTATGAATAAAAATTTGGATTATCAAAAGCAGAAATGCAATTTCGAGCAGACTAAGTTATAGGATAGAGTATAACAAGATCCATTTTTCTGGTAATATCAACAACATCCTTATCCTTACGTAGAAAATTAAGAACTTGCATCAAAGATGAGACATTAATTGGAAACTTTTCCTACTGTACATGTCCATCTTTGTTATCCAACTTTGTTTAAATACTGTTGAATCATATCAACTAAAAGATTAAATTATTAGAGAGAAGAAATTTGTTTATTTATGCTTGTATTTTCAACGCGCTCACTCACGTTGTTACCAAATTAATTTTTTTATCAAATGTGCAATGTAGAATTTTCATAATTGACTGATGGTGAGACTTGAACCTAGGACCTTCGCATTGATTTGATAGCAAGTTGAATTACCTCATCATCTAAAAGATTATTTCATTAAAGAGAAAAGGATTTCATTTATTTATAATTCATGCTCAACAAATTCAAACACCGTCTATTTAACAATGCCAAGAAATATCAATTTACAAATGCTAAACAAGTTTTTTCAAGACAACCTGAATTAAATATGCACATCCAGATCTAGTCAATGATGCCAATGCCTCTTTCTTGGAAAATTCAGAGATCCGTTGATGCACTATGCCTCTCACCTAGATTATGTGAAGAGAAAGAAGTTAAAATAAAGAACAAATACTAGCTGACCACCTAAATTGATACATATGAACTAAATACAAAAGTGATAGTGGAGGGTTGGGCTGGAAGGAGAGGTGTGCAGTTTTGCTCACCAAGGAAAGCCTCTGTTCACAATAAAGTTTGTGGCATTCTGTGAGCATCTGAACGTATTCTTTCCTTGGTTTTCTAATTTCAATTTCTTCCAATACTGGCTTAAGCTGCAAATTGCTATTTTCAGTATAACCAACTCAACAAATAGTGAATTGCGCTTATCGTAAAGATTAGATCAGAAAAGGAAATTTGGTCTCCTGATATTCAACTCTCATTCAGGTAGAAGATTGTTCTCAAAAGAAAGCACAGAGAACTTACCTCATTTGCTGCTGCCTTGAAGCGGACATAAATAACCGATGCTTCCACGCCCTCAGAAACAGCCATTTTGTTGCCAGCGCTGCTTCTAATTGCTGCCTGAACCTAGTGTAGTAAACAAAAAATAAAATAAAAGTTGCTAGACAGAGCACACAAAAGAAAATTATAGTGAAAGCGAAGGAGCTCTACCTGAGAAGAAGTGCTTTTGAGAACAGAGAGTACATGAGAACGAATCAATGCTAGTGCTCGAGACTGTCCAAAATTTTAAATTTCATTAATAAATTAAAGACAGAGAAGTCTGATCTACTAGTCAAGCACTAATGTTGCAATTTACTACAAACGAATCTCATACATACCTGAAGCTGTCGGAATTTGACTGAGTAAACATTGCACTCGGCATACTGTGGATTGCTCTCAACATAACTATACTCAGAAAAATCACACATTTTATTTAGATGCAAGGTTATCCATATCCATTTTGATAAGATAATAGCACTGCTTGCATGAAGCCAGTGCCTTTTGGTTTTATTCGAGAACCCGCATAATTCAAAAGACTGGGTAAAACATGGTAAATATGCTGTACATAACCAACAGGATATTAACTTCTTCAGTAAGAAACACCTTAAGAATCTATATGAGCTTTCTGTAAGTTCACTAAAACCATGTGAAATTAATTGGAAGCAGTAACTGATGTGTAAAATAACGTCACTTACGATATGCACTCGTCAAGTCTTTTGAGCAATGGAAGGAAATTTTCGTGTGCCACATTCATGTTTGGAGAATAAAAACTGGTAGCAACCTGCACACAAGCGTACATAGAAAAAACCACGAAAATTTGAACATGTTACACGTGCTCCAGTTTAAATACGAGTGAAAGGTTCCTTGCAGACATGGAATCATATAAGAAATGTCATGGAAAATATCAAAATTCAAAAGCACAAGAAAAAGAAAGAAATGATTCTGGGGGGGAGTACATCATTCAATACAAGCATAACTGATAAGAGTTTCAACAGAAGAACAATTAGGAAAGCAAGAAATTTCAGTGTCATAAGAAAGCACCCGTCAATTGTCAGAAATTTAGTTACTAAATTACGCCAAACAAATTGCCATTGTAATGAATCCTTGCTTCTAAGTCACATGTATAATAAAAAGTACATGCAGATTTTTCTCATATTCCAGTGAGTTTGTCTATCTTTCCATAGCAGATGTTAATCCCTTGCATGATTTGCAATTAAACACGGAATTATCAGACAGAGACTTAACCGGAAGAGTATCCCCAAAGGCGTCACAACAAAATTCAAGCAAGATAAACCACATCAATAATGATGATAACTGAAATGACAAGTCGTAAGACTGGTTTCAAGATGTAAAATATTAAATTATTGCAGAAGTGAATAGTATGGTGTTTCAAATACTTGATTAGCTCATTGGTTTGTATGCTATCATGTAGTGATGGTCTGAGATCACCTCTTTTCATTTAGAGGAAAAGGATTTACTGGAGTTGTGAGGAAGTAACTCTAGGAGCAAATGAGAAAGGCCGAAGATTTCCTTTCACATAAAAATGGGACCAAGAGCTATACACGTAATTTCAAGTAGTTGATTTACGATATGGGCAACAACTAGGTCTATTAAAATGTGGATTAGTAGGGAAAATTAATTATGAATTACTTACAGAATGCCTGATGAAATAAAAATATACAATCAAACACAAGCAGAATTTAAAAGGACCATTATAAGTTCCGTTGACAAAGAAGTCTGCAAAATCAATGTCAACCAGTGATACCTCGAGATTATGTCTAGTTTTCAAGTTTCGAATGAAAATTTGAATTTGCTTTAATACAGATGAATGTCAAGCTTGAATTTTCTACCAACATTGTTTAAACGGACATAAATACTGCATGTAGTTGGACCTTTCCATATTAGGCAAATTTCTACATGCTGCACACTTGAAAACTCATGCATACGTCACTGGTGCATATTTTTAAGGTATTGATAAATTGTATGTAACGGTCAAGGACTGACTGCTTGTCTAAACCAATGTAGCACTGAAATGAATATATAGGTCAATGGCATCCAAACCTTACATTTTCCAGTTCATCGAAGTAGTTGAGCTTACTGCGAAGTGATTCAGCAAATTCAATAAGCCTTTGCTTCTCCACAAGCTGCAACAATAATAACAAACCAACATCTTGTGACATTCATTCTATGCACAGTTGTGATTTGAATATTAACCGCCTTGGCAAATATCAACTAAAAATCAAAATATCTGAATACTATCATATAATACCAAAAGCTGCAATGGGTGAAGAAACCCTTTAAAATGTAAGGCAAACAACATTAGGTCACACAGATCAGAGTTCCAAGCCCATGCAGCGCCTTATCAGTAGAAGTCCTCTATAGAGATTCAGGATTTTAAAAATCACATAAACTACTTTATCTTTCTGTATATAAGTAGGGTCGTGATATAGGCTAAGAAGAAGCACAAACGCACCAGTCGGTCGCATGCATCATGTAGAGTTTTTGTCTTTGTTGCCACTGCCTGATGCTGCAGTTGGAGGTCATTAAATAATTCAAGTGTTTCATCCACCTGCAGCAAGTCATTTCAGCAATAGGTGATTGATAAGGAGAGAAGGACAGATGATGAATTTGGCCAAAAGAATAAAGCAGAACGAAATCGCTCGAACACAATCAATGAAGCAGATTAAGCAGTAAGTCTAATTAGTAATAAAATAGTAATATCTAACCTGATGAAGTATAATGTCGCACGTCTGTATCTGCTCTGTTAAGGTGTTCACATAATGCTGGTATTTTTCTTCTGTCTACAAAAAGAAAAATGTGGAATTGTGACAATTATTACCTTTCCCCCAAGACAAGTATGTTAAAAGCACAAAGCTAACCTCTGATTTCATGGCTGCTTCAAGATCAGTAAACCATTTGTAGAACTGCAAGAAAGAAAATGTTACAGGACAAAAGAAGGAAATCAGATCTTATTTTCAAATAAGGTCAAGATAGATAAATGAGCTAGAAGGTAAATGACTTTAAAGAAATAAAACTAATGGTAAATGATTTCTAAAAAAATAATTAGACAAACGAGCTAGGAGTTAGACAAAAAGACTACATAGTGTATCTATAAGTATGACTAACTATTAAGTTTGCCAATAAGTGGTGGGGACTGTACAGAGCTTGTCTATCAGATCTCTTAGGCAATCGAACTCCTATGAAATCTATTAAAACTTGAACTTTGGACCTTCATCCGGTAACAACTCATAACACCATGAGCTCAACGTGTAAACAAAGGCATTTTAAACAAAGAGTAGTTAATTTCTCCCTCCCCATAGAAGTCTATCATAACCATAAGCCATAAAAACAAGAATCCAATGTGGCAAATATTCTGGCACAGTGAACTTTCTAGCCTTACCAACATAAAAGATAATGGATGAATAAAGAAGAGAAATTAAAAGCAGTGCGGGACCGGAACAAGAATCACCAAATTAATAAGTGAAATACTATAAAACATTCCAACACATGCAGTACCCAGAAATTGATGTTTGATGAAGAAGATTTTAGAATCAACATTAGAGAAAGCAAAAGACTCAATCCCTAATCGAAGATTTAAAGATGTAAAATATTGATAGAAACAAGAATTTACCCATGGAACATATTGATATAGTTTACATACTCTGGATTATAAACTAGTGCACAGGGATAACAGATAAACAAGAGCATTTTAGTTTGCCAATCAATTGATTGTCTCAAGAAGGGGGATAGCTTTGCAGTAAGACACGTGAAATCAAAACAAATGAATTTTTCATGCCAACAGATAATAAATTTTAAGTCTTCAATGACCTGCCACATTCATTATTGCTTAATCTAAATGATGATAGTGAATAACAATGTGCAGAAAATGAGCACAGTAATCATCTGTCCGAATATGAAAACCCATGTTCTGTATAGTCAAACAGGTTTATTCGACAATGCAGGACTTCATCTAAAAACAAAACAAGAAAGAGCAACACAGTACATTCTGGATGTTCAGGACTTCCAATCCTAAACTTTATTCTATGCAACAAGTTATTCCACGAGAGATAATTACGAGGTTAAAGAATATCTCCTCAACCATTTTCTCAATTAACTTACAAGCTGCTTATCTTATAATTCGATTCTCCAGGTTGTACATGATTTTTTCTGATTTGTGAGCATTATCTAATACTTGTGCAGATTCCATCAAGCTATCAAGAAACGAATTATGCACAAACAAAAAGATTCCGAGTCACACATAACAGGAACATATGATAACAATCAACAAAAATACTTGAACCTGGTTTGTGTTGACCAAGACTGTCTCAATGGCTCCCAAATCTTCTGCAGTGCTGTGCTTGGTCGAGATGGTTAGACCATTGTCCTGTCTGGCAACTTGATCCGGTGCCTACAAAGAAAAGATAAAAAATAAGTATCAAAAGTCCTCTATTTTGCGTACACTAGAGTATCATGAATTAACCAATGTACAGGAGAGACTCACTAAGTTGGGAGGAAAAGGTCGCTCAGCAACAGCATGAGATAGTGCAATGATAGCAGCTTGCTGTTGCTCTGTCAATGGAGCATTCTATAAAATTACCAAACAAAGGAAAAGAAACAAAAAAGAAGTCAACAACATTGGTGATTGGAGACTAACATTGACCTTTAACAATGTCCTTCTTAGTTCCTCTACTAAAACATCATGAAGATACTAGAATCTTAAAAAAGAAAAATAATATATAAGTAGCTCTGAGAGGTACTTTTCATCCTCGAAGAAATGAGGAAGCAGGCCAAATGCATCCATAGATTTTTAAAGGAAAACTACAACTCCCGTCTTTGATTAAATTCCCAAATTAACTAAGTGGTAGTAGCACTGGATCGGGTTATTTATCTCCAATTAGTTCCCAGGAACCAAAACAACAATATTTCTTTTCGAAACAGAAACTGTAAAATCAAACAAACTCAATCAAATCGACATGAAGAGAGCGACAGTAAGAGATCCACTGCTTATAAACAGAGTAAAAAACCAAGCTCGGATCTTTCAGGAAAATCATCACAGTTTTCATAAGTAATGACGAGTAGTACACTAATTTATCAAACAAATTGAATGCAAAAGCTGAAAAAATGTGAAACCTGTTCCCAAGTAGAAGCAAAATTGTAGCCTTTAGAGATCGCGCCGGACTTCGGAACGCCCGTTTTCGCCGCAGTTGCTGACATTATCTTCTTCTCCCTCCAAACAAAATTTATTCACAATATTTTCAAAACAAAATCAAAAACTGTTTAAGGAGTTCCTTTGAACAGTTAACATAACAGAATAGTTCTTCGATCGGAGATGATATTCATCAAACTCAATTGCCGCAGATTTGCAAACCTCGTTGTGTTTGGGTTATTCAAGAAATAATCTTTTTTTTTCGTATGCGTTAATTAGACTTTGGCCTCTCAAAGTTTGATTAATTGTCAGTTTGGTCACATTTCTTACTTATTTTTCTGGTTTAGGTGCCCGTGTTTTAATCATTCTTGGTTAGTTAATTTTCTTTTATTTATTTATTTATTTAGGGTGTTTTCTTTGTTTTAGAATACTACATATTTTACCATCAAATGCTTCTGCCTACAAGTGTTGCCATAAGTACATGTTTGCCATTGCTTAAGTGTTTGTTTAGTTTTGTTAAATATTAAATTTTTATTAGATTTTAATAAAAAATAATGAAATATGTAGTTGAAAAATAGTGGATTTCAAAAAATGTATAGTTAAAATTAATTATTAATTTTGAAATAACTGTTTGATCTACTAAACAACAAATGTCATAGGAGCAATGCCAACGAGATTTTTACAAAAATTGCTAAGTATGTTTAGTAAAAAAAATTGTAGATTATAAACAATGTTTCTTACTATATGTGTAAATAAAAAAATTAATAAAAGTTGTGGTCAATTGAAATATATAAATAAAAATAAAATTTAATCAACTTACAAATACTTATAAACACTAGCAATCAGCCAAACATATACTCTATATATACAAAATAATGAATTCAGTCAAATTTTGAAACTTTAGTTATAAGTTTTTAAAGCTTGGCAAAAGTATATTATCAATTAACTTTTGGCCCCATATCTTTCCATCAATTTTGTTATGGTCCCTGCAATCAATAATTTTCACAATATTAAATGATGGTTGTTTAATGGTTAATTTTTAGTCTACAACTTTTGCTCATGAACCTGTGGTACGTGCAAATGAAGAAAAATACTGAAAAAAGAAAAAACGAATTTCTTTTGATGAAAAGGCATCCTCCGAATACAAGAGGGAGCCAAAAATATCACAATACCAAAATTGTAACATTCTTCCTCTTGAACTTCGCTTGAAGAAACATACAGAGACAATTTTGATGAATTAAAAGACCTTGTAACGTCACAAAACTAGACAAAAACGAAAATTTACAAAAAAAAATGTCAGGTACTGTTGATCAGTCCTTCACATCTGATACACCTTCTAAAGAAATTAGAAACCTCGCTTCAGCTTCAGCCAAACATGGAGAACTCACTACTTTGCAAATGCGCTCTTCTCCTCTTCCCTTGCGTAGAGCAAGCCTTCAACACGGACAGAGAATGTTTAGTCAACATTCATATATGGCAAAGCAAGAATCACTTATAGCATATACGAACCTCGTTGTAGTAGCATGGGCCATAATATTACCACCAATGGGTTTGATTTGCGGTCCAGCAAAAATGGCAGAACCATCCACTTGAGCAACAACTTGGTTGGTAATAACAACAGCAATACCAAACTACATTCATAAAAGAAAGTATTAATATTAACCAACAACTAATCAACAAATTTTACCATATTCTAGACATGGACTGAGAAACTACCTCATCAGCTAATTTCTGAAGGCTCCTCAAGAACTTGGCAAGATGCATTTGCCTGGCTGACAGTTCTCCCCTTCCTGAAAAATCTGTCCTATAAAGAGCAGTGGCACTGTCTACTATCATAAGTGCAAACCTGTGTGATTAAAATGAGTTAAGACATCAATCACAACATGTGCAGCTTTCATCATTGGATAAACCAATGAGCGGAGAATGACTAATTATGCTTACTATTAATGTCACTTAACTAATGTAATGCAGTGTACGGGAAATAAGATTGCACTTGAATGAAGTGAGTCAATCTTTGCCACAACAGTTTCCAGCAACAGCAAAATTTATAGTTAATTTTGTAAGCTTTACCACATTACACGTAGATATGAAAAAAGACACATCCACCGGTACCCAAATTTATATGCATAAGTAATCATGAAAAGCATTCTTGGATTCTGGTTTATGTACGAAAAATAGAAAATACCTGGTTTCCACCATCATTGAAGCAGCTTCAAGCAGCAGCCTAGATTGATGATCAGTGTTATATGCTCGAGCATAGGCCACATTCTCCAAAACATCAGCGCCGTTCAACCCATATCTATGCATCAATTATCAGGTGAAGTTCACTTAAATAAAACTACATATAATGCATGAGAAGATTTAGCTCAAGGAAGCTGTATTACTTTTCTGCAATCTGTAATAGCCTCTGTGGCCTGAACGTTCCCTCAGCATCGATGTACATTGCTTTTCCCTCGCCGCCCCCTTGATCTAATGGAAGCTGAAAACAACATTCCCGTGCATTCAGTGATCCAACATGATAAAATGTATATCCTCACCATTACAACTCCGAAGGCAAAACTCAAGGTTGTAGTAAGGAAGAGTGTGAAATTTTCACCAGTACAGTACAAAGATTCATATGGTTTAACTTTGTTATGTCCTTAACATTTATCTGATTTATATGGTGACCCTCCGTTCCTTAAATGAAGTTTCTTTAGCTGACTGAGAGCATACATGTCACTTAGTTATGTGTATCTAATTTCTAATCTAGACTATCTTACCTGGCATGTCACGCACAGTGTATGGCATAGTTGAGTCTTTCCAGAGCGAAACTCACCATATAATTCAGTAATGGACCCCGTTTCAATTCCCCCTGTCAAAAGCAATTGAGGGTGTGAAGCAAATGACAATGTCCGACAATGATTTGTTGTCAGTGAGAACCTACCTTCTAAGACTTTGTCAAGTTCCTTCGATCCAGAAGTTATTTGAATTATTTCAAGCCTCTGTGCATGGAGTTGGGTGGCACTAGTAAACCCCAAAGGCACCAATTTTGAAGCTGTTGAAATATGCAACATTGGCTAAAAGGTATGATTTGTACCCTCTGATTGATGATTAAATTTGTATAACTAAATTGAAGCAATGATCATCGATCAGTGATAATGATCACATGAACATCAAGATCTTGTAAAGAGAAAAACATGCCTGCCTCAATGATCTTATCAACTTTTGCATCACTGATTCCTTTTATTTGCAGAAGCTCCTTCCTTGGAGAGTATGCAACCGATTCTACTGTACAGAGGCCTGCGTCTTTTAGCTTTTTTATGTCAAGGGCAGCAATACCAGATGCCTAAGGAAAACAGGAAAAAGAAAAGTCAAAAAACTGAAAATGTTCTACATCTCATATGAATCACTGGGATAGGCTGCCTTTAATTCTCCAGTGTTGATTTACATAGATTTACTGAAATATATGAAGTCATCATTTGTTGCAAACATGGGAAATCATAAGCAAACCGAAAAGCAAGTAAACTGGATATTTTCAATGCCAATTCCTCCTTAGGCACACTAAGCTCGTTAAACTACCTCAGCTCTTTTGAAACCTTTTAATCTTCACCACCACTAAACAAAGAACCACACTCCAACTGGCAAAAAGTTTCAAAATCTGCTATGCTTCTCATAAATAAGGCCAAGGCCGTGAAAAGTTTTATAACATTTGGGACAATGGAATGATTAGATAAACAGGACAAACATAGTGCTATCAATTTTGAATTCTGGCACAAACATTTTGTTCCAAGACAATCCATAAATATTTTTTTTGAAACCTGGCCATCTGATAGAGTCCCCTCATTTTCCAAAAATATAAAATTGCAAAATATTGGCAAAAACATTAATAAAAGTAATAATCTACCAAGTGATGAAATTATCAAAACATGGCATGGAATGTCGAGACCAATAAATAAATAAATAGCCAAAAATCAATAAACCATTCTTGAAAACTAAATGCAGCTCACCTTTTCTTCAAATAAGAAGCAGAATTTGCAAACTGGGAGACCCATTTAATGTGATGTGATGTTTAACATTCTTGGTTCATTAATTTTGCTTCCGATCATACAACTGGGTATTTTCACATCTCGAAACATCAAACACATGGGCTCTTAGGGTTCCCAGTAGCAGCTTAAATCTAATCTTAAAAATACCAGAACCCATTTCTTCAAAAGTTGTTATTCAAGAACAAAAACTTGAAATTCAATTGAAAAATTAACCCACTAAGCAATTTTGGAATGAACAAAAAGGCAAGGACTTTGAAAATACAAAAAGATATCCACCTTCTTTTCATAAATTCAAATGCGTGTCGTCAAGAAACTTAAACCCAAAATAAAAGAAGAAAAAAATTGAAAGAAGAAAGTGGGATTATGGACCTGAAGTTGCTCAACAGGAAATGGACCGTGCTGGATGTCTTCCTGTTCATCTTGTTCTTGCTGTATCGTCTTCTGCTTTTTCTGTTGCTCCATCTCTGTTTCTCTGTATGCGTTGAGTGTTTGTGTGTGTGTGTGTGTGTGTGTGTGTGTGTGAGAGAGAGAGAGAGAGAGAGGCGGTGAAATGCGAGGGGGAAAGCGAGGGTTTTGAAAGTGTTGAGAGGCGCCAAATATGGCGATTGAATGAAAGGTAGGAAGCTTCTCTTGTAAGCCTTGAGCTTGTTCTTGACTTCTTGTCAATGGGCTTGACCAGGACTCAAATAAGGTTTTATTTTAATTTATAAATTTTAATAGAATTTTTGTTAGGTGAACATTTGTTAAAGTTGGTTCTAAGTTTTGAAAGAACTATTTTCGACTAAAACAATCTTTTTGCGAGTAATATTTTAAGAATATGTTTGCTTTTTAAATTGTAACAAATTAAAAATTAGTGATTTAATTGAGATTTTATTGAAAGTTCATTCAATGTTTATAAAGTTTACCCTCCTCATTTTCCTTCACAGGTTTCGAGACACACACTTGCACTACATGTGGCTGAGATGGAGGAGATCTTCTTATGGTAGAATGTTTTCACTTTCTAAAAAATTTGTCTAGACGGTATCTAATCTCTGCTTAAATGTGAAGTGCGACTTCCACGCATAACACCTCATCCTCGTCTCGTCTTTGTGAGGCCTTCGCCAATGCCTCGTTTAGGCCCGAAAAGCTTGAATCTCGACCTCCATGTCTAATCACGCTTTACACTTTTTAAAACATTAATTGTTCCTCACCACTCATTTAGTTTATGTTTTATAAAGATTTTTGTAGATTATAAGAAGTAGGTCCTACAAAATATGTGGATAAAAAATAGATAAAAATTGTAGATCTTACAAAATATATAGATAAAAATAAGAAGAATTTTGAAACGTAACCAAAAGTAAATATTAAATTAGAAATATGACAACGTTTGATAATATTTGCAAATATGTCATTTTTTAGATGCAAAATTTCAAATATACTCTTTTATTAAAATGATCACTTATTTATGTGATTAATATTTAAGGGTAATTGATAGTCATATAATAACTTCTAAGAGAAGCTATCAATCTAAAACTCAACATATTAGTACAAAAAAATCGACAGTTAATTTTTTTGTTAAATATAATCGAGAGATTAATCTGAAAAATCGACATTTGATTTTTTTTTTTCTTTAGTACGATGATATACACAAATTTATATCACTTAATCTAGACGGATTGATTGTTTCAAAAATCACTGTATGTTTTAACGTATCACTTATACATCACTGAACTTTAAATATTTCTAGCTTTTCACTGTACAATATAAAAATGTTATCCATCTATTACTATTAATGATTCTGTCACTTAAGTTTAATGGTTCTGCCAACGTGGCAGACGGATGTTGGGTTAATTGTTCTAAAAATCACTGTACTTTTTAGCATTGCACATATATATCACTGAATTTTAAAATATTTCGAGCTCATCACTATACAATGTGAAAATACTCTCCATTTATCACTATTGATGATTTCGTCACTTGGGTTACGTACGAAAAAAATACAAACAACTAAAAAAAATATTCACTTACCTCCAAGTGGTCCCACCATGTGCAACATTTTGAATTTATTTATCATTTGTGGTCCTACTAGTGGGATAGCTATGTCCAAGATAAAAAGGAAATGTGCAATCGATGTGGGGCTCGGTTTTTTTTTCTGGTTTGGTGAAGAAATTGATTTGGAAATTGGAATTAATCTCATATAAGTAAAACATTTTTCATAACATAAGATTTCAATATCTGGCATCCACGTGTTTACTGATTGGACGATTTAGATGAGCGATTTGAAGACACGTTGGACATCCGTCTTCTACGTTGGCAGAACCGCAAGTGACAGAATCGTCAATAGTGATGGATAGAGAGCATTTTCATATTGTACTGTGAAGAGCTAGAAATATTTTAAAGTTTAATCATGTATACGTGACGTGCTAAAAAATACAATGATTTTTGGCATAGTCTAGACACTTATTTAATTTCAACTTTTAATTACTTAATGCCAATTTGAATTGAACATACAAAAAAAAAAAAAAAAAAAACTTTTATCTCAGAACAAATATTTTGATATAAAAAATTGTGGACATCGACCAGATGTATTCGATGATATTGACAAATCGTGCCTATTTTTATATCGACAAACAAAATGGGAGCCAAATCCTATTTTGTGTGCTCATTTTGTCGACGAAAAGACGAGTTTTGTGTTTATTTTTTTATCTGTTTTCGACCAAATGTAACCAATTTAATTTTCCGACAACAAAATATACAAACAAATTAGATCGATTTTTTTTTTAAAATTAAACTCAATAACTAATACAATTCATTAACATAAAAATTTAAATCGAAAAAAATTACTCAACAACATAAAATATATTGACAAAAAATAGAGATACAGTATATCAAATTTAAATTTTATGTAATCTACAACAAAAATACACTAATTTTCTCAATTTTTAATAGTTAATAACAAATCTGAAAAATTTCAAATCAATCAACTTCTTCAAATAGCTCAAAAACCATTGACAAATCTGACAATGTATTTGAAACTGGAATACGAATAAGAGAATTTAGTTAATTTTTAGGGATAATTGCATGAAATGTCCCCAATTTTTTAAAATCGTGAGAGATATGCCCATAACCTGAAAAAATAGCACCACACGTCTCCAACGTTTGAAAAAATTGGCATCGTATGTCCCTTTTAACATTTTCCATCCATTTTATCTGTTAAATCTCAGAATTGCACTGCACGGGCTTTCTCTCTCCAAATTAAGCGATTTGAGAAATTATTCACTGAATTTTCCAATTCATCACTCTCATTGCTATTTTTTTATTCATCCACCACATTTTCACAACTGAAAATTTTCAATTCATGTCTTGATTTTGCTTCACTCTCAGTATCCTCCACCGCTTCCGCTTCCACTTCTACTTCTACTTCCATTTCCACTTCCACTTCCACTTCCGCCACAGCCAACAATAAAGCTCTATGAGGGGCGGATCTGCACTGAGTTTTATCGTGGTATCTGTAAGCAACAACTTTGGCCTATTTTCCATTACATGCTACCTATGGGCGACCATGGAGATCGCTTTGACCGACAACATTGGCCGAAATGTGTAATGCCCAACAAGCAAAGGGAACCCTGATTTCCTCACCTACCAAACGACCTCTTTAGAAAAAGATTTCCTTTACAAAATAGAAATATTACGAACTCACCTCTCTTTGGGCATTTCATTGGTAGCTACGCTAGCAATGCTCACATTACTTGTCGTGGCCATCGCAAGCAATGTCGGCTTCTATTGCTGTGGTGGCAGAGGTTGGGTTGGAGGCGAGCGATACCCGTAATCCTCCGGGCGACATAAGCTACAAATGCATACTTTTTGTGGGATCTCTTGGCGTACACAACCAAATTTTCTATTGCATTTGCAGCCTGGTCTAGATCCCAATCAAAAACTTTCATAAAGGCAATTAAAAGCTTCGCAAAATCATGAATAGCCTTTCTAGCTGACTTGAATATGTCCTCAAAGGAAGAGTGTGTAAAAGCCTTAATTCTCTTATTTTCTTGCTCTATTATCCCTTAAGTCAATTATTATTCAACTTCTCTAGAACCTTCTCTTGAACTTGAATTTCAACAAGCAGAAGAGCTGAGCAAGTTAGTACTGTATTCGTTTCTTTTACTAGCTTATCCCTGTAAGCCCTCTTAATCTTATACCAACGAATCTAAACTTAAATACTTTTGCAAATTTAGTAAAAGAATCGAAAATATTTAAAGGTTGATTAAGAGGTTTAGACTTACCTGCAAATTCCATTTCCTGACTATGTGATTCCAATCTCGTCAAAATCAAACAAAATCCAATCGCTCAATTTGGAGAGAGAAAGCGCGTGCAGTGCAATTATGAGATTTAGCTGAGAAAATGGATGAAAAATGTTAAGATGAATCTATGATGCCTATTTATTCAAATGTTGAGGACGTATGGTGCTATTTTTTTAGGTTATGGGCATATCCCCAACGACTTTAAAACGTTGGGGACCTTTCATGCAATTATCCATAATTTTTATTAACAAATCAGTCCACGTCATTAATTTTTATTTTTTATTTTGTTAATTTTTTATTTGTTTGTATTTTATTTTTGTAAAAAAAAAATATTGTAAAATTTATTGACTTTAAAATGTATATAGTATTTTATCATATATTGGCATAAAATTATTCTATTTTACTGAATAATAAAATTCATTGAATAAAATGATATAAAATATTTTTCTCAAAATTCTTAATAGAACGTGTTTTCCAATTTTTTATTTTCAGAAATAATTTTTCAGAATAACAAATCAAACGCTTTTTCAACAATCCCAAAATAGACTCTCAAAACATCAAACTGAGA
The DNA here is from genome assembly GCA_030279155.1 of Forsythia viridissima. Classification (NCBI taxonomy): domain Eukaryota; kingdom Viridiplantae; phylum Streptophyta; class Magnoliopsida; order Lamiales; family Oleaceae; genus Forsythia; species Forsythia viridissima. The sequence goes on from CM059040.1 coordinate 465,171, forward strand.
GCCCGTCTGGTAGAATTTATAAACTAGTTTATTTGACCAAAAATTTTGCATTTGTAGCATGATATTTTTTACTATTCTTGGTCAAATAATTCATTTTGGTTAAATAAACTAATTTATAAATTCTACTAAACGGATATTAAAAATAAACTTAAAATTCAAAACTGAAATACAAAGACAACAATCCTTATTCACTATACTCAACAATGACTTTGAAAACTAACGGAAATGTGAGGGATTATGAGTAATAATTTCAGATGTTAAGTTAGAATATTAATCTAAACGATTTTACAAATTACAAACAAAACACTTTTTGTAAACCCATTGGATTAAAATTAAATTTTGGGGAATAAAATCCCTACAGTTCAAGTTTGTCCATCGAGATTAGAAAAACCTGACTGGGCAGCATTGATAAAAAAAAAGAAAGAGAGAGAGAGAGAAAAATGTATGATGCTCTACCTCAGGTCTATTGTTGGTCCCACATGCAAGGACCATGTTCCCCATCCGTACCCCTAATTAAAATCCAGTTTTGAAATTGATAAGCTTTTATTTTTTAATACATATAATAATGTACAAACATTCTTATCAAACATAGTCACAATCCATATTACAAGGTCAAACTAAATGCAAATTTTACTTTATACAATTGCAATTTCAGGTTCAAGATTTGAACTTCAAACTTTGATGGAAACTGACCCAGCTTTAATTTAGAGGCCAGAAACGAAGGTGACACCCGTAGAGGGCAACCAAGATGTCCCGCCAATGAAATTTGCGACAGTGAATTTGATGGCATCTGGCCTTCCGATGACATGAAAACCAGGCCAAGTTATTCTTCCAGAAGTTCCGGCCCCGGGGCCGATGTTTTCGAATTCAGCAAAGTAAAGTGTATTGTAAGTGGAACCACCAGCTCCTGGCCACTCCACCCAACCCCGAGACGCAATCACAGCATCAATGGTGGATTGCATCACAACTGCTCTTGAATATTCCTTCCAGGGCCGTCCCAAGTATGCACTTTTTCCACCTGAAAAATCTGATCCCCGACTGATCCTGCAATTCTGGACAGAGAATCCTGTGTTCTGTCCAGGATCCGACCGTCCATTCGCCATGATCACGTCATAGGCTCCACCACTGCGTGGCTGCCGAAGGATCAAATTACAGCTCTGGAATACGGCAACAGCGTTCCCGAATATGAAGTCGACTGTGCCATATATGTCACATTCGCGATAAAATTGACGAAGAGAGTGTGCATATAATGTGTCCTGGTAACCTGCCAGGCTGCATCTGTAGAGCACGGAGTGGTCTGAGGCAATCCTCAAGGCCACGGCTTGTCCTGCACTAGGTCCGGCCGTGTTCTGAAACCCGATGTCTCGTGCAATAAAGCCATCTCCGGTAATTGCTGACAAATGTAAGAAGATTATCAATGTCTCTGTCACTCTTAAATTGACCTCTCTACCAATGGGATCAATCTTATTCTTACCTCTCCACTCATAAATTGCTTGAAAGTTACCAGTTTCGACACTAAAGTGCCGGCTAATATGCATAAAAAATCAAATCAAACGAATTTTTATTTTTATGTTTGGAAAAAAAAGTTACGCAAATTAGGTTGAATATTGATGATGTACATAAGTTCCTAGTTTAGGTAGAGTTTGGTTCCTGCTTGCAAGAATCCATACAGGAAAATTGACTATTACGTACAGACACGGATAAGTACTTGTTAAAGAGGTAAAGTATAAAAAGACACGTCAAGTTGTTTATATGCTCTTGCAGAAAAAGACAGAGAGAGAGAGAGAGAGAGAGAGAGAGAGAGAGAGAGAGAGAGAGAGAGAGAGAGAGAGAGAGAGAGAGAGAGAGAGAGAGAGAGAGAGCTCACTAAATGTTGCAGAACCTCGAAGGGACGAGCTCCCACCACCAACACTACTACCCCCACTAATGATGGTTGAGTATTTTCCATCTCCAATTAAGGTAATTCCGTCCTTGTCTGCGTAAATTTTCTCACTGTAAACTCCAGATTTAACATGTATCACGAATCGGCTTCCTGTTGCAGCCTGGATTGCCTCAGAGATTGTTTTATAGTTCCCCGTCCCATCTTTTGCCACAACAGCATTTGCTTTTATTTCTGTGCTTTGAAGCAGTTTCCTGTCACCGACTGATATCCAGCTAGGGAAAATTCGATCCTCCATTAGACGCCGGCCTGAAATAGTTTTGGTTTTTCGATTTCCAGTGATTCGGTTCACCAGGGCAAGTGGATTACTGCCCAATTGTGATAGATAGTCCATTTTCTTGGAAATTTCAGCCATGAACATATTTGATGGAGCATGAGTCTCTGCTTCATCCTTGCAAGTTTGTTGAAATGTCAAGACAGCACTCAGCCATGTCTGGATGTCTTGTTTATGTTTTCTTGGTGATTTCTTAAGCGCGTACAAGGCTTGGTTGAGTCGTTTTACTGACATTTCGATCAGCTCATGACAATAATCTATGTACATTCATCAAAAAACAATAAAAAGACATACTTTATATGAGCTCGAAATTATAGTTAAAAGGGAACTATAGCACGATGGAAGAAAATGAAGTTAACATAACAGCAACACGTACCCATGGCCTTTCGAGCATGTTGGGCCTCTTGAGAAACGAAATGGACACCGAGCCGCTCAAAGTTAGAAACAGGCAGATTGCATTCATAGATTGTCTTGTTAACAAGGACAGACATGAAATCAGCCTGATTTCTTGAGCCTGATTCTGTCAGGGTTTCTACACACAAGCTTGGATATCTAGTGAACCTACATTGAACTCCTATTTCCTCTTCAAAAGTGTTTTTTGCAGACCAGGATACACTACTCAGACTTAATATTACTAGTAGCAAAAATACAGTCCATTCTGGGGTTGTCATTTGCCAAAAATGTGGATAAACTAATTTAACCAAGACTGGTATTTGTTGTGGGCTAAAATGAGGGGATTTGCTTAGGCTTTTGTAGGGAGGTTTCTTGTTCCTGCATGTTGAGCATCTTGTGTTAGTTCGGGTGTCAATTTCTTTGAGATTGATACCCACTTGGATGCATGAAATCACTATTCTTCTAATGACTTCATTGTGGATAATTAAACATGATTTTTTAATAGTAGAAATACACCTCAATACTAATATTAGAATTTCCATCTTAAAATATCAATCTTATTAAAAAGAGCAACCGCAAGATGATAGCTCGTTTGAACATATCAATATTAGAATCTAAATGCATGTTTGAATTTTACACAAATCAAATTACTCGTTTGAACTTATTGGATTTTGATATACAATATCAAAACTTCAGGTTTTTTTTTAGAAGGCTGAGTTTGTCAAAAGGAGTAGTCCAAATATTTATATGCTAGTTATAGTTTCGATATTTAATCGTTGTGAGATTTATCCCTTAACATATAACCCACACCATGGTGGATAAACATGGGTTTAATTAGATTATTTAGTGAAAATTCAATCATTAAGAATCCCAAATTTCTGAAATCTTGAATATTTTAGAGCATACATCTAGGTTCAAGAAAATGAAGATCATAGAACCCATTAAAAAAACCCACTTTTCAGTCTAGTACGTTTGAAATTGTTTTTTTTAAACTTATAAGTTGACCAAACATCATATTTATTCACACATATGTAAGACCCACTTTTTATAATCTTTAAAAAAAAAAAAAAAAGCCTTACCAAACAATTGAAATCTCATTGCAACTTCTTTTTTTTTTTTTTTGGTTTTTACATATAAAATTATTATTCTTGTAGTTTCTTGAATTATTAGAACACAGTTTGAGACAATTACGAAGAAGATGAAAGAACCCTACGGCTACAAACCCATGTTTCAATCTAAATCTAGACCCTCATTGCAATTTTTCCCCCACAAAAATGAGAAATTTAAGTTTAAACTATTAGAATTTTGAGTTGTAAACTAATGTCTCGAACTTCTTAACGTCCATTCACTATAATTTTGACACCAAAATATACTAAATTTTCTTAAGAAATGGAAATTTATCAATGTGTAATGCATCGACATGTCAAAAAATATATTAACGTTTTCTAATTTTTTAACAAGAAATAATGCATCAATGTGTTAAAAATTTATTTGAGGCAAAAGAAGTTTAACAAATCACGTCTGATCTCTTGAATTTCACTGCTTGTCATTTTGTAGCTATCAAAATTATACACCAAGTGGTATGCATGGTTTTATTTAATATAATCAACTTTGTTAATCATATTATTAGTGGGTCAACTCATAATCAAGTCAAGAAATGTATACATCAAAATGTGGACCCATGAAAACATCCAAGTTGATTTTAATTAGCAGGATGGTTACATTCAACAATATATAGCCATCTAATTAGTAGTGTTAATCCTTTGTGATTATTGTAATGTACACTAGACATCATGAAGCTTTCAATAATATATAATTTGATCCTAAAATAATATGACGTTTGCTAAATTGAATTTGATGAAATCATATAGAAATAGCCTAATGAAAACAATCCAATACTTCTTTTTTTTTTTTCTCTTTTTTGTTTATTATTATTTTGATATGACGTAAAAAATTTAATTAATTCTGACAATTAAAACTCTGTATTATCATCAAATTCAATATTGTCTTTTACTAAATTGAGTCAATTATTATTAATGATTTGATATTCTATCAATTTTTATACATCTTTCATTATTACAGATTATGTAAATATTTTTGTATCTTTCCTTTATTATTACATATTCTTGTAATAACTCTATAAATAAGACACTTCTTATTTAATAAATGGATTAATTTTATCAACGGTAACTGAAGTTACTTTAAAATTTCAAAATAGTCACTAAAGTATGAAATCCTTTCACTAATGGTCACTCTATTAAGTTCCTAATTTGAAATGGTGATGTGACATGATGATGTGGCATTTATTTATTGCATGGTAATCTATGTATTTTAAATAATATTCACTTTAGTTTATATATTTTAATTATATTTCAGTTAAGTATTCTAAAAATTGTATCTTAGGTCCTTAACTTTTTACATCTTTACACTTTGATACCCAAATTTTAAATTATCTTTCAGTTAAGTCCTACAAAAATTACATCTTAGGTCCTTTAACTTTTTACGTCTTTACACTTTGGTCTCCAAATTTTAAATTATCTTTCAGTTAATTCTTCTAAAAACTGCATCTTAGGTCCTTCAAATTTATACATCTTCAAACTTTGGTCCTCCAAATCCTAAATTTTAGTGGTCAAAATAAGTGAACTTTCAATTAAATCATTGACTTTACACTCAAATTTTCATTTAAACGAACAAAATAATATAATGGTTAATTTTCACCTAAACGAACAAAATAATATAATGGATAATTTCGTTTAGGTTAAAATTCGAGTGTAAAATCAATGATTTAATTGAAAGTGTACTTATTTTGACCATTAAAATTGTACTTATTTTGGCCACTAAAATCAATGATTTGGAGGACCAAAATTTGAAGATGTATAAAGTTGAAGGACCAAAGATGCAATTTTTAGAGGACTTAACTAAAAGATAATTGAAAATTTTGGGACCAAAGTGTAAAGATGTAAAAAGTTGAAGGACCTAAGATACAATTTTTAGAGGATTTAACTAAAAGATAATTAAAAATATAGGAACTAACGTGAATATTATATAAAGTATATGGACTGTCATGCAATAAATAAATGCCACATCACCATTTCGAGTTAGAAACTTAATGGAGTGAAAAAGATTTCATACTTTAATAACCACTACTGAAATTATTGAGCTTCAGTGACCATTTTGAAATTTTAAGATAACTTGAGTGATTGCTGATGAAATTAACCATTTAATAAATACAATAAAACATATAGAATTATATCTCTTTCTTTGTTTTAACATGGTGTCACAGTCTTAGTTGAAAAGAAAATTTTGTGGTTACTATTGATTCTTATTGTTGGTGGTTGTTCTATGGTCTCAAGAAATGTCTATTTTTTTTTTAAAGAGCACAAATTATGGCGATTTATTAGTGAAACAATTGATGCACCCTCCAAAGATAATGATGAAATAGATGTCAAAATTTATGAGCGAATGGATGAATGAGACAAGAACAATCAAATACTCAATTGGTTTCAAAATACTTGTATCAAACATCAAGTTTGAGCAATTTGGTACTACTAAATAAGTGTGAGATTTATGTGGGAATGGTGCTGAATGGTCGGGTGATCCGGCCAATTTTTCAAAATGTCGTTGACCAATTTTGGTGTGTAAATTATCAAATATAACCCTGACTTCTTCTCCGCTTATAATCATTTCAAACGATTTCAAATTCGTTTGTCTGTGAAAAAGAGAAGATTTCAAGGTTAGAATCTAACCAATTTCAATGTTATAATCCAACCTATTTCATTTATGTAAGAAATTTCATTTCAAAGTATAAATTCATCATTCTCCATCTTTTTCTTTTAATACACGGTAGAAATTGTGGATTTTGTAGTATAAATCATGAAAAAATGTATAAACTTGAGTATGAATCATGATTTTTACTTTAAATTCCGGCAAATCTGAGTTGATTTGAGATGGATTAATTGAAAAAATCAATTATAATCGTATAAAGCTGCGTTAACAGACTCATAGTCTGTTAACACACCTGTTAACAGATGGTCTGTTAACTGATGTTATAAAATAATGGTATTTTAGTCTATTCTACTTAAAAGAGACCTTTAAAACTTATTCGGTATAAGTTACGTTCTTTTGCGATACCGAGCGTTTGACAAGGTCATTTCAAAAATTCACCCGAGATTTATTGGCATAGCAGTACTATATTTCTGATGTTGCACATATGTATCAACCCTATAGTAATGTAAATCATTTGAAGCAATAACTTGGTCAATCTATAAATGATTTTCCCTCTCGGATGCATGCTATTTGGGACCAATTATCTCTCTCTAAGCTAGTATGGGATCATACATCTGATGTAACTAAATTAATCTATTGTTTGGTATTGTTAAAATTATTTTTAAGTACTTATAAGTTGTAGATCTTATAGAATGTATAGATAATAAATATGTAGTAAGTTGTGGGTCTTACGAAATGTGTGGATAAAAAATATGTTTGATCATTTAAAATTATGACAAACATGGGATTACAGAGATAAGATGAGGGATTATGCAGTTTTTCACACTTGATAATGATGAATATGAGTCTATTTGAGCCTCTTTTCTTCATTTGGATCTGTTTCCTAAATTGTGACTGTCGTTTTTGAATTGATTTATGAAGATACTCATCTCAGCATAACGAGATCTCATCAATACCAAGACTTTAGTAACAGTGTAATGGTTACTACGTCTACAAAACGTAAAGGCTTTTGTCACTATTGTCATATACTATGTCACCATATTCGAGAATGTAGAAAGAGGTTGAGTCAAATCATATATCAGAATTCAAACCCCAAGGACCAGTCATCTAAAACTACCACTGTCATTACTAATGTAAATTCATCATCTAATGGTACTGCAATTCGTATGCTTGAATCTCTTCTCAACACAGTTGACCTTAATACTATCAAGAAACCTTAGATAAGTCACGTACTTCCTCCTCTATTTTCCCTGCCATGTCATGCATATCTAAATCTTGATTCTTTGACTCTAGCTGTTGTAATCACATGACAACTGATCATTCTCTGTTCAAATCGCACACAAGTATCTTTCATGCACCTACTATTCGTACTAAGGATGACTCTAAAATGCATGTTAGTCATATAGGAGATATTTCCACCTCTAATCTATCTCTACATGACACATTTTTGGTTCTCAAGTTACATTTAATGGAAAATGATCTCCTCCCCATGGTGGGGGGAGTTATGAAGGCCACATGACACGTGTCATGTGTCCTTCATAACTCCACCCCATGGTAGGGAGGAGATCGTTTTCCCATACTTAATTTTATCTCTATGAGTCAATTACGTAATCTTGGTTTTGACTTAGACTTTTTCTTGTAGTGGTTATCGTGTTCAGGATATACTGATGGGGCAGATACCTGGGATGAATTGTAAAGTTGGTTGTTAATTTGAACTCACATTTTTTGCATCTTCCTAATCAACTGTAAGTCATTGTGTTGTTTTAGTGTTGTCCGAAACTTGTCATTCTCGTAATGGACACGCGTCATTATCTAAATTATGTTCATTAATTCCTAGAGGTATTTTAGAGAGTTTGTCAAAAATAATAAAGTTGATTGTGTATCTAGTCAACTCGTAAAACTAATTTTAAGTTGGTATACTGTAGTTTGGTATATTTTTAGGAGAAACAGTATATTTGGTCTCCAACCTTTCAAAAATGTAAGTAATATACTCTTAACCTTTAAAAATAGCACTGGACATCTCAAATGTTTGAAGAAATGGGCATGGTAAGTCATTTGTGACGAAATTGTCATCTCCTTTAATTAAACAACAAAAAAAAAAACAAGAAAAAAGGGAAAAAAAGAATAGAAAAATAACCAAATATACCCTAAAAAAATAAAAAATAACAAAATGGTCATCTTCTTTATCAAATCCCAAAATCTCAAAATCCACAACCACCACCCAAAAAAATCCAAAAATCTCAAAATCCACCATTCCAAACCAAGAAGATTAAGGGTGAGTTTGATTTTGATTAAAATTAAATTTTTTTGTAAAAGTTTATGAAAGATGTTGAAATATGTGGTTAAAAATTTATAAAAAGTTGTGGGTCCGTGGTTAAAATTAAGGGTTAATTACACTAATGGTCTCCATTCTTTCAGGTTTGTAACAATTTCATCTACATTCTTTTTTTAGCAAATATCATCTTCATTCTTCTATTTATACTCACAAATGGTCCCCAAATCACTATTTTCATTATTATGAAAATTCTATGACAATTTTATTCCTTGACTCAAATAAATTAAAATGATAAGAAAAAATACAATAAAAACATTGCAATTGGACCCTTAACCTTTTTAAAAGTACAAATAAATCATAAACAACTTTATTTTATTCACATAAGCGTTCTTCCCCAACTCACCACCACCACCACCACCACCACCACCACCACCACCACCACCCCTCTCCTTCTTTGTCGGCACCGGTGGCAGAAGCCCTGGAGTCACTTGAGGCGCACTACCACCACCAGTCATTGGTGGTGAGTCAGACTCTGTGTTACCACCTAGTGAACTAGACTCAGTGCTCTCATTTGTCTTCCATTTCCATGCTTTTTTCTTCAAACAAAACTTGTAGAGATTTTCTGTAAATTTATGGTTTTAAGAGCTATTAAAACCAGATTGACACCAGGAGCAAAGGGGGTCCAAGAGAAAATCATATTGACACTAGGAGCAAGATGAGCCAATTTCTTATCTGAATTTGAATTCTTGCTTTTCATAGTCCCAATTTTAATTAAAATTTCCCTGAATAAGCGACATCTTGTATGGCCTATAGTAATAAGATGTCTTACAATTGGGGCACATATTCAAAGCCTAGAAATCATTACCACATCCACCTTTCGATTTACTATTATTACTGTGTGTCTCCTATCCCACCATTTTTCCAGCAACAGTGAACCCAGAACAATGTCGTTGTACCATGACGTCTCATCTACAAATAACTGCAAATAATCCTCCATCACACACACTTCAAGATTCCGAGCGGTGAAATTCTCTTTGATTTTTCGGAAGGAAAATGGCTTATGGGAAAAAGGCGGATTTTATTTAGATGAGCTGGCGGGAGAGGAAACACACTGGAGTTCCTTTCCAGTCCATGCGAGCATTGGCGAATGCAGAAGTTTCACGGGTGGAGCTTGGGATATTGGCTACCGGGCTTCCGCTACCGGCGCCGGCAAAGAAGGAGATGGGTGGTGGTGGTGGAGGTGAGTTGGGGAAGAATACTTATTTGAATAAAATAAAATTGTTTAGGATTTATTTGTAATTTTAAAAAGGTTAAGCGTCCAATTGCAATGCTTTTATTGTATTTTTTTCCTTATCATTTTAGTTTTTTTGAGTCAAAGGGTAAAATTGTCATAGAATTTTTAGAATAGTGAAAAATAGTGATTTGGAAACTATCTATGAGAATAAATAGAAGAATGTGGATGATATCTGCTAAAAAAAAGAATGGGGATGAAATCATTACAAACCTGAAAGAATGGGACCATTAGTGTAATTAATCCTAAAATTAATTATTGACTTTGATTTTAACTTTTTAGCAAAATTAAAAGTGAAAACAAACACACTCTAAGTCTAATGGATTGGTTTAAAAAAAATACTCAGATTTTAAACACAAAGATAGTGGTGATGGACTCTGTGTCAGCAGCGCTCCAAAATGGGTGATTTCAATGCTTGAAAAGTATGAGTTTGATGTTAAAGTTTTTAAAAACAAAACAAGTGCAAAATGGTCAAGGGCCTACTATAAGGAAAAATGATGGAAAATGTGATGATTCTTGGAAGAACTTAATCGGTGGAAAATCCCGATAAATGGTGGGACAATAGATCAAACAAGAAAATCCCAAATAACCGACTTTAAGCACAAGGAGATAAGCGAAGAGCTATGGTTAACAGCTCACCAGATTGAGCATTCTCTAGGTTGCCACCATTGAAACATGACCTTGATTTTGGTGCTGGAAAGATGACTGCACAGTACGAAATCTATTTGAGACGATCGAAAATGGTATGCGTTGTGACCGTGGAGAACTTTATAGAGTGGTTATGTATGTCCTATCTCAGTATCTAAAATTTCGAGATGTGAATTTTGATACTCCATAGGCATTGCAGATGCTGTTATAGATTTTGTGATATAAATTTATTCTATAGATCTTTTTGTTTGAAGTAATGCCCTGGATCTTCTTGGTTTGGGGTGGTGGATTTTTGGATTTTGGACTTTGATAAAGAAGATGATCTCTTTGTTATTTTTTATTTTTTTGAAATATTCTTTACATTTTTGAAATGCTGAAAACCAAATATGCTATTTTCTCTTAATATTTTACCAAACGATGTAAAAGTTTGAGTAAGTCGTTCTTCCCCGGTGCAAATTAACCAACTTATGCTATCACTATGTAGTACGTAATTTTTGACAAAAGTACTTTAGTTGATGTTTCTGCTTAAACTAACACACGCTAATTTAAATCTTAACAATAATAATTACTACATGGAGGATAATGATGCGACTGTGATGATGATTTTGTTGGTGCATATACTCTTTATCACATATTACATAAATTATTGAATTTGAGTCGATATAAAAGTAGAGGCGGGACAAATTTGAACGTTCATTATCAAATTAAGGAACCTTTATGCATGATGATGAGAGGTTAGTCACACATTAGATGACTTTAAGCAACAACTAGTGCACTGATAGTTACGTACCTCCAAACAATTTATTAAGCCAATGGGCTACTACAAAACCAAAGCAATTGCATGGCTTAAATTATTATACGGGTCTATTTTAGAAAACGACTTAATGCACTTTTTGCATAATTAATATTTGATTAATTTTATTTGTAAAACAAAAAAAATTTGTTTGCTAATTGAAAACACGATTTATTTCAAATATGATAACAAAACCATAAAAAACTTATTACAAATGCAATGAAGAGGCTTTTTTTAATCTAAATAAAAGTAAAAATACAATCGAACTAACTTGAGAAGTTGAAAAAGGACGAGGGTATTTCAAGAGCGTTACTTGAATTATGTCGGTTTATTTTATTTTGAATTATTAAAAGAAATTTAAAAATTTTCTAACGTATATAAAATAAAATGAAATCATTGGTCAATTATCTACGTAAGAAATGTTTTGGTAGCATGGACCGTGAGCACGTTTGGAAGGATTTTTTCAAATTTATAAGCTGGTCAAATATTTTTTTATCTATACATTCCGTAAGATTTAAAATTTTTATCAACTTTTTATCTACACATTCTATAAAACCACTGCTTATAATCTATAAAAAAAAATAATAATAAAATTCATCAATCAAACACTAACACATCGAGGTCTTATCAAAGCATTATTGGCATTTAAAGGGTCGAGCTGGAAGATTTATGGGATTGATAATCCACAAATCACTTTTTCTTTTCCTAAATGAAATTGAATTTCAGTTTTAATCATCAACTTTTCCTTTGAAAAAAATAAAAATAGCGACGTTTGTCTTGGACAAAGTTTAGTACGATGGGAAAGTAAATTGACAAAAAGATACAGGACTTTTGCAGGGGCAAATCCAGACAAGAGTTAATAAATAATTTCAAATCAAGTTAATATATGAAAAAAATAGAACTTTCATATAAAAATTGTGTTTTTTCAATATTTTTTTCCTATACTAAAAGAAAGAAAATTTTGAGCTAAAGGAGATTACAGCACAGAGACTCCCAAGTATCCGTCCCTGGACTCTTGTTTCAATACGTCGGTGAAATTGATTATTGATGATAAATATTTTTCTTTTCTTTCGAGTACGATTGTAATAGTGAAGGAGACCTGCAAAAGATGGCGGGGGCTTTTTTCTCCGTGTCTACTTCAGTGTGATAATCATTATATGATTAAAACAAATGTGCATAATACCAATATGGAGTGTATAAGAGTTGTGTATTCTGTTTTTACCTTGAGGGTTGACCTCTATTTATAAGGATGACCTGCAGTTATTGATGACGGGTGTCCCTTCATCTCCCTCATTATTAGGAGTTAATGAGGAATGTTTAATCTTCTCAATTGCTGGTGTTTCATTTTCTCAATTGTCGATGGTAACTGTCATTTTATAGATCGCCTATCTGGCTGGCCTAATGGCAATTGGGTCATTGTTATCTATCTGTGAGAGACAAGCTTATGATACCAACGAGACGGACGAGTTAGTGCGGCGGACGTGCCAAGACGTGCTATTATTGACAGACAACATATAACAGATGTCATTATTCCTATCATCATAAGCTCCTATAGTTTTCATAGACTGTCGTCAATGGAAAGTAGAAATAATCTACTACACCTGCTTCTCTCTAATTTTTCAAACAGAGGCTCATTACCTTGATTTTTAAACAGGGGCTCATCGTCTTGATTTTCGGACAGAGGCACATCGCCTTGATTTTTAAACAGAAGCTCATCACCTTGTTTTTCAGATAGAGACTCATCGCCTTGATTTTTAAACAGAGGCTCATCACTTAGTTTTTCAAACAGAGGCTCATCGCCTTAATTTTTAAACATAGGCTCATCGCCTTGTTTTTCATACAGAGGCTCATTGCCTTGATGGTAAATATAGGCTCATCGCCTTAATTTTTAAATAGAGGCTATCGCCTTGATTTTTAAACATAAGTTCATCGCTTTGTTTTTCAATAGAGGCTACTGCTTTGATTTTTAAACATAGGTTCATCGCCTTGATTTTTAAACAGAGGCTATCGCCTTGATTTTTAAACAGAGGTTCATCGCTTTGTTTTTTGGACAGAGGCTCATCGCCTTGACTTTTAAACAAAGGCTCATCGTCTTGTTTTTCATACAGAGGCTCATCGCCTTGATGATAAATATAGGCTCATCGCCTTGACTTTTAAACAGAGGCTCATCGTCTTGTTTTTCATACAGAGGCTCATCGCCTTGATGATAAATATAGGCTCATCACCTTAATTTTTAAATAGAGGCTATCGCCTTGATTTTTAATCATAGGCTTATTGCTTTGTTTTTCAATAGAAGCTACCGCTTTGATTTTTAAACATAGGTTCATCGCCTTGATTTTTAAACATAGGCTCATCGCTTTGTTTTTCAATAGAAGCTACCGCCTTGATTTTTAAACATAGGTTCATCGCCTTGATTTTTAAATAGAAGATATCGCCTTGATTTTTAAACATAGGCTCATCGCCTTGATTTTTAAACATAGACGCATCGCCTTATTTTTTGGATAGGACTTATCGCCTAGCTTTGTTTTTTTTTAAATAAGGTCGGCTCACCTCTTCTGGCGGCTCGGCTTGCTTCTTTTTTTTTTTGCTTGGCTTGGCTTTGGCTTGGCTCGCCTTGTTTGACTGTCGCAGTAGTTGTGAATGTTTTTGTCTCAGGTCAGGTACAATAGGTGCACCAGGACTTCCCAACTAGCCAGATCCTTCATTGGTACACTCATCGTTTATCCACCGTAGATGGTTTATTTTCTGCTTGCCTTTATCATCTCGAGGTTCGGCCTCGTCCTGAGTATTTCTTTTGTTAGACTCAGGTTCCTTTCGATCTTTCATGCTTTTGATAATAAAATATGCTTCCTCAGCGTCCACATACTTATCCCATCTCCTTAGTAACTCATACATCGTATCCGACGGGTTTTTGGATAGTGACATCTTGAAAGGACGACTTCGAGTTCCACTCATCATCGTAGGAACTACAGCAGACATCTGTAAATCTTTAATTTCCATTGTGGCTCTATTGAACTGGGCAATAAAATCTTTCAGCAGTTCATCCTTGTCTTGGGTCAATTGTATTAGACTGATGGTAGTTTTCTTAGCACGTTTGCTGCTGGCAAAGTATGCAGCAAAACATTTAGAAAAATCGTCAAATGTATGGATCGATTTTGGGGGAAGGGTAGCTACCCAGTCCCTAACCTCCCGCCTAAGTGTTGACGGGAAAGCCCTGCACATAATCGCATCAAGAGTGGCTTGTAACCTCATCAAGTTGACAAAAGCCCTGAGGTGATCGAAAGGATCAGAGGATCCGTCGTACTTCTCCATCTTTGGCTGTTTGAAGTCTCGTTGCAAGGGGACTAACATCACTTCTAAGGAAAAATGATCTTCTTCCAACACCATAGACTGTTTGCCTACTATTTTTGTTAGACATAACCTTAGTAATTTTGCGACCCATCATGTCTTCTAATCGTTGTTCCAGGCTTAACACTGGTGTTCTAACCACTGTAGGCGTGGGCATCTATGACGGTTGTCCCCAATGTGGATTTGGGTCAGATGTCAATGAATAAAAGTAAGGTGCGGAAGGTGGAGCCAAAGAAACTAGAGCCAACTTTGGAGCTGCCGTTACGGTGTTTCCATTGATGGAAAGTTATGAGCCTGGGGAGGAGCCCCTGGCGGTGAGGGCCCTACTGGTGGAGGGCTAAGACTCTGGGGTAGAGCCCCTGGTGGTAATGATCCTACTGGTGGAAGGCTAGGACCCTGTAGTGGCTGAGAAACCGTAGCATTCCGAACCTGGAATAGAGCCGTTAAGGCCGCTACCTGAGCTTGCAGTGTCGCAAGTTGAGTAGCAGAGGAAAATTCTTGCTGTGGGTGGTTAGTGGCAGTATTGGACTCTGTGTCAACATCCCCGATAGGGGCTGGTGGAGTGGTTATATTTTTAGCTCTTCTAATTCAAGCCATAACTTTTTGTGCAGAGTTCCCATAGACGGCGCCAAATGATGATAAATATTTTTCTCCTCCTTCGAGCATAGCTGTGACAGTGGTGGAAACCTGCAAAAGATGGCTGGGCTTTTTTCTCCCGTGTCCACTCCGGTGTGATAATCAGTATATGATTAAAACATATGTGCAGAATAGCAATATGGAGTGTATAAGAGTTGTGTTGTTCTGTTTTTACCTGAGGGTTGGCCTCTATTTATAGGGATGTCCTGTAGTTATTGATGATGGGTGTCTCTTCATCTCTCTCATTTGATGACGGGTGTCCATTCATCTCCTTCATTATTAAGAGTTAATGAGGGATATTTAATCTTCTCAATTGTTGGTGTTTCATCTTCCCAATTGTCGATGTTAACTGTCGTTTTATGGGTCACCTGTCTGGCTGGCCTAATGGTAGTTGAGTCATTGTTATCTATCTGTTAGAGACGAGCTTATGATACCAACGAGGCGAGCGAGTCAGTAAGGCGGGCATACCAAGACGTGCCACTATTGACAGTCAACATATAACAGCTGTCATTATTTCTATCATCAATTATGAAAGAATGTATTTAAAAAAGAATTTGAATATTGTTGATCTCGAGATCTGCACTATCCACAATCAACAGATGTTCAATCAATCTTCTACCAACATGTATGCTATCTGTACACTTGGACAATCGTTAGACACCAAGATCACTGAAAAAAAAGGGTTGGCGATCGTTGGTACTCAACGATTAAGTCAACTACCGGTTATAAAATATATGGGTGTGAGAGAGACAAGCAGACAGAGATTTGAACAGAGTTTATGGGTAGAGAATAATGCGTACCTTGAAATGAACATAAATATGTTATTTATAGGAGAAGAGTTCTAATTGATTTAGGGAAGTAATCAATTAGAAATCTAATCAAATTCTCCCTCCTTATGAGATAAGGAATAATTGAATGTAAACGCATTCTCCTAGATTTCTGTCTTGATTTGTGTTGATTTCTAATATTGCGTTGCTAATTATTAGGGGATCAAGATGGATTTTCTTGTAGGAGTTTGTCGTGTCAATCAAATACAATCTTTCTGAACATATTTCTTTGGTTGTCCAAAATATCCGATTGCTTGGAAAATTATGCGAGGTGCGAAGGCCATTGACGGAGGCCGTAGGCTTATCATGGCGGCAAAGTTCTTCGCGGTCTTTGTTTGACAAGACAATGGATGGCGAAGGCCAACTATGTTGTGTTTAAGGGTTTCGCCTACCACGGGTTATTGGGACGAGGGCCAAGATGGCCTTCGCCAGGCCTTCTTGCTGATGTGGAGCCTTCGCCAAATCCACGTGGTAACAAATTTAAAAATAATGACAAAGAAGAAGTTAATTCTTCTAGTAGATTTGATCATCTATTATGTAACTCCAATAAATGAAAATGCTTTTAAGTGGATATTCGATTAGTAGTGCATTTGTTATTGCAAAAAACATGTTCTTAATATCTACTATCCGAGTCTTCAAAATACTATGTTCACTCTTTAGTCCGTCTATTAGAGTGTACTTTAGTGAATCGTGTCGAGTGCATTCCGAATGGACCAGTATATCTACTCAGGTTTCATTACTTTTACTGTTTAGACGAGTCATTCACCAAATTACGAAATAGATGACCATATATGATCCCATGAAATTGTTTGTATAGCTTCATTTCGGTCATTAACACTTGTTTAGATTGTAGATTACCAAATTTATGTTCCGCCCTTGAACGATTTATGCACACATTCTATAATTATCATGGTGATAATGTATGCATGAAATTGTGCTTTTCAGGACATTAGGCCTAAACACGAGCTGGTTGCGATTACATAGTTCATTTTTAAGGATGAATCCCATGTTCGTTTATTTTAAGATCAAACTCAAGACTCAATATGTATAAAGGGTTCAAGTGAGGTTTTATGACATTCTTCTACCTCCGCAACAAATTCAGGCTCGATTTCACCTTGAGAAACTGTCCCAATAAAACCTGTGTCGCCTCCTTGTTCAGCTTGAAGCAGTTTCCTGTGCACTGGATATTTGAAGTCGTGAAGCATTGTGATCATGTTAGAAATGATTTTCAAGCGATTGTTGATGACTTGGGTGGAATTGCGGATCGTGCTTTTCATTTCTTCCAGGACATTTCCAGTACATATTTCAATCTTCATTAGCTCATCCAAACACGTTTCTTGATCAGTAACTGCAGTGCCGAGCCATGTCCTAACTTTGCTGATAATGGTTGTCGAAAACTCGTCCCTGGCGCCTGTCTGAAGTGATGAAATCGACATGTTGACATGCTCAATCGCGTCCCTAATGAGGAATTCACAATGAAGTGATGCATTTGGCATTGAAGAGTCATTATGATTACAGTTTTCAGAGGAAATCAGCCTTTGTGGCAAATAAGACAGATCCACAAGCTCATCGATCGCAACTTGGAGGGATACTATGAAAACTTCTTTTGTGTCCGAAATATTGAGAAAAGACATGCTCGTAAAGCATGATTCATGATACAACGTCGTATTACATACCATTTTGATGGAATCTGTGTCTATGGCGGGACGAGGGGAATTATCTGCAGTGTGCGTTGGAAGACCAATTCCACATACAGCACCAATGATGATCAAAATCAGGACAATGGAGGATATGGCAATTATAATCAGGCGTATCTTTGTTTTTCTGCGATATTCTTGCTCTTCCAATTCATTGTTCTTGTTGTTCTCGAAAATGTCATCTGAGTATTCCATTTCATTTCTTTGCTCTTCAAAACATTTATCATCCTCTGCACTCTTGAAACTGTCAACTGTCTCAACTGAGGACTCCATTATCTTCCTCTGTCTCAATATTCACTTACTTTTCGGAAGGTGAAACAGAATACGAAAACTGAAAAAGAAAATCTTCGATTCTTCAGTTTCAATAGACGATATATTTAATTTAGCAAAGCATGTATAATATAATGCTGATAATTTCAAGGTAACAAGAAGATGAACACACGCATAACGCGTTCTAAGAAGGGGACTAATCGAGGGAAAGAAAAAAATTCCATCTTATTATAATCTCATATTTAATCATACATGTCAAGACTTAAGCCGGAGTATTACACCTTCAAAAGTTATA
Source organism: Forsythia viridissima (assembly GCA_030279155.1). Classification (NCBI taxonomy): domain Eukaryota; kingdom Viridiplantae; phylum Streptophyta; class Magnoliopsida; order Lamiales; family Oleaceae; genus Forsythia; species Forsythia viridissima. Next base: position 483,583 of record CM059040.1, read on the forward strand.
AAATTGAGTACTAAACTTATAGATTAAGGAAACATTGTTTGACCCATGTTCTATGAAAAATCCAAATAGGATAGAAACAACACAAAGATGAACTGTTTCTTTGTTATATACAAAATTTGAATAAGACAGTATTTTTGTTAAAAAAGGCAAACATTACACCTGTGCATTCTCATTTTGTCTCTATACTGACTAGCCATTTCAACTGCTCCAATGTTATCTATGTATGGCTGGCCGGCAGAATTAACTTTTAGCTTAAATTTACAAATGCTGGTTGGGCAGAAATCACGTCGACCTACTCCCAGGCTCAATGCTGCTTCATGATTTAATCACAAGTTCAATGTGCACATGTATATACACAAGAAACAGGCTTTAACCTGCTCCTCAGGAGGACCTGTTTCTCTTGAATACAAGTCTCCTTGACGTTATTCATGCCCTTCGTAGGAATTATGAAACGAAAGAAAGAAATAAAGTTAATTTTGATTTAGGTTGGAGCTCTGAAATAGAAATCCTTCTGTCAAATTCAGTTTAGCAACAGAAATAGCTTTTATCGGCATAATATCTCTATAAAAGAATATCCTAATCTTGAAATCCCTGTATTTTGTACTCAACTAAAGAAACATGGCACTTCATCTGAACATCCCGAAACGGACAGGAACTTTGTCAGACTTCAACCAAGTATCGCCTTGCAAGAAGGGACCAACAGTGAATTTCAAGGCATCTTCCCTCTTAATCACTTTGTAACCCGGCCACTTGACTCTGCCAGAAGTACTAGATCCCGGCCCTTTGTTGTTATACTCCGCGTAATAGAGAGTCTTGAGGGCAAAATCACCATTCCATTCTAGCCAACCCGCAGGTTGAATCAAGTCACCAATCTGTGTTTCCATTATAACGGTTCTTGAGTATTCCTTCCACGGCCGGCCAAGATAACTCTTGAATTTCGCTTTCTCAGGCTCCAGTCTATCATCAGCCAAAATGTGACAGTTCTGTAGTACAATCCCTGTGGTTTCCCTTTTGTCTACCCTTCCTTGAGCTGTAACAATATTTTGCTGGTTGTCCATCGGTTTCCTCACGTAGATCATGCAATTCTGGAATATAGCTGCTGCATCACCAAAGATGAAATCAACTGTACCAGTTATGTAGCAGCTTCGATAGAATTGTCTATGAGTTTGAGCATATAGGGTGTCCTGGTACCCCTCCATTCTACAATTAAGAAAAATTGAGCGATCAGCCTGCACGCGAAGAGCCACTGCTTGATGCTTTTCTGGACCAGCCGTGTTTCTGAATCCAAGAGATTGTGCCATAAATCCTTCACCTAGAGCGGCTGCCAATACGCATAGACACGATTAATTAGGTTCTCAATTATAAATTATGGCCAAAAGATGCATTTTCTTTTTCCTAATTACATACCAAAAGTTGCAGTTTGGAATGTTGGCACCCCATCAACAAAATTTTTGCTGCCAGTGACAATGCTCTTCTGGGATCCTTCGCCATACATGGTAATGTTTTCCATCTTTTTAGTAACTATAACATTCTCTTCATAAACACCTTCTTTGACATAAATCACATATCTACAATATTGTAAGCAACAGAGAAAATAGAATTCATCGTACAGTACATAAAATCTAAGAAGACAAAGGGGAGAAATTAAAAAAGTGCATACCGTCCTTTATATTTTCCAGGCATTGCATTTAATGCTGCAGTAATGGTCGTATAATTTCCACTACCATCTTTTGCCACAGTCACGTTTGGAGCCTGCTTCGGGCCATCTGCTTTAAGAATTCTCCGGTCTTCCTCGTTTATCCATGTTGGGAATCCATCCTCGTCTGCTAAAAGATTTCGTTTGAGATTAGGTACTTGAAATTTGGAAAAGATGGAAGAAACTTGTGAGACAACAGCTAAGGCATTGCTGCCAAGTTCCTTGGCAGTTTTCAACAATTTCTGCAGTGCAGCCTTCTCCTCTCCATCAGGGAATCCATCAATACACGTCTGTTGGTAAGACATTACGGCACTCAACCAATTGTTAATATCAGGCGTTCTCAAGGAAATCTTGGCCAATTCCGTGCTTTCAATAGTCGAAATGGAACTATTTAATTCTTCTTTGGCATCATTGAGCAGTTCCAAACAATCATCAAATGCAGCCTTTTTCAGGGGCGTGTCAAATTTGATACTCTTGGCATTTTCAATAACTTCATCAATCCCCTTGTAAACAACAGCCATTGAGGCCTTGAGGATGGCTTTGGGTTGAGTGGCTGCTTTACCCTTGACTGTCTTGAGGAGACTATCCTCACATGTATCCTTGTAATCTGTAGCTGCACAAACTGTTTTCACAGCCTTTTCAGCTGTGATGACAGGTTTCGGGGCAGAGGGGGCATCTTTCTTGGGTTGGTGACTGGTAGTATCCGCGTTTTTCTGATTGTAAACAACGACACCTATAGCAGCAGCAACGACAAGGATGATGAAAACACTGGAAACAATAGCAGTTGTGATTCTTCTCCTTATCTTCTGCTGCCTCTCTTGTTTTCTTCGTTCTGTAATGAGGTCGAAATCCTGGAAAGCCATTTGGTTATTTGCAAGTGAGGCAGGAAAAACTCTGCCTTGGCCTATTTAGACTGAAGCCAAGGCAGTAAGAATGAAAAGTTTTCCCCCCTTGTTTTTAGTATCCTCTTCTTAATGGTTTTTTTGTTCCTTTCTTCCTCTTCTTGTTTTTCTAGCAAGAGATGGATTGGAGAAATTTCAGGTCCTCTCACTAAAATGGTTTTCAGTTAAAGGAAAACTGATTTTTCTACCTATTTTTCTTCTCCTCCTCCAATTCTCCTTTAAATATGCACCATTTCTCACAAGTAGTACCATCATACTAAAAACTGCATGTGTCAACTTCAAATTCATTTGATAAATCAATGGTTGATTATTCAATCACACACATAACTCAATTGGCGATGGATTGGTGGTATTTTTTTCAGTTTACTATGATTTTTTTTACTTATGTTTTAAACATAGATAAACAAACCGAGGCCACCTAGCAGGTGAGGCACTTACTCAACTTTCTACGTAATTTATTTTGTCTTAATCAACTGACTTCATTTCTTTCTATTTAATCACTCACGTAATATTTTTGTTTCAGTTCCACTTTACGCGGAGCCTATTACACCATGCGGAGGCCGCATGGAGAAAAAACCCGCCCTGATTACTAGCAGGACGGGAACGAAAATCATGGTCCTCTGAATATTTTTTTTTCATATTTTAAAATTTAAATTGTATGTAAAAAAAATATTAATAATTAATTAATTAATTAAAAAAGACGATAAAATGGAGATTTTTCAATATTCTTCCCGCCCCACCCCTCCCCTACCTCCGCCTCCCAAAAATCCCCTACCGGACGGAAATGGTATTGGTCACCCCGGTCCCGCCCATTACCATCCCTAAGATATCCTGCCACAATATCTCCTAAGAGGCACCGCATACCGAGATTGTTCTCTTATAGGGTATGTGTCAGTCTATCCTTGTCCGAACACACCGCATGATTTTCTACACGTGGAATGAAAATAAGATTCGAAAAGGGCATTGCCCGACTCGATATGAACAAAGTAGTCTAGTAGGTGGATTGGCTTCTATCCGACTAGTAGGACGTGCGGACCTCCCCTTAGCATTAGGATAGGTACGTTTTCAATTAGCAAATTATAAAGAAAGAGAACAAGTATCAATTGAAGTACTATATTTTTTATATATACGAGAAAAACTATAAGAACATGTTTCAACACAATTGAACAACCAATCAAGATTATCATGATTATTGGACAAATATCACCACCCCATATTCATATTCATCAAGTTCCATAAAAAGAATCAATGCCATGACAAAATAAAATTTCTTCCTATTCATTACATACAAAGTTCAATACACGAGCCCGAAAGTTTTCATCTCAAATTGCCAAGCCCGCAGTGTACTTAACTCCAGTCGAAGGTAGCCATGTATTTCCAATTATGAACTGAGACACTGTGAAAGTATTTGCTTGAGCTGAGTCATTAATTGCATGGTAACCGGGCCATTTCACTCGACTTCCCATGCCAGCTCCCGGGCCGTAATTCATGTATTCACCATAGAATAAAGTATCAAATGCAAAAGTCTCATTCCATTCGAGCCATCCTTCGGGCCTAATGGCATTGCTAATGTATGATTGCATAATTACAGTGCGTGAATATGCCTTCCACGGCCGGCCTAAGTAGGTTGCTGTGGAGTTCAATGATGCGACCACATCGGGCTCAGCTGATATGTTGCAAAACTGGATCGAAAAGCCCGTAGGTTCAGCAGGACTCTTTCGGCCATGGGCAGTTATGGTATTTTTCTGATTAGGAAGGCCTTTTCGGGCCAGAATTTGACAGTTTTGGAAGACAACCGTACCATCACCGAACATAAAATCAACTGTCCCAGTAATTTGGCATTCTCTATAGAATTGTCGCATGGAATGTGCATATAACGTGTCTTGATATCCCCTCATACCACATCGATACAACACCGAGAGGTCGGAATTTGATAGGAACGCAACTGCTTGGTGCTTTTCGGGGCCGGCCGTGTTCTCAAATGTTATGTCTCGTGCTATGAAACCTCGCCCTTTAACAGCTGCATTCGTCACATTAAACATAATTATAAAATGCTACACTAGTCTATCGAGTCCATGTGTACATTTATGCGTACCTTCATTCAATAGTGTAGACATAACCTAACATTAAATTTTCTTACAAGGTTGTCACATGATAGAAAAACATGGAGCCCATTGCAACATGTACCCTAGCAAGCAATATGGGTCGTGTTATAAATAATATCTTAGTATGGATAATATTGGACCAATAAATTATATGGTCAATGGTCCAATAGACCAACATGCCATGACATTAAAAAATAAAAAATAAAAATCTTATATTACTGTTTGACAATAGAAATTTATTCAATTCCAACCTAAAATATTTAATACATCACCTCCACATTAAATGTAACAATTTATATGGACTATGTCAATGTACTAAATTGGGGTCTTGGATCTTGTATTCATAAAGAATATCACATTATACTTTATGCATTTACAAATATACCCTAATTATAATCTACTTATGCAGTGGAAAAATTAAATAGTTGAATTAAATTGAAATTAAAGATTGTTCTCACCAAATGTTGCAGTACTGTATGTGGTCCAGCCATCAATATAGTTTCGATTACCCGAAATAACTGTAACATCTATGCCATCTCCGATCAACATAATATTCCATTTCTTCTTAATGATCTCTACATATTCTTTGTACACACCTCTCTTGACATATATAACGTATCTTTGGGTGCTATGATCGGGGACACTTGAAATAGCATCCATGATGCTCGTGAAATTCCCCGTGCCATCTGCAGCCACCACCATGTTTGGTGTCACGCCGTTGGTAGCTTGGAGAAGTTTCCGATCATGGGATTTTAGCCAATATGGGAATTGGTCATTGGTTATAAGCTTTCTGCCACCTGAACGACCACCACTGCTGCTACCCTCACCACCACCACCACTAGATCGTGCACCTTTGGATGAGGCATTAGGAGTTGAGCGTACCATGGAAAGAATGTCACGGATTAATGAGGTGATTTGGTCGAGGCCACTCGACACCAAACTTTTGACAATGCTATTTGTGCCTTCGAAGCCATCTAGGCAAGTGTCTTGGTTAATCAATGCACCACTTAACCATGTTTTCATGTCAGCTGGTAGATTTCCAGTGCTATTATCCTTACCTGTAACAAAGTAGACACACTATTTATAAAATATATCTAGCAAAAAAAAAAAACACTTTAATCCATATCAAACCCCTAGAATCTTGAGAATTAAGTCACATCATAGTACATTTGTAACATGTCACATGCTTCCACACTGATGTCGTTCGATGCCTTATTATCGGTTCCTTCTTTCGTAATCGAGGTTCAGAAATCTATAATAGAGTCGGATAACGATGTGTCTTATTTTTGACCATTTGTCGGGAACAGTTTTTTTTTTTCCTTAAATTATTTAAGCAAATAATTTAACCACAAAATGACATGACTTTTTCCTAGAAAAGATGAGGCAAAAAGTAAAAGCAAGCGTGCAAAAATTTAACAAAAGCAAACCAAAAATGCAAAAAAAAAAGGTACCCTTAGAATTGTGAGAAGCAGAGAGTGTGGTGCTCAATTCATCCATGGAAAGGTCAAGAAGATCAAGACAGTCAGAAATAGCAGTGGACAGCCGGAAATCGCCAAATACACCTGAAAATTTCGACATAATGGAAGTCACCTGCCGGACTGCTTCAATGGTAGAGCTCAATGAGCCTACAAATTCCGACGCCGGAACATTGAAACACTCAGATTGTACAAAATTCCCAGTACAAAACGAGGAAGCACATAAACATAAGATCACTAAAAAACAAGTTTTCATCAAAGCAGCCATTTTTACACTTTCAAGGTAGTATTTTTCAAGCATGCATAAATGGGGTCGTGGAAGAGGAGGATGAAATTACACAGGGAGTCAAATGCATGAAAAGGAGAGAAATAAATAGAGGGAGTGGGGGTCCAGGTGGGGGGCAGGTGGGGGTATTAATGGAGCTACTACAAAAAGCAAGAATGCACTTGCATGGAGTCAGCAATTCTTCTATTGTTGACCCCTATATATATTTTCAGGAGAGGGGTGGGGGTGTTGGAGTGGGGGACTGTCGGCGGTCACCACCTATGTGTGAGTGTCAGTAGGGAGGATTCTTCCGCGAATCCGCGCACATAAATCCCCCCAGGCATCTTAGTAATGCGTGCCAGCTTAGCTAAAAGTTTTTTTTCCTTGCTTTGGGAAAATTCTTGATTCCATTCCCACTAAATTATTTATCAACTTATGTAATTAATCACTTAATTATAAATTAATTATAATTACATGACAGGTGAATTTACTTAATTTGATGGGAAATGAAATTTGATTTCAAAAAGATTTCTTCACCTATTCTAGAGTTTTCTTAATACCGAGGAATTCTTTTCTAGTGAAAGAAGTGTGTAGATATTCTTCGAATTATTGATGCGGAAGCATGTGGATTAGATAAAACTACAGTTGTTTAGGAGTCCGTATATAATTACGATTGCAAATCGCTCATATTTGTATTGTTGAGATGTATATGATATTGATTCTCTAATACTGATTTAAGTGATGTCCTTGTTGTCGAAGAGTACTAATTTTCACTTTCGAGTTTCTTTAACACATTACACAGTGTTAAGTAATTTAATTAATAATTAGTCTTTCGACAAATTGTGTGATGGACAATCTTGTCTCCTTTTGTCCTTTTGTCATTGTGTAATTTAATAAATAATTTAGTTTTCATGTTCTAAATTACATGACATAAAAATTTAGTCATTTTATAGTTAATTAAAGAAATTTTATTTTAAATAGATTTTTCCAATTATTTGAGAGGGTTTTTTTTTCTAAATATCGAGGATTTTGTTTTTATTTTTTTACATCTTCACGAAGTATTTTGCTAAAGATGGAAATTGCCACCACTTAAAAGCTCCATCAATTTTCATTAATACGAACAAAATTTACAATAAATTTTTTCACATCATTTCGAATTTAGGATGTTATAGAGATGAAATTTCTAAATCTACGAATATTTTTATAGTACGTCTAAGGATATATGTTAAATACGATTGGACGATATAATTTATTTATTTTATTTTTTTTAATTTATGAAAGTGACTTCATTTCATGCATTTAAAGTGCAGCTACTGTGTCACAATACAAGGCTAGTAATTGATGCAAAGAAAAGCGGTATGGTGAAATGATAATGACTCCATAGCTGATTATTTATTGCCCTTTAATTTAATTGATAATTAATTTTTTTCATATTACAATAAAAAGTAAACTCACTACACTCATATCTATATCCATACTATGAGGAATGATCTCTTAAGTACTGGTGCAAAAGTACTGATGACATGGCATGAGTAATTATAAGATAGTGGTGGATCCTAGATATTCGATGTATAGATGAAATATACATTAAATAGACATGTCATGTCATAAGTGCTTAGCTTGCTTAAAAGATTATTCCTCGCTATACTATATTTAAAGGGTCCTAAAAAGAAAAAATATTTTTGGATCAAAATATCATCACTCATATTTTAGATTTTTCAATTTGCTCTTGATTGATTTAAAAGGCATTTAAAAATTAGTTCAATTAAATCTTAATTAAGACTTTTAAAATTATCTATTTATCTATCTACCTCCAACACTTAATTTCATGAATGGAATATAATTAATTAGAAACACTAACCTCCAACTTTAACTATCACTCATCACTCCAGTTCATTATTGTATCAATTTATTCATGGGTCGGGTGCTTTTCACAACAGTAGGTTTAAGTTTAAGATCGTAAACAAAATTATGAAGGGACCATGAATTGTGAAAACTGTAATGGAAAATTACTCTACATGCGTATGACGTAAAGCCATGAATTATTATTACCACAAATGACCTAATTATCTTAAAATACATGTTGATATTGGTAGCTCAGCAATCGTCACTATAATTTGCGTCTTGCTTTGGAGCGCATTACAGCGTGACGGTGGACATGGGTTTCTTGGTAGAGGTGTAGTCGGAGGAGGAATTTCTAGAGAAATTGATTTGTGCTGTTAGGATTTGTCAAATGAAGATGAATTCTGCAACATTTGTTGATAATGTCATGCCATCAAAAAAAGTTTTGCCCTACAAAAATGAAAGTTAAAATGAAGATAAATAATGAATTTTATTGTGAATTTTATCATCAATAAGTTCATGATTTTTCTCAATGATGATAAAAAAAATGCGGGTAAAATTGAAATTTTTTGTACCCCTTATATATCTGTAATTTTTTACACTTTATATTAAAGACACATACCCTTAATAAATACCTAATTTCTAGAATAAAATAATCTTTGGAAAACCAACATCACGACACATGCAATTGATCATCTATAGTTTTTAGAGGTTGAAGAAGCTTGACTTTTAAGGTAGTCTATTGTTTTTCTCAAATTTTCAAGAAAATTGACAGTTTTTGTAATCTTTTAATCCAAGTGCCCCTAAAAACTAATTGATAGTTGGATAGATAAAATAAAAAAATAATTATTGAACTTTTATTATTTAAAATTTTTAACAAATAAAAATAAATTCACAATATTATTACAAAATCACGTGCAAACCATGTTCTTAACTAGTTTCAATAAAGTAATTCATAATTACTCTCATATCTTTTTTAAATGTTTCACATGAATCTATGAACGAATTATGTACCACTTTTACGACGATTTAGGAGAAAATGTATAATTGATCGTGTTCAAAATATTATCTAATAAGTAGCAAGTTCAGTCCTCAATCTTTGAAACTGCACAACTTAATTAATCCACAACTATTCATTCATTAAATTTTCTTGCGACCCTTATAAAAACATGTTTCGTCTCATATTTATGGGCATAAACCAAAGTTAAAAAATAAAATCTAATTTCACCTAATAAAATAATTTTTTTGCATCAAGATAGCCAAGATTTCAAAATTTTGCAAAGAATATTGTTCACCTGTCCCTGTATGAAATTATGACAGCATTTAGTTTGGGATTAGTATCATTGATGATCATCCTGCACAAATCAAAATACTTATAATTATCAAGTAATTATTTGTAAATTATATTTCACAACCAATTTCATAGTTTAAATCATAGTAAATAAGTTATATGATCTAAGTAACACGAACTCTGATGATATGTTTGATAAGTGGATTGGACGGCATTGGAGAATATTACGAGAAAAAAATTTAGAATACTGTATACTTGAATATTCAATTATATCCAATACTGGGTACTAAACATGTTCTAATAGTGTACGAAAATAAGTGAGAATCTGATCAAAATTAATAAATTTTAGTCATATCTAGTTCATTTTACCAACTATGCTCCATTAGGTTAAGCTAAACAATACTAAATATTATTAACTCAAAAAACGAAATTAAAATTTTATCGATTATATTGCTTAGTAATATTCAGTGCTATCCACCGACTTATCTTAAAATTTGGCATTTATGATTTGAAAAATGACTAAAGACTCATTATGGACCAATTAATTAAAATTAGACAAAAAAGGAGATGAAGAATCACATGCAAACAAGATAACATCAAGTCTTTTTCCAAAGTGAGTGAGTTTTAAAGGCTAAAATGGATTGCTTTAGCAAAGAGGTCCCAAAAAACGCGTTGATGCCTAATTCTCTAAGAAAAATACGATAAAAACGTGTTATCCGCTCGCTAAACTTTTCTTTTTCCAACTGTTTGTTTCTCCTTTTTTGGAGCAACTTTTTTTCTAGGTAATAATACATAACTTTATAATAATTAAAGAAATCATACTTTAAATTTAGTATATTATTAACATCTTTTATTAAATAAATAAATATTATTTATTGCATGAAATGAAAGGTGGTATTGAGAGAGAGAGAGAGAGAGAGAGAGAGAGAGAGAGCACCAACATTTGGCACTATAAGTCTATAATTGATGTCCAATGTTCACGTAGCATTGTTACATTGGTCATTTTTTTAAAAATTAGTGATAATTTTTTAAATTTCTTAAAAAGTTACCACGTGAACAATGTGTACCATAATTAATCTTCATTGTGAGTAGTACATAACCACTTGGCAGAAATATAACTTTACAAATTCCATGCATAATTTGAGCCCACAGAATTTTTTTTGAAGTGTTCATTTCTGGCTTCAAATGAATTTGGTAAAGTGATAAATCAAATTAAGATCTAGGTGCTGGACCAATTGATTCATTTTCGGGGCGTCGGGACTTTCTAGGAGATGCATCGTGTCTGTCAATTAAATGGATAAATTGAGTTGGGTCAAGTGAGACATAATCATAGAGTCGTACTTTCTAATAAAACAAATACAAAAATATCAAGTGACCCATGCGACATGTGAGCTTGGAGTATTTATTGAACGGGATTAATAAAGTTGTGGGAGTCACTTAAATTTTTGTATTTACATGTCGGCGGAGGCAAAAATAATATTGGTATATATCAAGACATATTTTAGGCAAATTTATCATGTGTTTAATTACATAATATAAACTTATACTAGTGTTTAATCCGTGTGATGCACAGGAGTTGTGTTCTCGATAATAATTCATTGAAAGGCCTGGATACATAAATATAAGATGGAAAACTATCATCTCCAACTTCTATAACTTACGTCTTCGGCATAAAATTGAATTTATACTTGTAAGTTGTGGCCTTGAATTTCATATTGCTGTACCAAATCACAAAATTTCTCATCACATATAGCAGTCCTTCGCGGATCAATAACTTAAGTGTCTTAACCAAACTGCGTTTCACACTTGCATGAATTCTTTCACCCTAAAATTAAAGTAATTGATATATTACATCAATGTAAAACACAAAAAGTCCTGATGTTGAATTTTTTTTCAGATTTGAAAAGTTGCAGTTAGAATATTTTATAAACAAATTATTCAAGAACTTGAAAGATTTTTCTATTTCTAATATACAATTAATATTTTTGGACATTTTTTCAGCTGCTCAGACAGAAATTGACTGGCAAATAATATATTAATTTACGTCTTTTATTTGTCATATCGATTTGTAAATATATTGTCAAATTTGAATCAATATTATTTTGTCTATGCTTGAATAAGGAATACACTTCATCATCTAAATGATGATGAAGACGTAATAAGTTATGAGTAAGTATCGTTTTTTCTGGTTTTACCTAGTTTTTTTATGTACACTGAAAAAATACACAAACAAAAGAAAAAGAAAAAAAAATGTCAATCCAAATTAAAACACAATTTGACCAGGGAATACATTGTGAAATAAGACAACATACCTCTCTATCAACGAATATCATCTCAAGACTGAACGTCTTTTCATTATTTCCGTAACTAGGTATCTCTCAAATGCGCACAATTCGAACTTTCAACACCCACTGTATTTTAGTTGGATTGATTTCTTCGATCAAATTAAAAATCGGTGTCATTTCTTTGGATGAAGTTACTACAAATTTAAATGAAAGAAAAAATTAGATGTAAAAATTTTAATCTTCTTTCAAACACATTATTGAAACACAAATAGAGACTATACACATGCAAACAAACAAACAAATTGTGTATTATTATATATAAAAGCACAATTTTCAATCATGCCAAAAGCAAATGACGAGCAGAAATTATTTATTTGTTTCAAATGTGAAATAATTATGATTAATACGGAAATGAATAGTTATCTTGTGGTGCATGATAAACACCAAGCACGTTTTTCCATTCATTAAATGAAGTGCAAAAATTATTCACTTGACAAAAATACAAAATTAATAGTTTGTTGTAAAATATGAAAAACAATATTGATGACCATATTTAGAGATTTCTTACCTAGTCTACATGTATTTGAAACCCTATATATATAGGTCCTTTATTATAATGAAATACATATTTTGTCTCTATTCTCGTATATTATTCTCTATAGTTTATAACACGTTATTAGTACAAAGGAGCACATTCAAAATAGAAAGAAAATTTGAGTTAGTTTAGAAAATTCGCAGAATTTGGGCAACTTGCGCAGCTATGATCAAATATTGATGTCTCAACACTCCGTGGTCCGATCATTGTGAAATTTGGACAATAACTTCAAAACTCTTTGTTCTTGAAATCCAACGGCTATAATTAAGATCAGACGGTTCATTAATTCATGATAAATCACTACATGAATAGAAGTAAAGTTTAAATTGTGTATATGGAGATAAAGCCAATTGAGTTAACAAATCGATCTTTATTTTATGTTCATGAACGAAGGTTAGTATTCTATTTGCTATCATCTTTGATTATATATTTTTCTGTATTGATAAGTAGTAGACAAGTGTGGCTTGAATATTATTAATTATTACATATCAATATTTAAAATAATATATTTGTTATTATTCTTGAAAAATATCAATTTATACAAATTAATATTCCAGAATAATATTTCATTGATCTTCCAGTAGAAACACAACTTTATATTATATTAATATTTCAGTAGAATATATTTGCCCCCGAAGAGCATAATTTTATAAATCTAATATCTTATAAAAATATTATGCTATTACTCTTTAAGAGTAAATTTCTATACAGTTCAATATTTTAAAATAATTTGTTGTCGCTCCTGAATAAGTACAACATTATATTAATATTCTGACAGATTATAACTTGCTCTCGAATAGCATAATTGTATAAGATCTAAACATTTATTATATTTTTGCTCCTGCTGAGTAAATTTTTACACAATCTAATATTTCTAAGTAACAATTTGTTGTTGCTCCTGAAGTACCACAACATTATATTAATATTTCAGTAGAAAATTACTTGCTCTCGAAAAGCGTAATTGTGTAAGATTTAATATTAATTTATTGCTCTCAATAAACTTTTTAATATTTTATACATGTCAATATTTTTAAAAAATATTAAGTTCATACTGGAAAAGAACAATTATTTGTATATTAATATTTATACAAATATTTTATTAATACTCATGAAGAATTATAAATTTATGAATATTAATATTGTAAAAGAAAATGATGTTGTTTTTCCAGAAGAAACACAAAATATAGAATATTTTAGAAAAGTATTGTGTGGTTCCTCTTGGAGAAGCACAATTTAATTAAACGAATATTAAATGATTGCTCTTGAAGAAGCATTAAATTTGTACAAATCAATATTCTAGAAGAATATTGTTTTGTTTCTTTTGAGAATCGCAACTTTACTGCATAAATTAATGTTCTAATAGAACATTGTGATGTTTTCTATTAGAATGAACAAATTTAAATAGATCAATATTCTAGAAGAATAGATTAATTTTCTTGAAGAAACATTCTTTCTTATATATACCACTACTCTTGGAGATATTGCGTTGTTCTTTAAAAACATATTTTTGATACAAATATTGTACATACATGCATCTCATGAATCCCTAAAAAAAAAAAAGACAAGAATGATAAAACAAATATTATGTTATTCATTTCTTTTAATTTGTACTACACAAATATTGGTACAATTAAACAAGTACTACGTTGAACTAGAAGTTCAATGTCCTAAAATTTTTATTGATTGACATTACCGGTTAGATCATTTCGGATCAATATGATGCGAATTATTAATGAGAATATCTATTAATGAATTCTCACGTGATGTTTGTTCTCGTGGTATATAAATCAGTAGACCTTTACTAGCTAAAATCATGACTAAATTCACTGTATTTCTGAAAATTATTTAGGGTGATTTATGTGCTCCCATCACTTTCTATGTTGACCATTTATTTATTATTTGTATCTAATAGGTACATCTACTAGATGATTGTATGATGTTATTATTTGCAACTTGAAGTTTATGAGATGACTTGCTCAAATTTTAAATTATAAGCATAATTTTCAGATTATACAACTAAGACGGTGATGTATCTTATCGATGCTAGTAAGTCTAAATCTCGAACTTTTAATAAATGCTAGTTGTGATGATGTTAAATGGTTTAGTAATATTGTTTGTCAACCAGTTAAATTCTAAATCATTACTATTGAGAACAAAATGCTTCCCATTTTTGTATAGAAAATGCTATTTTATATGCAAAAATACTTATACGTATCATGACAACATCAAAGTTATCCCTGTTATAGTTGGCTTATGGTCAGAGCCTAATATTACCCATATAATAATTTTTGATAATGTAATATATGTACAATCGATCAACTATAGTGCACTGAGATGGGCATTAAAAAATGTTGAAAATACATGTTTAGTATAGAACATTATAAAATATTTTAAGTCCTAACGAATGATATTTTATAACACGATTTTTCGAATGTCATTTAGATAAGACGGTTTTCTCAACATTAGGGGAGAGAAAATAAGTAGCTGAAAATAATATATGAAAATGCAGCATATTATATTTTCTAGATCCTTGCAAAAGACAATACGAACCAGAAGTTCGACAAATAACTCATTTGTAAATTATACAATTGACAAATGCATTTACTGACCAAAGAGATTAAATCAAATCAAATTTACCATGTGTTTAATTACATAATATAAACTTATATTGTTATTAGATTTTCTGCTCTTTCTTATTTCCCTAAATTAAAAAAGAAAAAAAGTAACAGTCAACAAAGTCAATAAATTTTTATTTATGATATAATTTGATTAAAACAAACATTACATAAGTTGCAAGCTTAAATCTTGTGAATTAATGAGAAATGGCTACAATCTAACCATTCAATTTTCATTTTCTTTTCAACTCAAGTTGACAAGTTTTGTAGTGAAAAAAAAGTTACATCAAATACTAAATTTAATGGGAACTTTGATTGAAACATGTAGAAAAACATATCATCCTAACGTTTTTACATCAAATTTGCAACAAAATCAAATTGACTGCACCTTAAACTAAACAAACGTGAAAAGAAAATAAATTGACTACACTTGGCACTTCAATGGTGTTAAGGAAGACAAAACCGTAGTTAAATTCTTGTTCATTGTCTTAGTCGAAGCATTCCCTTAATGACTCGGATCCCGAAACAAGAAAAGTATCTTTGAGAAGCTTATGCATTTTAAGTGTATGTTTACAATGTTGAAATTATTTTTCAAGTGCTTAATTATATATTGTGGATTATACAAAATATGTGAATAAAAAATATATTTAACCATCTTAAATTATATTTTAAACTTTGACAAACATGTGCTAATAGAAATAGGTTTCGTTTGTATTCTCCAAAGAACATGGAGTTGTCTCATCATAATTCACAAATAAAAATGTGGTGACAGAACTTGCTACAGAAATGATTTAGCGTGTTGAAAATAGTTTAGCGTGTGGAAAATAGTTATGACATATTTATTGTGCTGGATTTAGATCGGATCGTATTCGATTGAATGAAGTGGACTAATTGATAGATTTTATTATATCAAATATTGCACTCACTATTTACCAATATTAAAATAATTTTAAATCTAACAACTTAACTTATTTATTCTAAAAATACTTCATAATTAATATTATATTAATTAATACATTAATAAATTAAAATCAAATAGACCAAGACCACATGAATTTTCAAATTTGTTGATTGAGTCATTGATTATTTATACAATAAATTCTTCATTTTTATAATATCTCCACTTTAGTCCCCGTACTTTCTCTTTCATTTCAATTTTGTCCTTTTTATTTGCAACTCAAGTCCTTTAATTTTTAAATTTTTGCAAGTTGGTTCTATTTTTATACTTTTTATGTCAATTTAGTCCTTTGTATCACTATTTGATGCAGATATTACAAATGATATTGTGTATCAATGTTTAATACAGATATTATAAATGGTATTTTGTATCACTGAATATGTTACAGATTATATTATATTATTTTACACATCACATGTTACATGAATTGGTATTATGTATCACTGATGTTACGTATGTTACAAATGATGAAATCATGAGTTTTATTTGTTAATTTTGGCATTGTTTTACATATCTATATCATATTGGTGTTACACAATATTAATAGATTTTTAGAATCCAATGTGTATATTAATACGAACTTGTTGAAGTTTAGAATTGGTTTTACAGTTGTAACAGTTGTAATAGTTTCTGTTTAATATCGCGATATGATACAGATGTTACAAATAATATTGTGTATCACTATTTGATACAGATGTTACAAATGATATTTTGTATCACTGAATATGTTACATATTATATTATGTTATTTTACACAACACATGTTATATGAATTGATATTTTGTATCACTGATGTTTTACATCTCAATTTATAACATATGTATTAAATAGTGATACTATAAAAGACTAAATTGATATATATAAATATATAGATTAATTTGTAAATATCTAAAAGTTGAAGGACTTGTATTGCAAATAAAAGAGGTTGAAATTGAAATAAAAGAAGAAGTATAGGGACTAAAGTGGAGATATTATAAAGATAAAAGACTTATCGTACAAATAATTAAGGACTTAAAAAACAAATTTTATAAAATTCTTTAGAATTCATTTAATTTATTATTTTATTAATTAATATAATTTTAGAATGAAGTATTTTTAAAATAAATTTGTCAAATTGTTAGATTTGAAATTAATTTTAAAAAGTGACTTATTTATAAAAAAAAATCCATTTATCATATGTATATGTCTAGTTAACTTACGAAACATATTATTATTGTTTATTTGATACCAAAATGCGAGTATGTGAGAGTGCAATATAATTTATAGATTGCAAGCAACTCATAAATTATAACAATTGTCAAATTTTATTATTTTTAAGCACAATTTATCAATACAATCAAAACTACTTATGTATTTGATTCTACAACGTATGTCATTTTGACTCGTCTTTAGAGCTCCTAAGAGTTCTTGAGATATGTAATTCTTGTTTATTAGAACTAAAGTACTCTTTTAAAAGATTGATTCAATATAAAAGAAGACGTAGACTAAATTAACATGATCTGTTTTTTATTATAAAAGATTCGATGTATTAGATTAGACGGTCTAATATATGTATCAATGTACAAATTGAGTGACTAAAATCATTCATATTACAACATACGTCCCCAACCTTTGTACTTTGTCTCAATTTCATCCCTATTAATTTATTTGTAGCACTTTCATTCCTATCCCTATCTTTCACTAGTTCATACAGATCATCGATCTTGACAACTTTCATCCATTTGTGCCGTTAAGTATGGCAGGTGCGTTGCACGCGACATTTCTTCAAAGGGCAATTCCATAGACGAAACTTTCGAGTGACCCTTCCTCTTCCATTATTCTTGGAAACTCCATAGACGAGGCCATTACAAGAAAAATGATAATTGATGACAAACATAAAAAAGACTTCAAGTATTAATGCCAAATTGTAAAATTAGGCAATAGCTATTAGGTGAAGGCAGTGAATAATATTGCTCATCAACTTTGCATGAAGGTAAAACGTAAAAGGATAGTGCTCAAGAACGATTTTGAAATTCTGTTTTTTTTTTTTTTTTCATTTTAATTGTTTTTGAAGATTATTCTATCATAAATTATAACATGTATAAATGTACGAAAAGTAAAAATTTACTTATAAGTTTGGACGTGTTGATTGATAAATTAATGAACTGAATATAATTGAAAGAGTAATGAAATGAATATGAGAATTGTATAACTTTCATGTCTTACTTATTACAAGGTAGAAGACCTTATTTATAGGATTACAATAGTCTTAAAAAAAATTGTGTAATAAATACACAATCAACTATAAAGGAAAGTAATCACATACAATCGAAAAAATATCAACTAGAATATTATCACGATCTTTTCATATCTTCAACATCTCCCCTCAAACTCAATATAGTGTTGTAGTAACCAAATTGAGTTTGAAAATTAAATTGATCCAAGCAACTCGTCTTGTCAATGAGTCAAAGGATACTTCAGAAACGCGTTTACAAAAAGTGTCATGCTGAAAATGGTGATTAATAAGATGACAGTCAATCTCAATATATTTCAAGCGCTCATGTGTCGACAATTTCATTACAAAAGCAATAACACCAATTCGAACATATCAAAATAATCAAATCACAAGAATACAAACTTCAAAAACCAATTCCAGATTAACTTGACCAAGTATCAAATTCTAAATTAACTAGACCAAATACCAAAAACCAATTCCAGATTACTGGACCAAATTGCAAATCCAAATTACTGGATGCAAATACCAAGTTGCAAATCTAGATTAGTTGGATACAAATTTCAAATCTAAATAACTAGATGCAAATACCAAAAACCGCATCCCAGATCAACAACAAAAAAAAAATTCATATTATCACCTAGATGCAAAACCAATTAAATTCCAAAATAGAACTGTCCAAATTCCAAACTGATTTGGACATAAATATCCTAAACAAACCAAAAGGTCCAAGTGATCTAATTAGTAAAGACCAAAACAACCTGACAAACCTACAAGAATACTCTAAAAAAACAAAACTTAGTCAGATGACTATATCTAAAAAAAAAAAAAAACTTCGCTGGACGAGTGTTACACTACAACAAAGAGGGTCTATAGCGGCGACATCTATTGCGACGACACAAAGTCGTCTCTATTGATTCTACATAGTAGAGACGACTAAGAAATGTCATCGCAATACAAGCAAAACTTATTGCGACGACATATGTCGTCGCTATAGAACATATATCGTCGCTGTTACGTAGACCCTATAATAACATCTTTCCATGTTGTCGCCACTAAGATTCGGAAACGGCGAGAACAAATGGCGGCATTTTGATGCATAAATAGCGATGACATATGTCGTCTCAATTGAGTTGCGGATCATGCTGTAAGTCACGTGAATCATGAATTTTCTCGTAAAGTGTGATGAGGTCTATAGCGACGACATATGTCGTCGCTATACCTATGTTGATCAAATTTGCAGGCGCGTGACTTATTAATTTCCTCGTAAAATGGGAATGATTCTTTAGCGACAACCTTTATCTATAGCGACGACATTGTCGTCGCTATAAACTCTTCTTTATCTTCTTCTCATCTCCGCATTTCTGTATTGCATACTACACACGAAATAATTTCTTCTCCATCTCCGCATCTCTCCGGTCATTTGCATTTCTATTGTTTTCCTTCATAATCATCTTCTTTATAGTTTATTTCTTCATCTCCATTTATTATCAGTACTGTATTTGTAAGAATATAGTATTTTTCAAGTATGGATATTGATAAAAGTTGGACAACAATTAGAAATAGCACAAAATCTGCAGATTTTCGGAACGGTTTGCAAGCATTTATAAACATAGCGAGGCCATACGTTAACGACAGAAGAAGGATTAAATGTCTGTGCAAAAAATGTTTAAACGGTCTCACACATCCATTGGAAATTGTCGAGGCTCACATATTTCGTAATGGTTTTGCGGAGAGTTATGGCACCTGGATATATCATGGCGAGATCGATGTTCGTACTGCGAATGTGTATAGACAGAATGAGCGAGATGGTGTGGAAGATGAGATGATGAATGTAATAGACGACGTAGTTGGTGATGAGCATGCAGGTACAAGCACCGATGGTTACTATGACGAACTGTTTCAGGCTCTCCATTCAGAACTGTACCCGAGAGTTTCATCATTTTCATCCCTAAATTTTTTAGTCAAGTTGATGCATATTAAAGTTATGAACAAATGGACAAACAAGTCTGTCGATGATCTTTTGAAATTGCTGAAATTAGCATTCCCAAACATGAACCTGGTTGACTCTCACTACGAAGCTAAGAAGCTGATGACGAAGCTTGGTTTGGGTTACAAATCTATTCATGCCTGCAAGAACGACTGTGTACTGTTTTGGGGTGAACATGTTGATAGACAAACTTGCCCGATTTGTCAGGAAAGTCGTTGGGTGCACACTTCTGGGAAAGTGAACGGGAAGAATGTTCCGCATAAGGTGTTGCGATATTTTTCCTTGGCCCTCAGACTAAAACGTATGTTCGCGACGAAGGATACTGTAAAACTTATGAGGTGGCACAGTATAGGAAGGTCTAGGGACGATGATGAAATGCAGCATCCCGTTGATGGAAAGGCATGGCGGGAATTTGACATGAAACATCCAATGTTAGCAAGTGAGATCAGGAATGTCAGGTTAGGTTTGGCCGCAGACGGATTCAATCCATTCGGTGACATGAGTCTGTCGTACAGCATGTGGCCAGTAGTTGTAACAGTTTACAACTTGCCACCATGGTTATGCATGAAGCCCGAATACCTCATGCTTACTCTGTTGATACCGGGTCCTAAAGCACCGAGTAAGGACATTGATGTATTTTTACGACCATTAGTGGACGAGTTGAAGGAGTTGTGGGCCGATGGGATTGACACGGGAGACGGTGGAACCAACAGCAAGTTGATATTTAGACTGCGTGTAGCTTTGTTGTGGACTGTTAACGATTTCCCAGCGAGAAGTAGTTTGTCCGGTTGGAGTGGTCAGGGGTAAAAGGCATGTCCGACGTGCAACGAGGATACTCATTCAGTCCGTGTGTGATAGGTAAGACAGCTTATGCGGGTCATCGTCGGTTCCTGCCATCCAGGCATCATTTTCGAAGCAATTTAGACTTCGATGGGAGGACAGATAGGCGACCACCTCCTCGTCGGTTAACGCCTACAGACATTTTAGCACAGTTAAGTCGTGTCAGATATAGAAGTCCAGGAAAGCACCCAAATTACGGTGGCGCTACAATTCGAAGAAGTGATGACGAGCTCAATTGGAGAAAAAAGGGCATTTTCTATAAGTTGCCATATTGGACTTCTACAGAGCTCAAACATAACATCGATGTCATGCACGTAGAGAAGAATGTTTGTGATAGCTTGCTCGGCACAATTATGGACGATCCATTCAAATCAAAAGACACAGTCAATGCGAGGCGCGATCTAATGCAATTAGGGATCAAAAGGGAGTTGCACTTGTATCAGAAAGGGAATAAGTGGATGAAGCCTGCCGCATGTTACACCATGTTGTCTTCAAATCGTAAGAAATTTTGTCAATTTATCTGATCGGTTGAGTTTCCAAATGGCTTCGCTTCTAATCTTCGGAAGAATATTGCTCTAAATGACAGCCGTATTATCGGGTTGAAGTCACATGATTGCCATATTATCATGCAACGGTTATTACCAGTCGGATGTCGGGCGTTCTTGAATAAAACAATTTCCACGGTAATTATTGAACTGTGCACGTTCTTCAGAAAGTTTTGTGCAAGAACACTAAAGGTTAGCGACATGATAACATCCCACGATCACCTTGTACTCATTCTCTGTAAGTTGGAAAGGATATTTCCGCCAGCCTTCTTCGACATCATGATTCACCTCGTAATGCATTTACCAGAAGAGGCAATCCTTGGAGGTCCGGTGCACATGAGATGGATGTATCCATTCAAGCGATACTTGAAGAAATTGAAGGGCTACGTCAGAAATGGAGCTCGGCCTGAGGGATCAATAGCTGAAGGGTATGTTGTGGACGAGACATTGACCTTTTGTTCGAGGTACTTCCAGGACATAGGGACAAGGTTCGACCGACCAGACAGAAACGAGGATGCTATTGTTCCACAGACACAACTTTCTATTTTTCAGTCGCAGTGTCACCCTCTTGGAAAGCAGTCACCAACGACGTTTCCTACTCAAGTTCGAAATCAAGCAATTTTTTACGTCCTGAACAACTGTTATGAAGTTGAGCCATTCTTGCAGTAAGACGGCGTTAATTCCCGATTATTATTCTTTTATCTCGAATTAACTTTATCATTTGAAACGAACTAATGAACTTTGATCTTCAATACTTTGTTCAGGGACATAGGCAGGAACTACTGAACAATGGCTGTCCAAACATCGAACTAGTCCACAGAAGAGACTTTCACGGTTGGTTCTATAGAAAGGTAAACGAACATCGACTAAATAAAATTGCTATATTTCTCCAAAATTACTTTCAATAACTGAGAATAATTCTCGTCATGCAGCTATATGCAATGCGCCAAAGCCACAACCATCAAGTTTCTCATGAGTTATTTGCGTTGGCCAGCGGATGTTACCAGCAGGTTATGTCATACACGGCTTGTGTTGTCAAAAGAGTTCGGTTCGTGACATATGATCGTGATATTCGAAGAAAAACTCAGAATAGTGGTGTGTCCGTCCTAGGGACTGGGGGTGAGATTTACTACGGGCAGCTGCAAGATATACTAGAGCTACAATATGGACCGAAAATTTCAGTCTATCTGTTCCAATGTAAGTGGTTTAGGTGTGATGGGAGACGGATGGTAACTGAGAATAACGTTACCAGTATTGACATCAGTGCAGAGGCGTTCAAGGATGATCAGTTCATACTTGCTAGCAAAGCACAACAAGTGTTCTACATTGAAGATCCATCTCGTGGTCCGAACTGGCGAGTAGTACAAATTGTCCATCACAAGAGCATATGGGTCACAGTAGGAGCTAACATCACAGAGATTGACCTGCTCCACAATAACTACTCTTCCGGTTTATCTCTAGTCGTTGATCTTGGCAACATAGAGCATGTATCCTTGCACCGTGATGATAATGAAGCTGATGAGATCGAAGCATCGGTTATCATGAAAGCCTCGTCAGATACTTCAGGAAAAATTTCGTTTATAAACGACGATGATGTTGAAGACGATATAAATGCAGAATACGAGGATGACGAAACATCGAGTGAAATCAATGAGGACGTCAGTGACGATGATGAGGATCAATCGTATCATGATAGTGAATCAGATTGAAATGTTATTGTGCGTGACTAAATTTGCAATGAAATTACTTTATAAAAACGCATGTTCAAATTGTTGTTACTGTTTTCGGCTTGAATGTTTGTCATTCATACTATCATTGCTATTGGTCAAAACGCGAGTTTGGATGGAATTTCAACATTTGTGTACATAATGTAGGACAAAAAAGTTATACAATTGTACAAAAACATGATTTAATTTTCCCATTATATCTAACATTGTACAACTTGAAGGACTTATGTTGCAAATAAAATTGAATGAAATTGAAATAAAATAAAAATTAAGAGGACTCAAATAAAAAATGTTTAAAGTTGAATGACCCAAATAAATATTAAATATTAAATATTAGATACTAAAAATTATTATTGATAATATTAAATATCAATAAATATGAAATATTAAAAATTTAAATTTAAATATTAAATACTAAAAATTATTATTGATAATATTAAATATCAATAAATATGAAATATTAAAAATTAAAAATTAAATATTAAATACTAAAAATTATTATTGATAATATTAAATATCAATAAATATGAACTATTAAAAATTAAAAATTAAATACTAAAAATTATTATTGATAATATTAAATATCAATAAATATTAAATTTTAAATTTTAAATACTAAAAATTATTATTGATAATATTAAATATCAATAATATTAAATATTAAAAATTATTGATAATATTAAATATTAAATTTTTTTGATAATATTAAAAAGTGGGAAAATTAATAATTATAAAAATTATTTCAACTAAAAAATCCCCTTCAAATAAGATATCAACATTTAATTTTCTGTATTGTATTGTCAATAGCGACGACATATGTCGTCGCTATTGTCCTGAAAATTGGGCGCCACTTTTTAGGCGCATGATCTTAAAAGCTGAAAAAATGTCATCGATATAGTGATTAATAGCGACGACATATGTCGTCGCTATAGAGTCAGACCTTTTAATTCACACAGAACTCTCTTCTTTTTCATTTGGCCTGTTCTTCTTCTCTTCCTCCACCGCCTTCTCCTGACTGTCGCCGCCGTCATCTGTCGTCCATCGTCTGCCGACGTCTTCTCTACTCTCTGCCGTTGTAACCGCGTAAGTTCTCTCTCTCCCTCTCTCTCTCACACACACACGTGGATACCATTAAATCCTCCAAAAATTATTTGTTCCATTTGGATATTTTCTTGTTGTTTCGTGTGACGCCGGAGTATGTAGGGAAAACAATGAATATGGGGAGTTATTTTTGGTCATTAGGCCTTAGGGCATTTTACTTTACATTCTCTTTGTTCTTGTGGATTTTTGGACCAATTCCAATGTTTGTGGGTTGTCTTGTTATGGTCTTCTTGCTGTATTTTCTGGATGTGATCTTTTGCGTCGGAAGAAGATGGCCATCGCCACCGCCTGAAGGAGGATGATGAGGCAGTTTGTTGAAATGGTGGAATTATTATGTAGTTTAGTCATTAATAAACAGATGATGGTTGTAAGTTGTAGTTTAGAGGATAATTTGGATTCAATACAAGTTGAATTGAATTGCTCTTTTATTTATTTAGTAGCCTTTCTTTCCTTTCTACCCTGTATATTACCTCTTAAATAACTGGATATGATTAGAAAAGAAAGACTTGTATTCAATCCAATGTAGCAACAGTACAACCTAGTTTGGTACCTTGGAAGGAAAATGAGTGGACACGATTAGAGAAGAAAGACGCGTAAAATATTTGTTCCTTGTCTGTCTAAGACGCATAAAATATTTGTTCCTTGTCTGTCTAATTCAATGTACCTACATTAGAACTTAGTTGAAGCTGAACTGATTTTTGTATTGATTTGGACTGATTGTTGGACTGATTGTTGTATTGATTTGGACTGATTGTTGGACTAAAGTTTTCGTCGCTATGGACTCATTTGTAATAAACTAAGTTTAGGGACCAATTCATTAGTAACATAATTGTTAGGGATCAATTTCACAAAAACTCAAAATTTAGGGATTCATTTGAAATAAACTAAGTTTAGGGGCTAATTAATCACTAAAAATGTTAGGGATCGTTAAATCGTTAAATTGATAAATTCAAAGTTTAGGGACTTATTTGCAATAAAATAAGTTTAGGGACTAATTTGAAATTAAATATAATAAATTTAAATTTTTTCATAAATTCAAAGTTCAGGGACTTATATGCAATAAAATAAGTTTATGGACCAATTCGAAATAAAATATAATAAACTCAAATTTTTTCATAAATTCAAAGTTCAGGGACTTATTTGCAATAAATAAGTTTAGGGACCAATTTGAAATTAAATATAATAAATTCAAATTTTTTCATAAATTCAAAGTTCAGGGACTTATTTGCAATAAATAAGTTTAGGGACCAATTCAAAATTAAATATAATAAATTCAAATTTTTTCATAAATTCAAAGTTCAGAGACTTATTTGCAATAAAATAAGTTTAGGGACCAATTTGAAATTAAATATAATAAATTCAAATTTTTTCATAAATTCAAAGTTCATGGACTTATTTGCAATAAAATAAGTTTAGGGACCAATTCGAAATAAAATATAATAAATTCAAATTTTCTCATAAATTCAAAATTCACGGACTTATTTGCAATAAAATAAGTTTAGGGATTAATTTGAAATTAAATATAATAAATTCAAATTTTTCCATAAATTCAAAGTTCAAGGACTTATTTGCAATAAAATAAGTTTAGGGACCAATTTGAAATACGATATAATAAATTCAAATTTTTCCCGTAAATTCAAAATTCAGGGACTTATTTGCAATAAAATAAGTTTAGGGACCAATTTGAAATTAAATATAATAAATTTAAATTCTTTCATAAATTCAAAGTTCATGGACTTATTTGCAATAAAATAAGTTTAGGGACCAATTTGAAATAAAATATAATAAATTAAAATTTTTCCATAAATTTAAAGTTTGGGGACTTATTTGCAATATAATAAGTTTAGGGACGAATTTGAAATTAAATATAATAAATTCAATTTTCCCATAAATTCAAAGTTCAGGGACTTAGTTGCAATAAAATAAGTTTAGGGACCAATTTGAAATACAATATAATACATTCAAATTTTTCTATAAATTCAATGTTTAGGGACTTATTTGCAATAAAATAAGTTTAGTGACCAAATTGAAATAAAATATAATACATTCAAATTTTCATATACATTCAAAGTTAGTATAGCTGACGTGATGTTCGCAATTATGTCATGTGTTAGTATGGCTGACGTGATGTCGCACGGAGGTGATGGTGGAGGAGATTCTCCACAACAGCCATTTCACCGGCTCCCTTCGACATGCGAGTCTGGTAAGACTTTTCGTTCAAATTGTAATTATTTATTATTTTATACACATCGTTGAAAATCGTATGATCAATACATTTTACAATTTTTTCATTTTCAGCACCCCCGCCAAAGCGACGGGGTATCTCTCGAGGCATCAACCTTGAGATGGTATGGCAGGCTAACGGGAAGATGCCACTTCCTATCGTCGAACGCACAATGCTGCCGATCGGGAAAATGAGTGGACACGATTAGAGAAGAAAGACGCGTAAAATATTTGTTCCTTGTCTGTCTAATTCAATGTACCTACATTAGAACTTAGTTGAAGCTGAACTGATTTTTGTATTGATTTGGACTGATTGTTGGATTGATTTTTGTATTGATTTGGACTGATTGTTGGACTAAAGTTTTCGTCGCTATGGACTCATTTGTAATAAACTAAGTTTAGGGACCAATTCATTAGTAACATAATTGTTAGGGATCAATTTCACAAAAACTCAAAATTTAGGGATTCGTTTGAAATAAACTAAGTTTAGGGGCTAATTAATCACTAAAAATGTTAGGGATCGTTAAATCGTTAAATTGATAAATTCAAAGTTTAGGGACTTATTTGCAATAAAATAAGTTTAGGGACTAATTTGAAATTAAATATAATACATTCAAATTTTTCTATAAATTCAATGTTTAGGGACTTATTTGCAATAAAATAGGTTTAGTGACCAAATTGAAATAAAATATAATACATTCAAATTTTCACATACATTCAAAGTTAGTATAGCTGACGTGATGTTCGCAATTATGTCATGTGTTAGTATGACTGACGTGATGTCGCACGGAGGTGATGGTGGAGGAGATCCTCCACAACAGCCATTTCACCGGCTCCCTTCGACATGCGAGTCTGGTAAGACTTTTCGTTCAAATTGAAATTATTTATTATTTTATACACATCGTTGAAAATCGTATGATCAATACATTTTACAATTTTTTCATTTTCAGCACCCCCGCCAAAGCGACGGGGTATCTCTCGAGGCATCAACCTTGAGATGGTATGGCAGGCTAACGGGAAGATGCCACTTCCTATCGCGTTCGACAATGTCGAACGCACAATGCTGTCGATCGGGAATAACGCGAAGTATTTCACGCGTTTGGTTGGGAACCAAGTGAGATTCACCGTGTCCCCGTGCTACCCTTCATGAACAGAGGTTCTAGAGGAGCAGCGGGCACGGTTACGTAGCATTATCGAGGTATGAACTTAAATTAGTTTTGTTATTAGTACACTTAATAAATACTTGTTTTATGACTTCTACAGTAACGTATTTTTTTTTCACTCTTGCAGAGCTACTTCGATTTGCGGGGCAGTCGGTCGCCCGACGAGTACCAGGCAGTATGTGCCGCAGTAGATCGTTTGGCGGCCGATCGTTATCGCGATTACAAACTCAAGGCGCATAATCACTTAAAAGCGCATGGACCGAGCCGACCATACGGCGAGATGTCCGCCGAGGACTGGCAGAAGTGCATTGACTTCTTCACCAGTCCTACTTTCGTGGTACGTATTGTTTATATATTGTTTACGATATTTTATATACTTTTTTAACTAATGCATTTTTTGCTAATCAATTATATGTTATACCTTCAGGAACGGTCTTTCAAAAATAAAGCCAATCGGGGTAAGGCTAAATAACCGAGCGTGCATGGGTCGAAGAGCTTCTCTGCCACGCGTTACGATCAGGTACAACATATAAATTTTCAATATCATTATAAATATCTTCACTACATTACGTAAAAATGTATACTAACTATATTTCACGTTTAAATTGTCGTAGCGGGGCCCCGAGACCCAGAAGTGGCCGTGGATTATTGATTCGTTTCGGACGTTTCACACCTTCCGGGATGGCAATTGGGTCAACCTGCAGGCGGCTGGTGACTATGTGAGAATTTTTAAATTATGTTAATATAATTTTATCTGACATGCATGATATTATTATTTTTTTACTGAACAGGATAAATTTGTTGAGTTGAGAGAGACTCAACATATACAAGTCGCCTTCAATAGCGCGTCGTTAGACGAGCATACTATTGCAAAGGAGGTTCTCGGAGAACGACGAGGTCACGTCCGTGGGGTTGGTCGGGTTCCGAAGGGCACCTCTCCTTCACTAGATTCGACTGCTGCATCGTTTGCCCCACAGGAACTTCCCATCAATCCTCTGCAGACCCCCAGAATAATGATCTTCGGTTTGCCATGTACGAGGATCAGCTATGCCAAATGCATCGTGAAATTGAGTTTCTGAAAAGTAAAATATCAGTTGCGCCTACGGAGGAGGAGGAGAACGGGGACGAGGACGACGGTTTAGAGGGTCCGTAGATTTTTAGAATTTTTTATATATTATTTATATTATTTGAAAATAAAAAAAAATTTAAAAAAAATTCAAAACGTTTATAGCGACGACACTGTCGTCGCTATAGTAAATTAAACAATTGGTAATAGCGACGACAACGTCGTCGCTATAAGAAAAGTACGTTTGGCGACGAGATAATGGTCTCTATTATTTTGTAAATAGCGACGCGTTTTGCGACGACTGTGTCGTCCCTTTAAATTTGTTTTCGAGATATGGACACGACACTATTGCGACGACATTGTCATCGCTATACATACAAATTTATATAGAGACGACATAATGTCGTCGCTATACCTCTAGAGACACTAACTTGTTGCGGCGACATTTAGCGACGACTTAGTCGTCTCTAAAAAGTTAAAGATACGACTACTGCTTATTCAACGACGACATATGTCGCCGCTATTGACCTCATTTCTTGTAGTGTTACAAGATCACTCGTCGGAAAACGGAAGCGATTTCGAGTTTAAATCAAGTCGGATCAAACTTGTTATGATACCATGATAAATTAATAAACTGAATATAATTGAGAGAGTAATGAAATGAATATGAGAATTGTATAATTTTTCTGTCTTACTTATTATAAGGTAGAAGACCTTATTTATAGAGTTACAATAGTCATAAAGGAAAAGATTGTGTAATAATCACACAATCAACTATAAAGTAAAGTAATCTCATACAATCAAAAAAATATCAACTAGAATATTATCACGATCTTTTCACATCTTCAACATTCCAGAAATGTATTATCCACGTGTTAACATTTATCCAATCATTTCTTTGTTAGCCTATATGTTACTTGCATACTTGGACAATTGTTAGGCACCAAAATCACAAGCATGAATTGTGTGAAAAATTATATGTGGGTTTTTGGGTGTGGAAAAGGTAAGCAAGCATGAATTTAACCAGAGTTTAGAATAGAAAATAATGCATACATTTAAATAAGAGTAATAATATTCATAGTCGCTCACTACCGATAGTTATCCTATGTGGCATTATAAATTATTCATAGGGGGAGACAAACATTTATAGGGGAGAAGCCTAGTCCGTTAAGGACCGCAATCAATTAGTTACCAATTCGATTGTCTTTCCTTGTGAAGATAGAGTTATTCCTGGATTGGCCGCAATCCCTAGGATTTCGTCCCCCTTATTTTTGTCAATATCTAATATTACGCTGTTAATTTTTAGGGATTGACACGAAATTTTCTTGTAGAAGTTATCTTGTCAATCAAGAGTAATATTTTCTCAAATTATTTCTCCAACCGTGGTTGAGATTTCGCATAAGAGGACGAACAGCCTGGGGGGCTTCGTAGACGTGCGAGGACTTTCGACGAAGGACTATATTGGATGGGATTTGCTACAGTTGCAAAGGCCATCCAGGAGGTTCATTAGGTAGAACATAGTCGAGGGTACATGAGGATTTGTTGTGCCATGGGGCCGAAATTGCCACGCGTAACTTGAGCGAATGCCAAAGTAGCCCTTGCTAAGACCCGCAAGCTGATGTGACATCCCCACCAAATCCAGGAGGTAACATAACATGCCTTTAATTTGACTCACTAGACAATCCTATATAGCTGTCTCGAGAGCATTGCATGAGAAGAAAAGAGCCAAAGGTAGCCAAGAATAATTTGCTGAAAGAATTTTTTTTTTCAAGGACTTTTAACCTACGGCATTTTCGATGGAAGTTTTCCGTCGGTGATGACTTTCACTGACTGATTTAGGGGCTAGTACTGACGGAACTTGCCGTTGCTAAAGCCCCAATTCTTGTCTGCATTCTAATCTCTACTTCTTCATGCAAAGGCACTCCAACAAAACATGTCCTCAACCAAGTTATGTGGATACCATTTACAGAGGAGTACTATCCTATAAATAGGAAAAAGAAAGAAAGAAGAAGGCTTTGTTATGTGATTATGGTGGTGGTGTAGCGGGTACGTACGTGGGTGGGCAGGGCGGGCCGAGGGGTGGCGATGAGTGAGAGGAGACATATTCTCATTACCATACACTAGAAAGGAGAAAAGATTTTCTATTTTTAGATTATTACTCTTAATTGATTATTCAATTTGACTATAAGTATAAATTGATGATCTAGTCAAATCAAAATATATCCCATCTTCAAATACTTTAGAGTCACACTAATCCGACTAATGGAATGTCATCCCACACCAATGGGATCTTGTTACATGAACTTTATATCCACTATACATTTGAAACCTTTTCATATGTTGAGAATGCTATACATTGAATCCATTTTAGATTAAAGAGGGTGTGATTGGTCAGAATGCCTTTGAAATTTATTCTGCCAATGGAATCCATTGAGGATATTGAAGTTGACATGCGACCATTGAAATGTATGAAATTCTATTTGTCAACGTGGCTATGATAACATGGGAGGAGGGAGTGGGTGGCCTTGGAGGTCACGAGATCTCCAAAAAAAATTCCATCTAATTTTTTTTTAAATATAAAGCAAAAAATTAAAATGATGTCAGCCTGCCACACAAAAGTCTATCTCCAGCCCAATTCTCAAATGTGATCTCTCTCTCTCTCTCTCTCTCTCTCTCTCTCTCTCTCTCTCTCTCTCTCTCTCAAGTCTTATGTAAAAAAATGATTGCAAAATCAAATAAGAGATAAATAATTGAATGATAGTTTGATTTTATATATTGAAATAAATGTATTTAACAATAATTACATTTGTAATGGTGCAATGATAAAATATTATCAAAGCATGAAAATTCGGAGACAACAATTGCAATATGGTATCAAATAGTTTTATTATTGTAGTGTACAAAAATTTATAATTTAATTTGTGCTATCTCAATTTAGAATTTTTGGCTCCACCACTGGCTAAGTTTGTATCTACTCACAAATACTTAAATTTCTAGGCCTGCTTTATAGTCTTGACTCTTGTGTGTTATGTATGTAATGCCTCGAATTTTTATGAGTGACTTAAGTGCAAAGTTTAAGAATTTGAGGATCAAATTTAATTCTTCCTCAAATTCTTGAGGGACCAAAGTGAAAATTTTGGGGGAAAAAAGATTTAATCGATTGAATGATGAACTTAATGTTTATTAGTGATAACATGAACCATTTGAGGATTGGAAAGCAATTTGGTACTTATTTAAAATATTTAAAAAGTTTAGGGACCAAACTACAATTTAAGAAAGTTACATGTTTATGATTTTCAGACTTGATGTGTTATTTTAAGGATGATATAAGTTATTATATGAGGTTTAGAGGCATTGTTGTAATTTTGGAAAGTTTAAGGATCAATTTGCAATTTTGCAAACTCGAGAAACAAGGTATAATTTCGAGAAAATATTATGGATCGCGGTTTTTTGAGCTAAATATTGTTTATGAGGTTCAAAATATGCGAAATATAATTGATTCAGTTTGCCCCCAGGGCATATCTCCCAGTGGCAAAGGGGATGGCGGATAAAGATCAACGCGGCGGGGTGCATGGTTCGAATCCTGAAATATTGGATTTGTGTTCTGTCGCAAGCGGGAGTTACCAAATGGTTAATAGCCAAAACCTATCTATAAGCTCTCCATCCTGGCTCTTGGGAGGCACATCCTGCGATTTACTTCCTCCACCAAAGGCCTAGGGCAGAATCGGTGGGGGTCTTCAAGACTGGGGTTCAATTTTTTTATTTTTTATAATTGATTCAGCTTGGAAATTTTCACAAACTGTTTGAAATTTTAGACCCTGTTCGAGAAGTGAATTGTGGAGAGCCTGATGTACTTGAGAGCAATCAAAAGAATATTTTAGTACTCACAAAGTACTGCAGATTTAAAGTTGTTCAACAAGGATAGAGAAAAATAAGACCTGATTGGCTGTATTGACGGTGACTATGTTGGAGACTTATGCAATAGGAAGAGCACTTCCGAATATGCGTTTGTGCTGGGTACATGTGCTATAATAGCGTTGTTATCAAAAAAAGCAATCCGTTATCCCTTTATCAACGGCTGAAACTAAGGGCATCGTTCGGTGGCTATTTTTTTTTCAAAAAAACCTATTTTTTTGTCTACAATTTTTGACTTTTCAACCTTTTTACACTACAAAAAAATTTGACAAGTCAATAAAGTACCAAAAAGAACCCATTTTCCTCCAAAAAATCTACACCGAACATGCCCTAAATTTGTAGGTGCAACATATTTTGCGTGCCAAGTTCTTTTGTCGAGAAAAATTCTTAAAGAACTTCATTTACAAGAAACTGATTACAACTATAATTTATAGCGACATCAGTTAAGCAATTAAACTCTTCAAATATGTAGAAGCAAGCTTGTGCGACCAGGATTTTGGCATTTGAGAGCCCATTGAATTGTACTGAATATCAACAGAGAATCAAATAAATGAAAATTGGACATGGATTTTATTATTGAACATTTGTTCATCGCAGATCATTAGTGTACACCCAATTTATTCATGCTATGCAACAAGGAAATGCCCAGCATCAAATCAAAATTAAAGGCCAAGAGAAAATGGAAAGCCAGTGGCTGACAGCCAACTTCCGCCTGCGATAAAATTCCCGGCAGTAAAAGGTTGGGCCTGGGTTGCACTAGTTAGCACCCTGAATCCCCTCCATGTCACCCTGTTTGATGTATCAGCACCTGCACCAGTATTCTGATATTCGGCATAAAATAGAGTGTCCAACGCGAAATTGCCATTCCATTCGTACCACCCTGCTGGACGTATGACGTTGCTTATATCAGATTGCATAATGACAGTCCTCGAGTATTCCTTCCACGGCCTCCCCAAATACGATTCAACACTCCCTATAACAGCCTGGAGATCTGAAGTTGCCCCAATCCTACATTTTTGGATAACTATTCCAGTGTTCTGGTTTGGATCATCCCTGCCTTGAGCAGTGACCATATTTCTCTGTCCGGAATTGGGGCGCCGGGCATGGATGTCACAGTTTTGAAGCACAACTGCTGCATTTCCAAATATGAAATCTACTGTGCCTGCTACGAAGCAACTGACATAGAATTGGCGGAGTGAATGCACGTATAGGGTGTCCTGGTACGCGAGCATGTCACACCTGTAGAATGCTGTTAAGTCAGCATTCACACGGAGTGCTACTGCTTGGTGCTTTGATGGCCCTGCTGTGTTTTGGAAGGTGACGTCCCTCGCCAAGAATCCGTCACCAACCACAGCTGCATATAAAATAAGTTAAGCATTAATGGACACTTGACAACTTATTTTTCTTCCTATCCGATAGTCCCAATCACGTGTAACATAATTGTCAAAATCAGAAATACAGTCTGAGGACCATTGTCAATTAAGGGGTTAGGTTTTTCTGGCCCCTCAATTCTTAAGAGGGTAGACAGATAAGTAAGGAGACAACCTTGACTGGATCAAAATGACATAATTAGGTCTTCTGGAATCTGGACCCATTATCCAACAGGCTAAGGCTATGAAAAAAAAATCTATTATTAGGAAGCAATTTGATGTGTGATATTTTCGGTTGATTATTATCCCATCACCAGTTGTTTGTGAATACTTATAAGTACTTATAAGTCGGTTAAACATTATTTCATTCACATATTTCGTAGAATCCACAACTTTTTATCCACATATTTCGTAAGATCCACGGCTTATAATCTACAAAAATCTTTACCAAACATACTCTAATACTAAACATGACATGAATGTTTTAAGTTATTTAATGGCCAATGCCGTCGTTCCTTTTGTAATCTGTCTCTAATATGTTAAGTGACAATTAATAAATCAAATTGATATGAGGAGTTAATAATTATAAGACTAACCAACTGTGGCGGAGTTGAAGGTGGTGTTGCCATCCACGACATTCTTATTGCCGGTGATGATGGTGGTCGTGCGCCCATCTCCGACGAACATTAAGTTAGTCTTTTTCTTCGGAACCACCACATTCTCTCTATAAACACCAGCTTTAATCCTAATTATGTACCTCCTAGTGCTACTTTCTGGAGCTGCTGCAACCGCTGCTGAAACTGTCACGTAATTTCCACTTCCATCAGCCGCTACCGTGACATCAGGCGTCACAGTCGAAGCCTGCAGCAGCCTCCTATCTCCGGCCGACAGCCATTTAGGCCATTCGTGTTCATTTTCCTCTCCAAGTCTCCTCTCCACAGAAGAATCCCGATTGCCAGCCATTTGAGCATCTGTATCTGTAATGTTCTTAATCAGGGCTAGAACATTACTACACAATCGGAAAACATGAATCTGACCCTTCAAAAGAGCTGAACGGACTTTTTTATCAGCCCCGTCGTGTGAGAACCCATCAAGGCAGCTTTCTTGATTCGTTTGTGCAGCACTTAACAATGTCAATAGATTATCAACATGATCCGAGATAGAGTAATTCTTGGAGCCATAGTCTTTTAGTTCACGGTCAGATTTATGAAGCTCATCCAATGTGTCGTCAATCATTTCCAGGCAGTCGTGGAGCGCAGCCTTCTCGCGTACTGTCAAGGATTTGCGCTGAGCTGTGATTTTCTTTATAGTGAAGTAATTGTGCTGGACAGTGGTAATGGTGTAGTTGAGGGCAGTCATTAGTACATCCTTGCTGCTCTTTATGCTGCTGGCAGCCTCCGGCACGGCTGCAATGGTGGACATGCATAATTCCGGGTACAATGTGGCGGCACAAGTGGATTTCACCACCGAGTTGGCTTCGACGCCTCCACCTCCGCCGCCTTTATTCTTGTGGGATCCAACAACTGCTGCTACTGTAATTGCCACTACTAGTAAAAATGCCAGTGAAAAAAAGAGGAAGAATTTTCTCTTCCTTTGATGCTTGCTCTCCAACATTTTGTACAAGATTTAGATTTTGTCGGCGAGAAGAAATAATGCAGACTACCTATTTATCGACGAGTCAAGCAATGACAACGTTGTGCATTATTGAGAAAATATCTCCTGTGCAAAAATCCTTCTTGTCCTTTTTTAGAAGCTTAATTTTGAATTTTCATCTGTCCCTTCAATTCTCTGTCCTCAATTGATGATGTGGTAATTTCTCATTCAGGGGTTAGATAGAGGGAGAATGATCAATGATGGCTGCCTCACCTGTTAAGCTTAATTATCAAAATGTAGGGGGGACGTGGCATCTCGGTTCAACTCGCCTCGCCTTGCCTCGCCTCGCCTCATCTCGCCTCGCCTCGCCTCGCTCGTCTCGTCTCGTCTCGTCTCGTCAAGGTTATATTAAAATTAATTAAAATTTTGTTAAAAAATTGAAGTTGAAGTTAAAGTCAACAATTAATAGTAACTTATAATTTATTAGTCTACAACTTTTGACAACTTTTCAACTACATATTTCATTAACTTTTATCAATTTTTACAAAAAATTCGATTTTAGTCAAAATCAAACACACCATACAAATCAAGCTCGACTCAATCCTAGACTCATTTAAGTGGTGGCGTGAGTTGGTGAGTAATCCGAGTCCATTACTACCCTAGTAAATATGACAATATTTTCAGTGAATTAATTGTATTTTCTTCTCAACCAATATTATTAATTATTGTGGTAATAAGCACCACTATTCAAATGATTAGAAGATTCATGAGAAGTTCTTTCTTGGAGAATAGAAATTTAGATAAATGCAAAGGACATTTGTAAAATTGACAATTTTTAATAACATTTGTAAAAATAGCAAAAAAAATTTGTAAATAGTTATGTATACTCTTTTTCTGAAATACAGTTAAACTGCCGGAATACAGTTTTTTCTTTTTTTTGGTCATTCAATTGTCTCGGACTCGCTTGTAAAAGAAAGATTGAAAGAAAGCACAGTTGTAAATTTCTTCTTCTTATTATTATTCTTTGTTTTTCTTTTTTTAGACTATTAAAACGGTAGTTGCTCAATTAGATTAATCCATGAACCTAATCTCTTCCAAATAATTTTTGAATAATTATATTCAACATATTTTCAGATGTAAAAACAACCAAATCAATCTAGTTCAAAACTTATTAAATTTTTTGTTCTTTTATAATATAAATTAATCTATCAAAAAAATAACTAATTTAAAGTGGGTTAGCTAGTGGTGAATGGTGGCGCGAAGACGGTGAGTGGTGGTGCAATATTCGATTTTAGTAAACTAATAGGTATGATTTTGAATTAAATTTGTAGATGATATAGTTAGTGTTTAAGTAATTGTTTAAAATATAGAGTCTCGTTCTCCTGCCCCCAACGGGCAGGAGAAAATTTACCCACCGTTGATGTGGTAAGCTTCGCGTCAGCGGCCATTTTGTGTTACTATTTTGTGTTAAACACAAAATGGATCACACTGGCAAGGAACCCAAGTTTTGAAGAAGAAGCTGCCAAAAAAAAAACCCACCGAAGAAACTCAAAAAAAATTCTACCAGAGAAAACCATCGAATCTGCGCGATCGTCCGCCGCGCAGTTTCTGATGGATCTGCGCAATCTCTAAGATCTGCGCGCCACTAAGAATGGCAAAAAAATTCGTCGCCTCGAACCCGCCCAGTCCTGTCCTGCCCTGGCCCTGGCACGGGCTGTCCCGCCCCGCTTATTCGGGTAATATGGAAGGGTCTGATACGGATTTTTCTGCCCCGCGGAGTTCGCGGGGTGGGGCGGGGCGGCCGCCAAGATTTTTTTTAAATCATAAAATAGAATACAAATTAAAACTTTGCTAAAAATAGACTAAAGAAGAATCAAACTCGGGTTGAAATTATAAACTATAAATCTCAACCATTACACCACAATTCCATTCTTGAATTTTTTTTTTATTTTGTTTGCTACAAATATTTTTTTAAAAAATTATTTCTTTTTTAATTATTTTTTTCAGTTTTATAAAAAAGAAAAAAAAATTCTTAGAGCGGTTGGCGGGTCAAAATTGACTCGCCTCGCGCGCAGATCCGACGAGATCCACGCTGCCGGCAACTCTATTTTTTTTTCTGTTTATTCTTCACAGAAATGAGATGTGGAATAGGAGTAGCTTGGGTTCTTTGGCAGCTTCTTCTACTTTTTTTTAGTAGCTCCGATAGATTTTTTTTGATTTTTGTGCCATAGTGGATTCCGATGGTTGATGATAGAATGGAGAAGGTTGGTGGTTGGCAGTGATTTTCCGGCGATGACGATGCCGGATGAAAAGATGCAAAGCCGAAGTGATCTATTTTGTGTTTAACACAAAATGGTTGGCCGCTGACATGGAGCTTACCACGTAAGCGGTGGGTAAAATTTCTCCTGCTCCTTGGAGGCAGGAGAACGGGACTCTTGAAATATATTTATCTAAAATAACTATTTTTCAACTTATTTTTAAAAATTGTCATTTTTTAAATATATGGCTGATTTTGTACCCATGGTAGGTAGGAGTTATAATGCACAGTGTTGAGGTGACATCATATGATTAGTAGTTCATGATTTCACACTCATTATTTTTATCAATCATGTGATGCCACTTCAGCATGAACATTATAAATAGATAGAAAATCAGCCATCTTTTCTAATATACCACTTAAAATAAAACATTTGCCATAATTTATTTCTTTCTTTCACTAATCAGCATTTATTAAGCATTACTACATCTTATCTCGTTGTTTTGTACACGTGATCAATATTCCTATGTAGAAGATGCCACTTGAACCTTTGGTCAAGTTGCATTTTTTTTTTTATTATTATCTAAAAATGTCATTATCATCGACAGTCCATTTAAAAAATAGTCAATTAAATCAAATTTTCTCGTGTACTACTATTATGTTAATCGAAAATTGTCGGCAAGCTAAATAATAAGACCCTTTACTTATGTGTAGTACACAAATAATTTGCAAGAAAGTACTAACTTCACAATTTAAGAAATAAGATAAATGTGTATTAATTTGTGTTCTTCAATTATTGGTGGTTTCATTTATTGATTGATACCTAGAATTATGATATGAAATGAAGGGAAGGGAAAGTCCAATATGGTCCCATCTAGATGTGCTATCTATTTCTATGGTCCACTTCATTCATAATCATACTGCAGTTTAGGGTTCCGTTCTGCTGCCCACCGGTGGGCAGTTTATTCTGCCCACCTGCACCTCAGCAGGTGGACCGTCCATGATAAAGCATTATCATGGACGGTCCACCTGCTGAGGTGCAGGTGGGCAGAATAAACTGCCCACTTGTGGGTAGCAGAATCATAGACGGCCCATCTGCCGACACCTCAGCAGGTGGGCCGAATAAACTGTCCACTTGTGGGCAGCAGATCACAGCCGCTGCAGTTTATCTTCAATAGAATCGTTATGTAATATGTCAATTTACCACTACAGCAAATCATAAAAATGTTAAA
The DNA here is from genome assembly GCA_030279155.1 of Forsythia viridissima. Classification (NCBI taxonomy): domain Eukaryota; kingdom Viridiplantae; phylum Streptophyta; class Magnoliopsida; order Lamiales; family Oleaceae; genus Forsythia; species Forsythia viridissima. The sequence goes on from CM059040.1 coordinate 522,846, forward strand.
AAAAAGTGCATTTTAACCTTTTTAATCTAAAGACTTTACAATAACTGTAGTTTCACCATTTTTCTTACAATTATGGTACGCATCCCAACTAAGTAATTTTTGTCAGTAATTTGGATGACAATAGGTGACGGACTAGTAAAATTTGAAACTAAATAAAAGTTCAATAATCTAATTAAAATTTTGCTAAAAGTTCAATGACTGCAAATGAAATTTTGCTAGAACTTTCTTTGCATTTTTTTGCATCAAAAGTTAGAAAAAAATAAAATTCCTTATTCTTGTTCAATATATATAAAAGCATGATTGGTATAGATAAAAATTAAATTTTTAGAAAATTTTAATAAAAGTTGATAAAAATTGTAAATCTCCTAAAATATGTAGTTGAAATTGAATTTGAAGAAAAATAAATTTTAAAAATGGTAGGCCAAACATGACTATTAATTATTAAACATGTGGAGATAATGTCTTCTCTTGAATCACGGGTTTTCTTTAGTTTGGTGGGCGAATCATATATGCTTATGACTATACACCGGCCTAGACATGGAATCGTACCGGGATCCGAACTCATAAACACAAGTCTGTTTCAAATTTGAGTAAAACTTGTTGAAGTTCAAATTAACAAAATGAATTAAATTTAGTGTATGTTTAGTTTAGTGAAGTTTAAAAGTGATTTTAAAAAAATTTTAAAAAAATGATAAAATATGTGATTAAAAATTTATAAAAATTATGGGTCCTATAAGTTACTTAGTTAAAAAAAATAAAAAAGAGTTCAGAAAAATTATACTAAACATGATCTTAAATTTCATTACATTACTGGATAACAATCCAAAAAAGTCCATTCGAGTGTCAAATCGTTGACCTCTAAAAATGACTGCCAACAAGAACTCCATGTTCTTCTTTCTACGTGTATTTCCCCGCACACTTATACCGCCACGTGGTTTATTCAACCACATAGATAAACTTAGTAACAAGCAAATATGGCCCTAGAGTGAGGGAGGAACACGATGTGGCTGAGGTAACAGCTTGATAACCTCTAACTAACAACTTCTCAAGTGGATATGAACAATTGAGAACAATTAGTCTAGAGGAGTTTGTTTTCTTTCGTGTCTAAGAGTTATAATTTTTAACATACATTTCTTGTGAAATGAATTTGGTATTTATAGACAAATTCTACTAGATTGTCCTCCCTTCGATCCACGGCGCGTGGCTTGATTCAGAGAACTCTAAAGTCACGTATTGGGTGTCACATTATTGACATTAATACAAAAGTCCCTTTCGCAGGCTGTCCCATTATTCTTTTCATGACTGAGTAGCGGATTTGGCAGGGAAAACTTTTTTCAGCACGCAACAAGGGTCGGACACCGATAACCTCATCGTCCCAACCGTCTCGGCACAAAAGAATTATTTATATTAACCTTCACAAACCTCCTCGGCACTGAGGGAAACCGCCTCGGAGATAAGGTGGTATATTACTAAGCAGCTTTGGCTTTGACCCTGCCCACGTGGGATTGGGGCGTAACAACCTTTTGTGACATGTGTGCACTTAACGCCGACATGTAGACTATTAATATTAACATTGTTAACAGAGTGATCATTACAATAAGCGTCTCTAACTTCAGTGACCGTTAATGTAAAGATATAACTTCAGTCACAATTTTGAAATTTTGTCTAAACTTCATCGGTGACCGTTGTTGAAATTAACCCCCGAAAGTCACATTTTGTCAGCTTTCGGTAAAAAATTCACATAAAATTTTAAAAAACCAAAAAATTGCAAATATGGTTGCTACATCTTCCTACATCTTCTAAAAATTCAATTTGTTTAGGTCAAACTTCAAAGCATAGTTATACCAACATGTCTGCAATCTTTTAAGAAATTAAAAAATGTGATTTTTATTTCCAGATGATACCGTGCAGGCCTTGAAACCAGGGGGGGATCCCCTTGGTTGGTAGCAGATTTTCAACAGAGTGGATGGGTGGCATGGGATTGGGATTTAGGTCAATATTTTTATTGGGTCATTACCGGGCCAACCCAAAAAATGGGGCTAGCCCAGCGGTCATATCGTACCAGGCCACATAGTTTTTTATTGGAATGGTCCGACCTATTTTGTCACCTCTACTTGAAATTGAATGTACAAATAGGTCAATTGATTAAGAATCAATAGTTCAGTTTTCTCGAATTTTAAATTTGATGAATGAAAATATTATTTATTTTAAAATTTATTTGTAAGTAATTTATAGGTAAATCTTTACGCACGGTCACATGCAGGATCACAGAGTTGATGACCAATTTCCAGAGGCTAACATGCAAACTTATTAGGAGGGAGGTTAATTGCGTGTATGGATGGCAACGCGGTAAAGTAGCATTATATTTAGATATGTTCTGTTGGGAATATTTGAGAAGCGAAGCAAGGACGGAGGAGTATTGAAGTATTCTCATTTATCGTTTTGTTTAATTAAATTTTTTAATAGTATTTTTTATTTTTTTAATATTGATTTAAATTTAAAAACATAAAATAAATAACCTGGGAAGGGTTTAAAGAATTCGGAGCATGGACCATATTTTTTGTCCCCGTCTTTATTACCCAACGGAGTAGGACAATGGATAGGGGCGACATTATCCCCGTCCCGTCGAGGATTTTCGAGAGGCACAGTAGAGGGGAGGTTGATTGACTGAAAAATAAGATACAATAAAAAGATTCAAGAGGACTTAGAGGAGTTTGGAGAATTCGGGATACATACCATCTCCCTATCCCCGCCCTTATTATTTATCATGGTAGGACAATACTAAACGCCACCCTTACTATCCAACAGGGTAGGATAATACTGAACGAGACAAAAGCTACGGCTCATAAGCTTGCTAAGTACATGATTTTATCTTTATAGAATAATTTTTGGCTTGATTTTTCTTCAAAACTTTTAGACACTACCAATCATGCATTTGTGATTTGATACATTTTCAACAGCGCACTGCGTACAATTTATTCTACCATAATGTTGGGAGACGTCATCACATTCTAAACAACTTCCACTAAACTAAGAACATGTTTGACATAATTTTTTATAAAAAAAATTTATTTAAATTTATTTTTAACCATATATTTCATAAGTTTCATTAATTTTTTAAAAATCTTCTAAAAAATTACTTTTAAACTCTATTAAACAGACTTTAATAAATGTGGCTAGAAAATTAAATACGCGTCGAATAAAAATATGTTAAGTATGGGTCCAATAATTGTGAAAATAATATTAAACTAAAAATTAAGTAGGCATCCAATAAAATTATATTAAGTATTGAGTCCAATAATTGTGAAAAAAATTAAACTAATATTAACACAATTTTTCAGTTAAATTTTATTTTAAAAAAAAAAAAAAGTTTGGATAATTGATTGAACTCATCCTTTAAGCTTTCCACGTCATGTCACCATCTGATTTTTTTTCTTATCATGTGAAAACTATTTTCCCACTTATAAGTCATTGGCAAAAATAAAGAATAAAAAAATAAAAAATAAATTGAGTAACATTGGTTATCCAATAAACGTACGACAAGAATACATCTAAATAAGAATGTAAGAATTTGGACCGTGATCGAAAGAGTTTTTTCAAATAGAACTGTACATATATAGAACGATAATTTTTGTTTCTTTTCATAAACGATTATTTTTTTCATTTTACTATCTTTCATATAATACTATGTTTGGCAATGATTGTTTTATTATTAACTCAAATTGGGGATCATCCATAAAAAAAGATTAACTACGAAAGATAAGTATGAAATCGTATAAATTTTCTCTTTTCGATTGGACTTGTTTTACATTTACCTTGTGTGAACAAGTAGTTTTATGTTTTCTCAACAATTTTTTTTAGATACAAATCGTTATTAGAAATAAAGTATGTTAATTAATGAAAAGTTGAAAATAAGAATACAATAAAAAAGATTGGAGATATGAGTACTACAATGAGTAAATGTTGAAAACCTTAAATGTAATTAAAATAAAGTGCAATAAATAAAAGGATAAATTACACTCACATTCTACATTCATTCAACTTTGCAACAATATTGTCCTATTCAATTTTATTCGTTGATATTATCCTAAATCTTTTCATTAATTCGCACAAATGGTCCTCAAATGGTCATTTTTAACGATTTTGCACTTAGTTTAAATAAATTAAAATAACAAAAAAAATATATAATGAAAAACTTACAATTAGGTACCCTAATCTTTTCAAAAGTGTAAATAAATCTTAAATATTTTATTTTTTTTAATAGATTTTCACTTAAATTAATAAAAAAAATATAATCAAGTTTCAAGTTTTCTAATTATGTTTACCACAAGTACTTTCGAAGTCTATACAAATTCCGTATAAAGTTTCATTCATTGACAAAAAATCAAGTCCGTAACCTGAGTTTGATCAATTTAACAAAGAATTTTTTTTTTTACACTGTAAAAAATGATTTTTTTCAAGGTGGGCCCGAGCTATAGTCTGGCCCACCCCACCCCCCAAATCCGCCCGTGCCACCAAACCCCCTCCCGAACAGGGTACAACTTGGAGATTTTCCCCTCCCCGGACGCGTAAAAACTAGTGAAAATCATCGATGGTTTTCGCGCAAAATTGGGGAGGTATCCTCCTTGGTTTTCGCTACGGGAGAGATTTCTCCCCTCTTCTGGTTGCTAGCTCAAATCGATCTCCGATTGTACCTTGGGATGGGATGGGATGGGATGGGTTGGGTTGGAGAGAAGATAATCTTGATTTTTTCTTTTCTTTTTTAAATTTTTTTTCCTTTTAATATTTTAAAAATAAAATATTTATAATTTATTTACACTTTTAAAAAATTTAAAGACCTTAATTGTAATTCTTTTTTAAATCAGAATTAAAATTGTCAATGAGGACTATATATGCGAATTAATGAAAGAATGATGATGATATTTACAGATAAAATTGAATGTGGGTGATATTGTTGCAAAGGTAAAAAATAAGTATAATTAATATTAAATAAAAATTGTGATATGAATATAATTATCATTATTATATATTTTTGCACACGTAATCAGACGGTAATCCACTTTCACTGATAAGCCCACAAAATCCAAAAAGCTCACATCTTTAATTCAATCTAGAATACACGTGGCACTTTTTAGTTGCACTAGTTACACGTTACAATCAAATAGTCACATGCTTAATCCCATTCTGAGTGACTGAGTGAGTATAATTTAAGTGCATATCTACTTATGCTAAAATTATTTTTTAAATATATATAAATTATGAAATTTATAAAATATATTTAATTAATTTAAATTGAGCCAAACAAGTTGTAAGATATTATTTTTTTCTCTCCTTAAATTTTTTTTATATGTTTCTGTAATTCAATTGAAGAAAAAAAAAAAAAAAAAACTAATCACTCCCGTCACGCTACCATCTTATCTTATTTTAAGTTGAATCTCTTAAAATTAACAAGTCAAACACTTTAATTTAATCGTAACTCGATGAAATATTAAACAAAGTCTCAAAGTTTTTTATACCATAGACATCTTCTTTAAGAGTTCTTAAAAATGATTTTATAATAACTTACAAAGTCGAAAATCAATTTTGTATTGAGACAATAAATCGAAGACAAGATATTTGTTTTTTAATATTATTTTACTTTTCAAGTAAGTATCTTTAAACATAAACAATCATGTAGTTATCAACTTCCACTAAAGAAAAATCCAAAAAGTCACAGGCTCACAGCTATAGTTTAATTTATAATGCACGTTGGGTCCTTCTTGTTGCATTTGTTAGACGTTACATTCCAAAAGTCACATGCTTAATTCCATAGTATTTCTGTCTTGGTTTAGAGCAATGTCCGTTATATCCAATCTTCACGTAAATATTTATTGTAACAAAAAATAATAACACAATTTAAAAAAAAAAAAAAAAAACTTTGGATAAATGATTGATCAAACTTTTTCCCCATAATGACAAATAGCAATTCGTGCGGAAAACACTCAACCACCCTGTAAGTGGTGTAATATCAATTATAAGGCAATGCCGTAATTTGGATAATCTGTAAATTGAGTTGAGATTTCATAAATTATTATTAGGCAACTTCTTACCTCTATTGCGCAGCATCGGTTATCAAAGAGCGCAAGATTGAGACATTCTCAGAAGAATATAAGAAGCAGGGGACTTTGATCAAGATTCAAGAGGGATTTTTTCAGAAAGCTGTGTATATACGTAACGACAGGTTTCGATATTTTCTATGATCGATTTTTTTGTTTTGTTTTTGTTTATACACTCGCTTATGGTGATCAAATGGCAGTGATTGTTTCTGAAGTTTACGTCTGTTGATCATGATAAATAGTAATTAAATAAGTGGAAAATTGTTCCCATTTTTAATAGATTTTCTCTCTTTCGTTTGACTTGCTGTATAGTTAGAGATCTCCTTGATTGATCAATGATCATTCCTCTCCATATACATATATTTGCTGCTGGTTTTCAGCTGGGTTGAACGGTGCCATACTCATTTCTTGAATTTTGTAATGAATTAGAAGAAAGAACAATTTGATTTGCTTGAAAATGTATAAGAATTTTTTTCTGTGCTGGACTATTTGTAGTTTGATTGTGGGATTTGTCTTGTGGTCCCCGAGACAGGCTTACGTAATTTATTTGTCCCAAGTCTACTTAGGGATGGATTTACTCTGCCAGATATAAAGGAGCTAGTATTCTTGAAAGATATATCGTTTGGGAGTAGCTTACCTCTTATGGTGTTTAAGCTTGAATGGATCACATCTGATTTTTTCTTGTTTGACTGAATATGGATTTGAAGAATTGTATGTTCGTATCAATATAAACCACAGGCCAATGCGCAAAGAGTTATTAACTAATTTGATGCAGGTGGAAGGACAACATGCTTGGTAATGGAGTTGTTGGAATCCTATCTGAGTCCACAAATAAGTGGGAGAGAAGGGTTCCCCTTACCCCTTCTCATTGTGCGCGACTTTTACATGGTGGCAGTGGTGAAACTGGAGTTACCCGCATCATTGTTCAACCATCAACTAAACGTATCCATCACGATGCTCTCTATGAAGATGTTGGTTGTGACGTATCAGAGGACTTGTCAGAATGTGGTCTCATATTGGGTATCAAACAACCAAAGGTGGTTAGCATTTCATTGCTTTTAGTTACTTCAAGACCTCTAAAAGCTCTAAGGTAATCTATGTTTATGTTTACTGCAGCTAGATATGATTCTTCCTGATAGAGCCTATGCATTTTTCTCCCATACTCACAAGGCACAAAAAGAAAATATGCCTCTACTTGATAAGGTATGTCCGTATGAAATACTTAGAAAAATATTTTGAGAGACTTCTGCACTTAATTTCTCACTCTCTCTTACTTTTAGATATTAGCTGAAAGGGCGTCTTTGTTCGATTATGAGCTTATAGTTGGAGATCATGGTAAAAGATTGCTTGCATTTGGAAAATTTGCCGGAAGAGCTGGAATGGTTGACTTCTTGTGTGGCCTAGGACAACGTACGCACCACAGTACTTGCTGTCTGGAATATTTCATAGTTACTGGACTGTTTTAAATTGATATTCTTAAAAATTACCTTCTCTTTTTTCTTTATTTATTACTCTTATGACTTATCTGATTGTTAAAGAGGTTAACACAATAATAATAATTAATAAATAATTTCCAGATTAAAGACTTTTATTTTGGGAACTTGTGGTATGTAATTCCATTCTTCTAATGCGTTCTTAATGGTTTCTCTTTCAGGGTATCTTAATCTTGGATATTCAACACCTTTTCTCTCGCTCGGTGCATCTTACATGTATACTTCACTGGCTGCTGCAAAGGCTGCAGTAATTTCTGTGGGGGAAGAGATAGCTACTGCTGGACTTCCATCAGGAATCTGTCCCCTCGTTTTTGTTTTCACTGGTGCAGGAAATGGTATTGTTAATTGTGGGTGCTTTAGATGCTTCGCCTGTTGGCAATTTTAATTTACTTCAATAGGAGAACTCTTAAACATAATTATTAAATTCAATGCAGATGTATAACTAGATGACTAAGATTCTAAGAACTAAACTAGATGAAACCTTATTTATAGTCCTATCACAAATTTTGTACAATGTATTAAATTTTGCAAATAACTTGAGATATTTTCTACAGTTTCCCAGGGAGCACAAGAAATTTTTAAGCTACTTCCTCACACTTATGTGGATCCAAGCAGACTCCCAGGACTATTTGAGATGGTAACGTTTTGTAATGTTAGGTCAAGATAGCTGATCTAGCTGTTATAAATTTAGTTTTCATTGTATGATTTATCTGCTTAACTATAGTTAGCTTAATACTTGCTTCATTCATAATGTTGAAAAAGGACTTCTACATAATTCTGCATTGATGTCTTTGATAACTCATAATGTCTGAGGTCAATGCTTTACTATCTATTACTGGTATTTAAGATTTTGAAGAAATAGGCCATTTCTTGAGTAAATGAATTATGATATAGAACTTCTATTATTTTCACCACTAGATGTTCTTTGTCTGCAAGACATGCACAAAATTGCTTCAAATAACTAGGAATGAGACCATTACATTGTCTGAAATCTTCTCACGTAGGACTTGTATATGCATGAGATTTATCTGGATAATATATTGACAATTTCCCATAAATCTACAATGGTCAAGTATATCCAACTCTATTGTGATGATTTAGCTTTGTTTGGATTATAGATTCTTTCATAGCTGTGACTGGATTAATTGTTTGTTACCTAGCAAATATTTTGATTCTAATTGGTCCTTTTGATTTGTCTGGAAAGGTCAAAGTCTATCCAGTGCATAGAGATATATTTCATTTACATAGGATGCCTTCTAGCACAATGACCTCAGACGTTATGCCTTCGAAGTTTTGTTATGCTTTGGGAGTTTAACAAGCATGTTCTTCTGCATTCTTTACAATTTTCAATGATTATTATGACAGTTTCATACTTAATTAAATCTTTACCATCTTTCCTTTCTGCATTGTTCCATTTTTTCCAAATTTCTCAGCGGAAGCCTAGTCTTCCATAGATTTTTACTTTGTTGTAATAAAGATTTGTTCACGTTGCTAGGCCCGGGATAGTACTGAATTAGGACGAACAACAAAACGAGTCTTTCAAGTATATGGTTGTGTTGTGACCTGTCAAGACATGGTAGAACACAAAGATCCTTCAAAATTCTTTGATAAGGTATGGCGTTGTCTTTTATTTCCTATTACTGGATTTTATTGATTACATATAGGCCTAATTTGGATGGGCTATGATCCTAGTTCGTACTATTATATATGTGCGCACCAGTAATGAATTATCTAGAATCCTGGATATCATTTCCCTTGCTGATTTGATAAATGATATTTGTTTGTGCATAGATATCTTTTTTTTTATGAGTAATAACAAAGAACATACATGCACGAATGCACTGGTATACTTTTGAGCTTTTGTACTGAGGAGAAACTTAACCACCCGTATTGATGTATGTTAAATGGAATGCCGAAACACAGAGATTACTGAAACCTCTTCAATATAACAACTAAAGGCTAAAAAAAATCACATTAGGATCATACTTAATCCTACAAATTGTAGTAATTTGTTCAGATTTTCTACAACTTTGGTTGAGTATCCCTAAATATTACTTGATCATAGGAAGCTAATTTTGAGTTTATATCAAAGAAACAAGATGTAAAAGCTTCCCAATATTCAAAACTTTGTGCTTGTTTCGTATGTTCTCTAAACATGATAGTTAGACATGCCAAATGTTTTCTTTCATCATGCTTGCTACTTGTATCACTCAACATCCATAGGGGCCTTATTATTGCCAATCATTTAACTGGGCAGAATCTATTCAATATATGGGGAATTGTCTCCCAATCCCCGAGGGAGTATTCACATGGGTGACTACTGACTGGTAGAGTTTCCTTCAATCACCAACAATGCACATTTGCAGATTTTGCTTCATATTTACTAGGTTCTGAGTTTGCTAGAAAATGGTACCATTATTCTTTTTCGACATACACTCACTACAATATGGATAAATCAAATACTGATGCAGTACTAATTACCTGTTTTAACCAATATTCCTGATTTGTTGGAAAGGAAGCTGAGCTATTAGATGAATAATGTTGTACTTAAGATTTTGGAAGTATAATGTAATAGGAAATAAAGAGATGCAGTGGTTAATAACAATTAAAAATAGACTATGAGTTCCATGGTTAGCAAATTTTGTTTTATTCTTTTGCCAGTAAACAAGATCAGTTTTCTCCATTAAATATTAAATAGTTTAGTTTGGGGCTTGTCTCACTGGAACAAATTGTTTTTGTAATGGATGCTTTAACAGTTAGATTTTTGATATTTTAATGAGAAAAAATTTCAAATTCTCAATGACAAAGTTTGGCCATTTCACGGAGAGGCATTTTACGATATAAATTGTAGTCAAGAAAATGAAGACAATTACTTTCTATTGTCATTATTCATCTTAACTATTTTACCACCTTAAATCATGAAAAATGATTGAATCAGTGTCTCTTGTGTTATCTATAAAATCAACTATGTAATTTTAATGTTATTCCTTTTTGTTGTCAGGTCGACTATTATGCACATCCACAGAACTATAGACCTATTTTCCATGAAAAAATAGCCCCATTTTCTTCTGTAATAGGTCAGTATTCATCACTCTCACTCTCATCTATTCTCTTATCAATCATTATGCGTAGTAGATGCAAATGCAATTTTGTTACTCGATCATTAAGACGATCAGTCTCAACTATTCTGTTCTTTTGGAACCACTAACTATTAGCATGAGTTTCTGGATTGTACATATTATATTCGAATTGATTTAGACTCAGAATATACAAACTATCAATAGCAATTCACTTTTCTGAAATATCTTACACTGGTACACATTTTCCCTACATCTGGAAAACAAAAGTGATTCTAGAATGCGCTAGAACTTGATACCAGTGCCTAACTTAGATGCTAGAACCCATCTCATTTGCACATGCTTCCTAAACTCTCCTCGAGTAATCTGTTTTTGTTAATTGGGTTTCTTTTCTGTATCGTCATACAAAATTTCCAAATTAAATTCCAGTCTCTACTTGGTTCAGCAAGTTACAACCATGATTTCTGTCTTAATTTTCCTTCCTGATTATAATTCTTTTACAGTAAAGTTGTAGTAAGTCATTTCTCTACTGAATTGGTTAATTCCAAAATAACATTCTTTAAATAATAATTTTCATATTCATCCCAATTTGTACACTCATGATGAGATACTTGTGAGCAAAAGTGGACCAATGGCAGATTTTGATGGTAGTCCAAAGGTGAAATGAGTTGGGAAGACTCAGTTCAGCTCCTTGTTTTGTTTTAAACAGATCCTATCAGTTATATTAATTAAAGAAAATATACAATGAAGAGAACGTGGAGAGGATGTGAAACCTTAACTCTTGGTCCATTCCCCAAAAGGCTCCAAAATTGCAATGGAATCTGAGAGAAGGTTTACATCTCCTGAACCTATTTGTAGTAGAGCTCTAACCTCTCTTAGAATTCTCTACCCGCAATCTCATTGTATTTCTCAAAATTCAAATTAGTCATATGTTCGTTCATTCCACTAAGAATGCGTTTGCACTCTAGAATATTACGCAAGTTGTATTGAAGCACTATAATCTTCTCATGTCCACAACCTTTTAATCACTTAGTGTTGGCCCCATGACTAGATATCCGTAATCCAGAGGCCAGAGGAATAAAAGGCCACCAGTCTTTGGCACTACATCCTTCTTTGAATCACTAATTCGAACCATGTCATGACTGAGACATATCTATATTTGAAGTTCAATTTCAAATAAATGTCTTAGCTAGAATTATCATAGCCATGAATATAATTATCACAACCATGAGATCGCCTCAAGTGGATATCATGTCTCTCCAAGAGATATTATGGTGTCTATATTCAGATATATATTTTCACAATTGTAAAGACTAATCACCAAGATATTGAGGGTATTGACCATCAATGACTTCTCACTCATTGATATCTCAAAGCGGAGAAATTTGTCTAAAGAATAGCATTTATATAAAAGTTCTCTGTGTCTTGATCAATGCATCTCATCCCATGAAACACAATAGTACGATAGATTCAGAATCTCATTTTGGCAATCAATATAAATCACCACATCCCACGGAGGTCGACATAGCAATTTGTAGTGAGTTTCTCTAGCTCACCATCGTCGTGAACAAGTAATCAAGTTACAAGGAGTCTATGATTTGTCTTCTTTGTATGAGCTAGTCTCCGTACACCAAAAGTAATGTATAACGTAAACTTGGTGCTATCGTCAATATATATAAAATTACATGCACTGGATATACATAGATAGTACAGAAAAAGAATGCTTTAAAAGGACTCATTTCTAACATAAATTAGTCTAAAAAATTCCACTGAATTCTTTTAGCGCTCAAGTTTAAGTTGATTAACATTATATACAAACTTGAACTCAACTGGTTTCACTTGTGACTCTCAATGTAACAAGTTTTTAGTTCTATCTTTGGTTTAATCTCTTGTGCTGGGTGAAGTTGAACTGTAGAAGGCACAAGATAAGAAATTAACAATTTTATATTTATCCAAAAAATAAAAAATTGATAATTGTATATTTAATTGCCATTTGTAAACCATCATTAATGTCCTTATTTGGTGGGCTATAGATGTTCGTACAAATTTATGCATCTTTTATTTAACAATTGATTTGGTGTTGGTTACTTTCCAATGGATTTCAAGGAAACTACGTTGGTTCCATGTTTGAAATCTTTTTTGTAGTAGTCCTATGAGTTCTGCTGTAACATTGATTATTGAGCACCTCTTCAAATATAGATATATTGCTAAATATTACATGAACCTCAAAATAATAAGCACAAATCAGCTTCTGTAGTCTGCTCAAACTTTGTGACAAGTAAATTAGAAGCAAATTTTTTACGATCTGCTTTACTTATTTGGAGGTGTTACTAGTGACTAAATTAGAATGAATTTGAACTCCTGTGCAGATGTACAGTCACGTAGATGTGTTTTCTTTGGCCCACTTTGTTTTATATGTTCATGATATTGCACATGTTTTCTGTTGAATCTTCAATTATTGAACATCTGTGGAACTTTTTCTGTAGTAATTCTTCAGGCATTCCATGATGAATGATCTGGTTTGTATTTTCTTTTTCTTGGCAGTCAATTGTATGTATTGGGAAAAACGATTTCCTCGATTATTGACTATTAAGCAGCTGCAAGATCTGATGAGGAATGGATGTCCACTTGTGGGAATCTCTGATATAACTTGTGATATTGGAGGCTCAATAGAATTCGTTAACCAAACTACATTAATTGACTCGCCTTTCTTTAGGTACTTTATCAGTGGTTTGTACTTTGTCCATCAATATCATAATTTTTCTCTTTAATAAAATCCTTAAATTGTTGGTTCTTTGATTCAAGGATCTGCCTTTTCAGTTTGAGTCTCACAATGTGGCTGCCTGCGAGTTCATAATTAAGAAAATGAACTTATATTATTTCATCTAATATTGGACATTGTCTTTATTTTACACCATTCAAGGAGTATATTTCTCTTAATTTTTTTCTTTGATTGTTCTTGATAATTTGGTCACAATGCCTTCTAGATATGATCCACTCGATAACTCGTATCATCATGACATGGAGGGTAGTGGTTTGATCTGTTCAGCTGTAGACATTCTTCCGACAGAGTTTGCAAGAGAGGTGGAGTAACATAATCTTGGGCTTCCATCATGAAATTTACTATGGATGAGATGAACTTTCGATGTGGTACATTTATTTTTAACTATACTGACAAGGAATTTAATTCCAATGAAGGCATCTCAACATTTTGGAGATATTCTTTCCCAATTTATTCGAATCTTAGCTTCCTCAAATTATATTGAAGAGTTACCTTCACACTTACGAAGAGCCTGTATAGTTCATGGTGGAGCACTTACTTCCTTGTATGAATATATTCCTCGAATGCGGAAGTCTGATCTTGAGTAAGTTGTCCATATCATGTTGCTTTCATTTGTTTTTTTGCACAAACTGAGTTTCTATTTTTGTTTGATGAATGAATGAATAATTGAAGTTTGAACTCTTGTTGATGAGTGCTTGTTGAAACACATCCTCTAAAAGCTTAACAAAGGAGATAAATTTATTCATCAGCAGCGCTCAATGGGACTCTTTAGCCATATTGCAGCAGCATAAGGTTGTAATGTCTGGAGATTGCTTTGATTTGTCACTTTAGCTGTCCTTTGCAAAATCTCATTGCATAAAGTGATCTAAGCAAGGAAAAATTAGTTTGAACGATAGAATTTGACATTATGAAATAATATCCTGTATTTAAAAACTCAAATGAATCCTCCGCTCTATCATATTAGATTACTTAGCCATTTGGAAATCAAGGTTTGACATAAGGGAATGTGCTAGTGGAAGAAAAGGCTTTTTACTAATTGGTCTCATTGGTAACACTAAGAGAAGTGTGCTTTTATGTGTATGATATTCTTAAATAATTATATGTTCGGTGATGAAAAGAAATATAGAGATTATCCTGGTTTTCTGTTATGTAGTTCATTGTATGTCTGACCAGTTAAGTTTGAGAAGGAAGCAGTCCATTGTATGTATTATACATGGTTCATTTGAGAAAAGAATCTGTCACGGGGTAGGAATGTTAGAAAAGAACTTCTGAACTTTAGTTGGAGTGTCAGCTAATATGTTTCAAAAGCTAATTTAAGTCCAACGATAGCTGAGCATCTAGAAAATGACAAGTTAAACAGAAAGTTCATATTCAAGGGGTAAGTTTATCCAATTCCTAATCGTGTTTCCTGGAGAAAAAGTAAGTCTCATTGAATTCACAATGTGTTTTTCCTTGAATTTACCAATTCAAATGCGTATTTATGTCCAAAGCACTTTTGGGGCCAATGTCAGACATGCGTGATAAGTATAGGATAAGGCTGTAACGAGTTAAGTTGGGAGCCGTGACGTCTTTTTTGTCCAGTTTTTGTTGAAATGTTGGTTTGGTTCTGTGCCCAATACTATGGCTTGTCCTTTATCACTATCCATGATGAATTACCTTATATCCTGATTTTTGGTTTTGTATATTCATTTTTCTTTTAACAGGGATGTTTCGATAACTTCAGAAAATGCTCACCTTGTGAAGATGAAGTACACTACATTGGTATGTTACTATCGACACTACATATACCATCATCTTGTGGTTTCCTTATCTGCTTTTCTTAGACTTTTTTTCCTTGTGTTGGCCTGTGGCATGAGTTTACAATCTCCCTATGCATTTTAGTTCCGATCTTATGTCATTTTGTATCTGAGTAAAATAATATTTTGGTACATCACTATTTTATTTTTCATTTAGTTGCATCTAATTAACGTTGCTATTGTTGCATGATTCTGCAGATTTCTCTTAGCGGTCATTTGTTTGATCAATTCCTAATAAACGAGGCTCTGGATATCATTGAAGCAGCAGGTGGTTCCTTCCACTTAGTGAAGTGCCAAGTTGGTCAAAATACTAATGCTATGTCTTATTCGGAACTACAAGTAAGAAAAGCTATCGTCTAATATTGTTTTCTAGCAGAGGACTGCATATGAAGTGTACATATGAAAGCTATGCACGAATTCTGCATTTTAGATACCACCAAATGTTATATTTTTCAAAATGATATTAAGCACTGTAACTGTACATTTGTGTACATGAAATTTCTCCACTCTTTATGAAGTCAGATGATGCCAGGATGCAGATCTATCAAATATTTCCAATATAGATTTCATTAAGAAGGGAAAATAGCATCAGAAACTGAGTGCCAAAATGTTAATAGAATAATGAATTCATCTGAAATTGTAAGACTTGAATTGCATAAAACTGGTACCTGGCAGATATGGACTCGGATGTGAGGAAGTACATGGGGTTTCTATCTAGGTGTTAGATTCTCTGGAAACACCTAATTTTAGGAGTTTCTGAGGAAATCTCATTCACTATTAGAGAATATAGTACTTATCATGCTAATGTATGAGAATGCATGATGTAATGTCTTCCCAACATCCATAGCAATTTCCCTATTGAACTGACAAATGCCTTTAACTTTGAGTTACTTTAAAATAATTAGACCTTTGTCTTAAAGAGTCAAATGACTACTCTTCATCCAGATTCATATAATGTACGAGGTGAAAGTAAAATCAATGTACTAAGGTGGTTAAATGACAAAAATAGAAAACTTTCACTTCTAGGATTTCTTTTCTATAATATTAACAGTACAATGATGTCAAAGACACTCAAAATTGTAGAACAGACTAACAATTTCACAAATTTGAAAACCTACTGTTCACCATTCTAATAAAACAATTGTGATGGAGATCGTATTAGATATTCCCTTGAAGACTTACCAAAATTAGACATTTACTTTAAGAAGAGAATTTGTATTTTATGTTGCGAGATTATCTTTTATTTACTTTTGTTAGTTTAGTAGTTTTCTTATTTACTAGAAGTTCAACTATAAGTATGAGTAGGGCTTTTGTGTTACACACACTTAGATATTGAATAAACAAGAATTTCTCTCAATTCTCTCTCTCACGTTCATCTCTTTCTTCTCTCCCCTCTCCCCTCTTCCTCTCCTATTTCTGCTTCCCTTTCTCCTTCTCTTTTTATCTCCTCTCTCATTCTATAATTTTGGTTCTTGTTCGATTGCGTCCGTCGTCAAATTGGCATTCTCCAACGCATAAATTTGAGTATGTCATGCCGATACAATACGAGTCTTGTGGGTTACATATTAAAGTCCATTTAATGTAGCTTTTGGGCACATTTCCTTGCATATGTCTAAAGGAGTAGTTCCGTTTAAATATTCAAGGAGCTGTGGAAAGTGAGAGTATATCATTTTCTATTTCAGACTCTTATAAATTTTCTGGGTCTATAACTGAGTTATCCTGTTGTCCTAAAAATAGTCACTTTTTGAAACTCCCATTTTCATGGACAACAATTTTGAATTTTGGCAGTTAATATTACATCTTTGCTTTCCAACCAAGTTTCTGTTCAAGTATGTAGTCCAAATTTCCAGCAACATTAAATCGTGCAACTAGTTGTGCAAATATTTTAGTCAAGATACTTGGAAGGAAAATGCGGCGGTAGTGTTACAAACATGAAACACTCCATTCATTCCATAATCAAATAGGTGACTGTCATGGTAAATGATAGTATACCCTCGTACAGTTTTGTCTTACATTGTGGGCACTACTAAGGTATGCTGTGTAACAATTAGGAAAGGGTGAAATAGGACATTAGGAGAAAAATACCTTGAATTTTGAATTTGGATTCTTATTTTGGGATATTGCATTGCGGGGGGTTGCAATAAAAATGGGATGCAGGGAGTATAAAAGTTTGAAGCCACCATTGGTCAAAACATTCTAGCTGCTATTACATTAGTACTAATTCTTCTGTCTTCTTTTGGAGGAAACTTGATTGTGAAGAGTTGTAGGAATGTCTGCATTCTTTGATATTAAAAAATGAGAATGCATTCAATATTTACAATTAAGTGTGTGACATGATGCCCATCCACATTCTAACTTGTTATATAAAGGTTGGAACAATGAAAGGCAACCTTTCCTATCGTCTTTGTACGGGTTTTCCTTTCATGAGAAGTAGATAGAGAAAATCAATCAACAGAGAACAAACCAGTGGGCATGAACATAGTAACCATCAAAACCATTTTTCACGGACCAGTTCCTAAAATTAAATATTACATGCTTAATGCCAGCCAGTAATTCTTAGTGGTTGAGGAGATCGAATACCATATTGTTCCTGTTATCTTATGTATTATTATTCTTTATATCATGTTGAAAGCTGCCTAGTTTGGTTTCTTATTGTTGATATATGTACTGTTTTTGACAGGTTGGTGCAGATGATAAGTTAGTTCTAGACAAAATCATTGATTCTTTGACTTCACTTGCTAACCCAAATGAGAATCATGAATTTAAAGGCAGTAAAAATAATGCGATATCTCTTAAGGTTGGTAGATTCAAAGAGAGCAAGGTAGAGATGGAATATGACACAAAGAAAAAAGCTTTTGTCCTCATTTTAGGTGCTGGTCGGGTATGTCGGCCAGCTGCAGAATTTCTGACATCAATAGGTAGCGATTCATCACAAGAATGGTTAAAATCATTGAGGACAAGCGATCTTGACGAGCAGACTTGTGTTCAAGTTATTGTTGCTTCTCTTTTTCTGAAAGATGCAGAAGAGGTATGTTTGACATTTTTATTTACTTGGTGTTGTCCTTTATGTCTCCCTTTTGTTTAAAAACGGCGAAGAAGAAAAGAATAAAAAGAAATTCTTTAACTTCTCATTACTGTTAGTTCAGCTCCCATTTGACTGTTTAAAAGATGAATTATAGATTATTGCATGGCAACAACAGGGCTATAATTGCTTCAGTATATTATTCTCTGTGATTAATTCATCTTCTCATCGGACAGTTACAATTCTATCTTGTAATGAAATTTTCATATTCTTTGAGATTTTCACCAATCCAGCATAAGTTGTAGTGCCTCCTTTTCACATTGAAGGAATCTAATTTCATAATACTGGAATGCAGGTAGTTGAAAGTATTCCAAATGCAACAGCTGTTCAACTTGATATTATGAATCACGAAAATCTTTATAATTACATTTCACAGGTAATCTTATGCACCTCTTATTTACATTGGAGAAAAATGTTTGATGGCAAAATCCGTCAATCCAGTGAACCTTGGACATCAAGATGCTGTTACTATGACAATTGATGCTTGTCGTTCTAAAAACATATTATGTTGATTTTGTCTTTTCCTACATAGGGAAATATGTTATTATAAATTCCAGCCGATTGTGCTTTTTTGGACTTTTATATAACTTTACGGCCCTTCAATTAGCTTTTCTGGCCCTATTCACCATGCAGGTTGATATTGTCATCAGTTTACTGCCTCCTAGTTGCCACAGTATCGTAGCAGGTGCATGCATTCAGGTATAGATATTAGTCGTTTTTACTTATATAGCCCTTGTTTGGTATAGATAAAATTATATTTTTAGGAGATTTTGATAAAAGTTGATGAAATTGTGTGGTTAAAATGGGTCCCATAGAATGTGTGGCTGAAAATGAGTTTGGGAAAAAATGAGTTTTAGAAAATAGGGGCGAAACATGCTCACGATAAACTTTCTTGTGACTGTGAATTATAATAAATTTTGTCACATGTGCTAAGGCACGGATACAGTAATCAAATTAACATAATAGCATAATCTAACCAACAGGGCTATCTAATTATTACACTGAAAAACCCTTACAATTTAGTGAAAGAGTTTCATCGTAAATGTTCCCTTGTCCCCAGGAACTGAGTATTATTGTGTTCTATTCTCCTTCCTATTGATGATTATAACTGAATTCCAGATATGTGGTGTGAGACGAAGATATTGTCTGGCCATATAAGGATTATCAGACCATGATTTTATGAAACATAAAATTAATTGTTGTTATGATCTAGACCTTGTGGAGCGGTTATTAGAATAAGACTTTTGATACGTCGAATCCGCTCTGACCTCTCTAGTAAATAGGCCATTCAGAGAAACTGTGCACAACCACAATCCACACCAAAAATATGTCGCCAGACCTGCCTATAATAAATGGCCGAAACAACCTAAAAGTCTAAATATCTTCGACTATAGGATACTGGAAGGACTGCATCCAAAGATTTGGCGTATATGGATGCGCCCAGCCGCATTTTCTGGTGTGCTGGGCGCCTGGCCTTACAGTTTTGTATTCTTTATTTTTTATTTTTTACTTATAGTAAAAGCCGAAAAAAGTAAAAAGTGGCACGCACAGGCCATGGGGGGCCAGGTCGGGCTTGTTATGTTATTATACTTCGAGAGGAGTAACAGTTTGTTGGATTTGGCATGTCATGGGGTTTCTCCAATTCTACCTTGTGCGTGGATTTGATACCTTTTTCTCTTTGTTGGATTTGGTGCCTCGTTGATACTGGGGCGATTTCTGGTGGATGGGGGAGGAAAAGGGATGGGGTAGGGGTAGGGGGTAGGGGGTGAGAGTGGGGGGGGGGGCAAGAGGAAGTAGAAAAGAAAGCTGCCGGCAATTGCAGGTAATAAGATGAGGCTTCAAGCAGTGGGTTTTTGGGGAGGATAAACTAAAATTTTGAATTCATTATTTTTCTTGTTTTCTTTTTTCCTTTTTTTCCTATTCTTTCCTTTCCGTTTTTATTTTTGTAACTAAAAGTAAGGGTATTGTGGTCTATTTGATACATCATTTGACTTTTTAACAATTAATTGAACTGAATCCGTTGAGGACCAACTCCGCACCGAAACATATAGGTTGGGAATGACTTCCGCCAAAAGAATAGGTTGTGGGGGACCAATTCTGAAATTTTCTCCCTAATCTTTAATTCATAATATGTTAACAACTAATTGCCAAACGGAGCATAGACTTATATAACCAAAGATGGAATAGGCATAGCAATACTTTCATGCATTTACCAATGACATAATCTGTAGTGCCTTCCCTGTAACTATATGTTCTCTATTATTTTGTTATTAGATGGTTTACAATAGATGTAATACACTCTGACATGTACCTGCTACTTGTAAACTGCTCACTGTCACTTTTGACTTGGGCCATAATTATTAAGAAATGTGGTTCAAGAGAAAGCAGATTATTCCTGGATGGTTTCATCTATAAAAACCTTTTCCATTGAATCTTTAATGTACCACCCTACTGTAGTTTTAGGCTTTGTCATTAGTTTGCTAGCGGTGATCACATATCTGATTTAATCATGTTCAAGGAGTATTATGAATCTGTGACTATCTTCGAAAATGCTAGGAACGTCGAAGTCTTTTTGCCTTATGATATAACAATTGCAAAGCCGAACTCTCATACCTTGATTGGATGATTCCTACAAGTGTTTTTTGTGATTCATCCACCATCAGGATTATGATATGTTAACAAACAATGATGGTAATGGGTAACATGTACATTTGGATTTAGGTACTCATCTATCCAACGTACAAATAAGTTTGTTCTTGAATCCAAACTCCAATGCCTGGTCTTGTTACTTATTTATTTCCAGATAGCTTGTTTACTCATTTTGAAACATGTAACATCACGCCTCCTATGCAGCTTAAGAAACATCTCGTCACAGCTAGCTATGTTGATGATTCCACGTCCAAGCTTGATGAAATGGCCAAAAGTTCTGGTGTTACAATTCTTTGTGAGATGGGCTTGGACCCTGGAATAGGTAATCCTATTCCTGAAATATTTTAATCTTTATACAACATTTTTTCTCCATATATGACTACTTTCTGAAATATATTGAGAACCATGTTTATTCTTTTGAATATGTACTTTCCAAAGTATCTTCTTAAGATCATGTGCTTATTACTATGAATTTTATACATGATTGTGTCCAATTTATTAAATTTTTTTGTCTATTTAGTTTTATGTGAATTTTGTTTCAAGCTAAGGTTTTATTCATAGATATGTACTACTATGTTTATATGCTACTCAGACCTTTATGAAAAGGAAGCTTCCACGAAGAACGTGTTATTTTGGACTTAAAGATATCAAGTTTGTCTATTGTCAAATTTTGAGATCTCCTAAAAGATGTCTTGATGATAAGTTCGTCGAGTCATCAAACATTTAAAAAACAGAGAATTTCATCGCCATCCAGGGTTTTGTGTTTCTTCATAACTCAATCAAGTAGTTCAACACAAGAACCTCTTATATTTTTTACTAGGCTTCTTTTAAAAAAATAAAAAAAAAAAAAAAAAAATTCACCTCCATTCATTGGCGCACATCCTCATTTCTTATTTAATCCCTTCCGGTAACATTTATCTTAACATCTTTGTTTCTGCTAGATTTGTTTTATAAATGTTATGTCCCTTAGTAGCACTGTACTCAATTCTATGAAGTATAGCTTGTCTAATGATTATTCTCTGGAACTGGCCTTTTTAATCTCGTAGGTATCTTCTCATCATGTAACATCCAAAAAACCTAAAATTATAGCATGCGCATATGTCAAAATGCAATGAAGGGTTTTAAAAATGGAAGGAGTGACAATTAAATTCCACCAAAATGTATATCAAATCTTTAAGTTATATATCAGTCTTAAGCCCCTATTCACTTCCCTTTTAGATGATGATAGTGTTTATGGCATGTGACATTTATGCTGTCTCATCAATGCAATGCTTTGTGTTAAACTAGAGTTCAATAGAGATGCACTTGAAACATATGACTGTATGCACTTAAAACAAAGTGTTGAATGCAACTTTGACAATTTAGAAACAAAAGAAAGATAGAAATTAAAGACCATGGAATTTGATGAAATTAATATTCGGTATTTGTTTTCAACTACGGACAAGTGAAAGTGAGAATGCTGTCAGTTAAAGGATCATGTGTGTTGTAACTAAGAGTTATTAACGGTCCATATGATCAACATGTACATAGACATAAAATCGACATTTGATATGAGCAAAATATTGAAAATTATGTAAAACATTTAATTAGCACCGTTAATAATGTAAAATTTGGAAAAATGAAGGTATGAATAAGGCATACACTAGCACAGCTGACAAGAGTGATGTCACAGTTGCTGACAGTGCCACCATTCAAATTTTATTAATCGTACTGATTTTACACTTCAGACCACATGATGGCAATGAAGATGATTAATCATGCCCACGTACGAGGGGGAAGGATAAAGTCTTTCATTTCTTACTGTGGTGGTCTTCCATCTCCTGAAGCAGCAAACAACCCATTAGCCTACAAATTCAGGTATGCTTTCACCTTGGACTTCGACTTCATAGGAACTTGCTACAATATGACATTGATTTATTGATTTGGAACTCGCATAGTATAGGATGTGCTAATCCCAGTTAAGAGGCAAATGATAATTATGTTGAATGCTGAGAACAATATAACCTAAGAATTAGATTATGCTTGTCCTGTCAAAGAAGCGCACCCTAACTTCCATATTTAACTTGTTATTTTCTATTCCTTGGCAAGGAGTAAACAACTTTCATCTTCATAATCTACTTATTTTCTACCAGTTCAACACATTTTAGTCGATAATGTTCAACTATTTTATTCCAGTATATGATGTTAAATGATTATTCTAAGCTCCTTGGCAATATATAGACTGAATCAAAAAATTAGAGATTGTGAATCATATTATCTCAATTACATTCAGTTGGAGTCCAGCAGGGGCAATACGAGCTGGACGAAATCCAGCAACTTACAGATACCATGGAGAAGTTGTACATGTTGGTGGTGAGTTGTGAATAATCATTATGCTACTCTCCTGTTTCTAATCAATGAAATAATCAATCTATTTATTTGATTTTGAGTGTGGTGCATTGATAATCATTGTATCAGTTCCGTTTTTCTTTATACTTTTAAGTTGTAAGTATTTTAAGCGATTTATTCTGAACAGTATTGTATGTGCCCGATCAGAGTCACTTCAATAATTTACATTGCATGTCATAAGATTAGTTATGTCCTTGAAATACTCCTAAATTCTCTTTTGTTCCATGGTAATTCTTACAGTATTTTTAGCACTAGCTAGAGTTACCTCCAACCACCTTGTAGATGGTGATATAAAACTTTGGTCCTGGCTTGTTTATCACATACCAAGATAATCTTCCTTGGCTTCTTTATATATTATTTATTTATGATATAATCCACACTTGCAGGGGAGGACCTTTATGATTCAGCTAAAAGGCTTCGGCTAGCAGATTTCCCAGCTTTTGCATTGGAATGTCTTCCAAATCGAGACTCCTTAGTTTATGGTGACCTATATGGAATAGGAAATGAAGCGTCAACCATCTTTCGTGGAACCCTACGATACGAAGGCAAGATATGTTTTTGGTTTATGTTTCGTCACTTTTAGACTAAGTTTAATGGTTATCGACTAGATGCTTTTGGGTTGTCCTCAAGCAGAAGGGCACCAAATAAGGTAATTTTATGTTTCAAATTAGACCTCAAAAGTCCAGAGATCTTGAGGCAGATAATTTCTTATTCCTGAGTTTCCCTTCTGATTACTTACACGAATGTTGTGGATTTAAATGTCCTGCAGGTTTTGGCAGTATAATGGGAACACTGGCAAGAATTGGTTTCTTTAGCACCGAGGTCATCCCTATCCTTGAGGATCAGAAAAGACCCACTTATAGAACTTTTTTACTTTCACTTCTTAATATTAGTAAGGGAAACTTGGATGAATATACAGTGGGGGAAAAAGACATAACGGAAAGCATTGTTTCCCTTGGCCATTGCAAAGAGACAGAAACTGCAGTAAAGACAGCCAAAACTATTTTGTAAGTTTTCATGAGGTTATTCTGAAGCTGTTAATGGAAACATAGAATGACTAGCTCTTAATGTTATATAATATTTTCTCATGGCATATCCGTTACAATGCTTTTGGGCTGATCAAGCCCGTTGTATGATCTTTTGAAATATTGAAAGATTAGCTCTTAATAGCGCCGATATATTGTAATCCCTACTTTGCGCTGTAGATGGTGAATCCACTACTATGATGTTGGGGGTGATCAGGCCCCTTCTATGTTCTTCTTGAATCTTTTTGGTTATCGTATTTCATTCGAAGAAAGTTCCTCGTCAAATCGTGTCCTTGAAATCCTGTTTTATCTTTCATTAGATTTTTAGGATTTCATGAAGAGTCAGAAATTCCAAAATCCTGTCGAAGTGCCGCATGGAAGAAAGGTTGACATATTCTGGGACCGAGCAGGTGATTTCTAAATTTTAACTTGCTAAACCAATTGATAACAATTTATTGTTCTCTTGGAGGATGATTAATACGATTCTGGCCACAGGACATGGTGCTGTTGCACCATGAAGTAGAAGTGGATTTCCCAAATGGCCTTCCTACTGAAAACCACAGAGCAACTCTATTGGAATGTGGAAAGACCAAGGATGGAAAGACAAGCACAGCAATGGCTCTTACTGTTGGGATCCCTGCAGCCATTGGAGCTATGGTATTTACTTGTTTTGATTCTCTCTCATATAATACATCACAAAATGGAAAATATTGGTGGAATGACATTATGTATTTCTATCTGAACAGCTCTTGCTCCGGAAAAAGATCCAAACAAAGGGTATCTTAAGGCCCATTGATCCTGAAATTTATGTGCCAGGTATGCCCTGTTTGGCTTTCTTTTTCCATTGTGGTGTTTGTCCTTATGGTAGTTGACCATTTTCCATGAGAATCCACTCCATACAAAATGCTTGTTTTTACTAAAGTTTAGCTTTTCAAGTGTTTGGTTACATAGATTTAGATTCATGTCCCTTGTTATACATTCTCTTTCCTATTTGAGATGGTCAATATGATCCAATTTTTCAATGGAAAAATGTGACTATTGGAAACCACATTATACCTCAACTATCTTTCTATTACATGATTGGGCACCTCTATTAGAAATTCATAGACCTTCTCCTGATTGGCTTGATTCAATGCAAGGTCCTTTTTTTTTCTTTTGTGTACGCATTGACGCAGAGTGATTAATAATGTGCATGCATAGGAGAAGTTGTGCACACATTTGGGAGAGAGTTTGTGTAGAGATTTGAATCTACCCGCTAGGCTAAGAAACCAATCATGCAAGCACCTTTGATTTTCGAAAAAAATTGATCAATAAATGACTGCCACTTTACGAGGTTACTGCATGCATAAATCAAATATTCACCATTTGATGAATAGTTTGAATATATTGACGGAACCGACAAGCTTTAGCAAGGCATTCGTGAGGCAGTTCCATCATGCTGCAGACCTCATCCTACACACCATTTACCATGAATGCAAAAATATAATAGATTTGATTTCCCTTGGAACGATTTGGTTGAGGGAGAATCAAATATATTGTTTCCATAGGGAGTTCAGACATTCCAGTCTTGTTTAGCTTGGCAATAAGTTGAACTTTTAACGTAGCATTGAGTTTGTTCATTTATACTGTCCAATCATACCTGATACTTTGTCCCAAACATGCATATAACGGATGCCGTAGTATATGATTTATTGTTGATTCTGTCTTTCTAGTGTTAGCACATCATAAACTCCCTTGAAGTTTATTAAAGTTAGTTATTTTGTGTGAATGCAGCGCTGGATATTTTGGGGGCTTATGGCCTAAAGTTGCTGGAGAAGATGGATTAATTCAGAAATGTGCAATCTTACGCGTCTATCGTATTTTTAGCTGATACATTCTTTGTAAATTATGAACACTTGAGTCTGTTATCAGTACCAGTCCAATTCAGATATGTCAATAATGTATTTTGTGCAATGGAATGAATCAAAGAACTAAGGATATTTCCAATAACGACAGCAGCTCCCGCTGACAATTCTGAAAATTGGCCCTATGGTATCATTTATCATGGCTTGCTAAAAGTTTTAACGTGAGAAACATTTGAAATGTAAGCAAATATTTACACAATTACACTAAAAATGGTGAAGGGTCGAAAACACTGCATTCCCCAAAATAGGAGAAAAATGCCTCACATTCTTTCAAGAAATTGAAAATTAACAGTGGATGCTAAACTCACATAAATTTCCTGCACAAGCAATCCTTGACGGCAAAAAGCAGCAAGTCACTTGCAACTTTCAAGTCTAAGAAAAATTAAAAGAAATCGATGAATATGTCTCTCTTTCATTTAGTATATGTTTTGAAGTTTTTTCACAAATATTGACAGAGATGCATGAGTCAAAAATTGAAGAACGGGATGCTTTAGTAGTTGAAGCTCCGGTTGTCGAGCACAGTGTTTAAGGGCAAAGACCTCGATCATAACTTTGAAACTTATATCCATCTTCGATGTTGCTCTTGAGCCGTCTAGTACCAGTCTCCCAACAATATTGACACAAAAGAATCAGTCATACATTACGAAAAAATCATCAAAATTTTCATAGGAGTTAGAACTCCATGCAAAAAGTTTCATGTTCTTGGATGAAAAGTCTCCGCCTCTTCAATTTTTTAAAAAATAACATTTTTACACAAGTAACGTATGTTTTATCATATGTTACTTTCTTATTTTCATTAAAATCAATATTTTATAATTTAAAAGTTGTTGATGAATATGTAGATAAAAAGTGAATTGTAAGTTGTGGGCCCTACAAAATATGTGAATAAAAATTATATTTGACCAGATAAAATTATAATTTAAACAATCTTAAACATGTGCTAAGACAACTTAGTTGAAACAAATTGATGATCCATATGAAATTTTGCTCAAAATATGGTAACCAATAGTTTTTTTACCCTTTTAGCTTATTTTGATAAGATTATAAAAATAAATCAAAATGCCCGTTTCAAATATTTGAAACTGATACATATATACAATTATACATACATATAATACATATATACATATGTATTAATAAAACTATCCGTTATTTGGGAAAGGAATTCCAAATCATCGAAGAAATCAGAGGCGGGAAAGAAGCAACGGCATTTTTTTTTTTCTATAAATACCCACAGATTGCCTTTGGAGATCACTGCCCTTTCTTCGCCGCCGCAGAAATCATCCAGGAAATCAAAGGCGCCAAAGTAGCAACGGTAATTTTTTTTTTATAAATCCCTTAGAGATCGCCCCCTTCTCCTCCGCCGCAGAGTTCAATCTGGGCCGCAGTGGATGAGTTATACTCTCAGCCGCCGGAAATCAAACGATGCCAAACTTCTCCACCGTTGGGTTCATTCTGCACCGCCGGTTGACTAGTTATATTCTTGTGAGTAATTCAACAAAAAGGTCAGTTGCTTCTATCTGTTACGTATAATAATTGTGCTATTTCATGTTTTCTTTCAATTTCTATCTTTGGGGTTGCCAAATCCGTATCAATTTTCTTTGACTTGCGTATGTTCTTGATTTTCTTTTCATAAGTTCTTGGAATTACGTTGTTCTTGATTTTCTTTTCATAAGTTCTTGGAATTACGTTGTTCTTGATTTTCTTTTCATTATTCATTCGGGGTTGTGAGACCACCCGTATCAATTTTCTTGGAATTTTGTGTGGGTTCTTGATGTTCCTTTCAACATCGTTATATACCTTTTCTATATACCCGTATCAATTTTCTATACGCTGAGATCGTTATATTCCCCTTCTATATATTTGAGATTATATTTCCTCAATAAGCTAAGATTGTTTGGAATTATTGTGGAATTGCAGGCCTATTTCATTATTTTTTTCGCATTTCTCTTTTTGGTTTTTCGATTTTCCCCTATTCTTGATAATATATCGGCGGTATACATGAATGGTTGGTCTTATTCTGGGATTCTGGATATTGAGTGATTAACATATTTATCTTTTTCGGTTTTGAGTAGTTTATTTATTTTTTTAATCAACTTCTTATGTGGTTCTTGCTTTGATTGTTAGATGCATTAGAATGTTTTTATTTTTATATATGGTTCTAATTGAATTGTACATTAGAATGTATGATTTTGATTTAATGTTACCTGTGGTTCTATTTTAGTTTGTCAATTAATCCTTTAGATTCTTTTCTTTTCTTTTTTATAATTGTTGCTTGTGACGGTGGATTAATAGTTTTCTTGTGTCTTTTGTTGTCCGTAGATTTAATTTAGTTGCATTTACTTTGTAATTGTTTATCATTGTGATTTTTATTTTTAAATGCTTTGAATTGTTGCCCATTTTGAATCGTATACTTTGGATTGTTGCCCATTTTGAGTTTATCTATGTTTGTTGAGTTTTGTTGTGGTGCTAGTGGATTTAATTTGGTTACATTTACTTAGTGATTGTCCATTTTGGTTATTGATTCATTGTAGTTTTTGTTTTCCAAGGTGTATGGTTGGTTTGCTTTGAATCAATACACAAATGATATTTTATACTTAGTTATTGTTGCCCATTTGAATTTTTTTATGTTGTTGAGTTTGTTGTGTTGTCTTTATATTTAACTTGGTTTCATTTACTAAGTGATGGTTTATTTTGATGATTGATTCATTGTGGTTTTTGTTTTTTAGTGTTTTGAATCAATATGCAAATAATCTTATATTTTTCGGATGTTTGGCCATTTTGAGTTTCTTTATATTGTTGAGTTGAGATGTGTTGAGTAGTGTTGCTCGTTGATTTATTTTGATTGCATTTTACTTAGTAATTGTTCATTTTGATGATTTATTCATTATGGATTTTGTTTTTCAATATATTTGGTTAGCTATTTGACTTTTGTTAAATCAATATTCAAATAACCGTTTCTACTTTGGATTGTTATTCATTTTGAATTTCTATACATTTTTTAGTTGTGTTTTGTTCCCGTGGATTTAACTTGGTTGTATTTACATAGTGATTGTTCAATTTGATGATTAATTCGTAGTAGATTTTGTTTTTTAATGTATTTGACTGGCCTTTTTTATGATATATACAAATTTCCTTTTATACTTTGAATTCTTGCTCATTTTGATTTTTTTTATGTTGTTGAGTTGTGTTTTGTTGCCTATAAGTTCAATTTCGTTCCATTTATATATAGACTGTTCATTTTGATTATTGATTCATTGTGGATTTTATATTTATATTTTGTTTTTTTTATTTGAATAGTTATATTTTTGTTTTTGTGTACTTTGTTTACCTTAGAATAATTTTCATTTTCTATTGTTTGAATTCTATTTTGATATTATTACTTAGTTTGAAAATTGAACTTCTATTATTATTTTTGTGTGATTATTATTGTTGCAAAGGAAAAAAAATCCATTGCAAATCGTATTTTTTCCAATATAAATTTTTCTCAAGAGTAAGTAATCGAGATTATCAGTGGAAATGGTGATTTTTGAGCGTCATCACTTGATCAGTTTAGTAATTATTGCCTAATCATAACATTTTTGAGCTTCTTGTATTGTTACATCTTATTTTTTTCATGTAGATTTTAGAGTTACAAAACATTATAGAGTGTATTATGTGTACTTCAATTTTGTGTTTTTATTCTTTAAGTTTTGCACTTTGATATTTTGGTGAGTTAAGTTACTTAATTTTATGAAATCACATCTTTATGAGTTAATTCTTTTTTCTTTTACTTGTTACATGTGAATTGCAAGTGTCATTTTTTCTTGGACTAATGCCAAGATGCGCGTGGCTTTGATATACTTGGAGTATTTGGAGCACAAAAAAAGAATTTTTCATCATCGAAAACGTGAGTTAGAAAAGAATTACAAGTGTCATTTTTTTCTTTGAATAATGTCAATATGTGTGTGTTGATTGATGCACTTCAATTGTTTATATGGTATTTGTGTTTGTTTTCATAGTTAATGAAAAGTCGCTGTTCTCCAGAAGTGGAAAGGATGAATGCGCAGATAATTAAGAATTGGTTTATCAGGTGCACATTCCTTTAATCTTTCTTTTCCGTTTTAGTCTACGCGTGTGTGTGTAAATTTCTGAAGGCATGTCTATTCTAGTGTTTGTATATATGGCATATGCTAGTGTTTTATTAAAAAAAAAAAATGCCCCCTTTATAAAATTTTAAAAAACATATTATCTTCATTTATAATTTTTTTTTTCAATTTTTTATTTGAAAACAATATTTTTAAGCAGAAATCATATGTGCTACCATATATTATTTCATCATTTTCATTAAAATCAATATTTTATTATTTATCTCATTTTATTATTTTTTTTACAATATTTTTATTTATGATTTTTAAAAAAATTACATTATTTTCGTTTAAAGTCAATTTTTCAAATTTTCATTTGAAACTACATATTTACACACCATATATGTTATTTCCCCATTTTCGTTAATATTTTACAATTTATCTCATTTTTTAATTTTTTAAAAATACGTTATTTTCTTTTAAAATTTATATTTAAAAATTTCATTTTAAAACATTTTTACAATATGTGTTGCTTCTTCTTTTTCATTAAAATCAATATTTTAGAATTTATTTTCTCTTATAATTTTTCTAAAAATACATATGCTACTTCTTTATTTTTATTAAAATCATTTTTTTATTTAATATTTAATTTTTTATTTATAAACAACATTTTTACACTTCCTCATTTTCATGAAAATCAATATTTAAGAATTTATCTCATCTTTTAATTTTTAAATTTAATTTTTAAAAATACGTTACTTTCATTTAAAATTAATATTTTCATTTTCATTTGAAATTAAATTTTTACATCGATAACATATGTTACTTCTTCATTTTCATTAAAATTACATTACTTCTTCATATATATATCTTCTTTTATAATTTTTTTTTAAATTACATTATTTTCGTTCAAAATCATTTTCATTTGAAAACAACATATTTAAATCAATATTTTACAATTCATCTTCTTTTATATTTTTTTTATTTAAAATCAATGTTTAATTTTTCATTTAAAAACAATATATTTACACGAGGTTTCATATGTTACAACTTCATTTTCTTTAAAATAATTTTTTTAGGATTTATCTATTTTTATAATTTTTTAGATAATACATTATTTTTATTTAAAAATAATATTTCAAATTTTCATTTAAAACTACACTTGTACACGAGTAACATATGTGCTTATTATTACTTCCTCATTTTCATGAAAATCAACTTTCAGAGTTTATCTCGTCTTTGAATTTTGAAAAATACATTACTTTCATTTAAAATCACTATGTCAATATTTCATTTAAAAATAAAATTTTACATGGGCAACGTTTGATACTTCTTCATTTTCATTAAATTTAATATTTTAAACATATAGCTCATTTTATATATTTTTTAAAAAATTACATTATTTTCATTTGAAAACAACATATTTACACACCATAAACAATACTTTCTCATTTCCGATAATATTTATAATTTGTCTCATTTTATAATTTTTTAAAAATACTTTATTTTCATTTAAAATTTATATTTAGAATTTTCACATTAAAACATTTTTACAATATACTTCATTTTTGTTAAGAACGTTTTTACAATATACTTCATTTTTATTAAGATAAAAATTTTAGAATTTATCTCCTTTTACAATTTTTTTAAAAATATATTACTTTCATTTAAGATCAATATTTTTTAATTTTCATTTGAAAACAATATTTTTACACGTTTGGATAACATATGTATTACCATATGATGTTTCCTCATTTTCATTAAAATCAATTATTTACAATTTATCTTATTTTATCATTTTTTTTAAAACACGTTATTTTCATTCAAACTCAAATTTTTATTTCAAAACAACATTTTACAAGAGTAATATATGTGTTACCATATTACCATATGTCTCTTCCTCATTTTTATTAATATATTACCATTTGTCTCATTTTTTTATTTTTTAAAAATATATTATTTTCATCTACAAATCAATATTTCATATTTTCATTTGAAAACAACATATTTACACACTATATATGTTACTTTCTCGTTTTCGATAATATTTATAATTTATCTCATTTTATAATTTTTTTAAAAATGCTTTATTTTCATTTAAATTTATATTTAAAATTTTCACTTTAAAACATTTTTACAATATATTGCTTCTTCATTTTTATTAAAATGAAAATTTTAGAATTTATCTCCTCTTATAATTTTTCTAAAAATACATATATACTTTCTTATTTTCATTAAAATCAATATTTTTAAAAATACATTAATTTAATTTAAAATTTCATTTGAAAACAACATATTACCCGACCCAGTACCTTCATCATTTTCATTAAATCAACACTATACAATTTATCTCCTTCTACAATTTTTTTTAAGATCAATATTTAAAAATTTCATTTTAAAACATTTTGAAAATATATGTTGCTTCTTCATTTGCACTAAAATCAATATTTTAGAATTTATCTCCTCATATAATTTTTCTTAAAATACATATTCCTTATTTTATTAAAATCATTTATTTTTTTATTTAATATTTATAAACAATATTTTTACACTTCCTCATTTTCATGAAAATCAATATTTAATAATTTGTCTCATCTTTTAATTTTTAAAAACACGTTACTTTTATTTAAAATTAATATTTTAATTTTTCATTCGAAAATAAATTTTTACATTGATAACATATGTTACTTCTTCATTTTCATTAAAATTACATTATTTCTTCATATATATACCTTCTTTTATAATTTTTTTTTAAAATTACATTATTTTCGTTCAAAATCATTTTCATTTGAAAACAACATATGTAAAATCAATATTTTACAATTAATATTTTTATCATTTTTTTTACATCAATATTTTAAAATTTATCTTTACTTGTAATTTTGTTTTAAAAAATTCATTAATTTCATTTAAAATCTTCTTTTAAAAATAATATTTTTACACGGATATCAAAACACGTATGTTACTTAATCATTATTAGTGATATATTTTATAATATATCTTCTTATTTTTTAAAAAATATATTATTTTCATTTAAAACCAAATTTTCATATTTTTACTTGATAACTGTTTTTAAATAAAAAGTTAAAATATTGATTTTAAGTTAAAATAATGTATTTTTAAAATATACATAAAATGAAATTAATTGCAAAATATTAATAAAAATGAAGAAGTAACGTATAATAACATATTACCACACATATATATTATTCATGTAAAAATATTATTTTCAAATTAAAAGTTGAAATATTGCTTTGAAATGAAAGTAATGTATTTTTTTAAAAAAAATTTATAAGATGAGATAAATAAATGAAAATTAACATATGAACGGGATAATTCCATAATGCGACTTCAGAATTGTTTCAAATCAGCCGTCCAACTTTAATTATTGTTGATGAGCAAAATAAGCAATCCTGTTCATAGTACTCATCAACAATAATTAAAGTTGGACGGCTGATTTGAAACAATTCTGAAGTCGCATTATGAAATTATCCCGTTCATATGTTAATTTTCATTTATTTATCTCATCTTATAAATTTTTTAAAAAAAAAATACATTACTTTCATTTCAAAGCAATATTTCAACTTTTAATTTGAAAATAATATTTTTACATGAATAATATATATGTGTGGTAATATGTTATTATACGTTACTTCTTCATTTTTATTAATATTTTGCAATTAATTTCATTTTATGTATATTTTAAAAATACATTATTTTAACTTAAAATCAATATTTTAACTTTTTATTTAAAAACAACATTTTTGCAAGGGTAACATGTGTGTTATCATATTTTACTTACTCATTTTTATTAAAATCAATATTTTACAATTCATCTTCTTTTATATATATTTTTATTTAAAATCAATGTTTAATTTTTCATTAGAAAACAATATTTTTACGTGAGGTTTCATATGTTACTACTTCATTTTCATTAAAATAATTTTTTAGGATTTATCTATTTTTATAATTTTTTAGATAATACATTATTTTTATTTAAAAATAATATTTCAAATTTTCATTTAAAACTACACTTGTACACGAGTAACATATGTGCTTATTATTACTTCCCCATTTTCATGAAAATCAACTTTCAGAGTTTATCTCATCTTTGAATTTTGAAAAATACATTACTTTCATTTAAAATCACTATGTCAATATTTCATTTAAAAATAAAATTTTACATGGGCAATGTTTGATACTTCTTCATTTTTATTAAATTTAATATTTTAAATATAGCTCCTTTTATAATATTTTAAAAAAATTATATTATTCTCGTTTAAAATCAAATTTTCAAATTTTCATTTGAAAACAACATATTTACACACCATATACAATACTTTCTCATTTTCGATAATATTTATAATTTATATCATTTTATAATTTTTTTAAAAAATGCTTTATTTTCATTTAAAATTTATATTTAGAATTTTCACTTTAAAACATTTTTACAATATATTGCTTTTTCATTTTTATTAAAATAAAATTTTTAGAATTTATCTCATCTTATAATTTTTCTAAAAATACATATGACCCGACCTAGTACATTCATCATTTTCATTAAATCAACACTATACTTTCATTTAAGATCAATATTTGTTAATTTTCATTTGAAAACAATATTTTTATACGGTTAGGTAGCATATGTATTGCCATATGATGTTTCCTCATTTTCATTAAAATCAATTATTTATAATTTATCTTATTTTATCATTTTTTAAAAAACACATTATTTTCATTCAAACTCAATTTTTTTTTCCTAAAACAACATTTTACAAGAATAATATATGTGTTATCATATTACCATATGTCTCTTCCTCATTTTTATTAATATATTATTATTTATCTCATTTTTTTATTTTTTAAAAATATATTATTTTCATCTACAAATCAATATTTCATATTTTCATTTGAAAACAACATATTTACACATCATATATGTTACTTTCTCATTTTCGATAATATTTATAATTTATCTCATTTTATAATTTTTTTTAAAAATACTTTATTTTCATTTAAAATTTATATTTAGAATTTTCAGTTTAAAACATTTTTACAATATATTGCTTTTCATTCTTATTAAAATTTATATTTAGAATTTTAGAATTTATCTCCTCTTATAATTTTTCTAAAAATACATATATACTTTCTTATTTTCATTAAAATCAATATTTTTTAAAAATCTATTACTTTAATTTAAAATTTCATTTGAAAACCACATATGACCCAACCCGGTACCTTCATCATTTTCATTAAATCAACACTATACAATTTATCTCCTTCTACAATTTTTTTTTAAAATATTTTACTTTCATTTAAGATCAATATTTAAAATTTTCATTTTAAAACATTTTAAAAATATGTGTTGCTTCTTCATTTTCATTAAAATCAACATTTTAGAATTTATCTTCTCTTATAATTTTTCTAAAAATACATATTCCTTATTTTAGTCATTTTTTTATTTATTTAATATTTAATTTTTTATTTATAAAAAATATTTTTACACTTCCTCATTTTCATGAAAATCAATATTTAAGAATTTATCTCCTCTTTTAATTTTTAAAAATACGTTACTTTCATTTAAAATTAATATTTTAATTTTTCATTCGAAAATAAATTTTTTCATCGATAACATTTTTACACTTCTTCATTTTCATTAAAATTAAATTACTTCTTCATACATATATATATATATCTTCTTTTATAATTTTTTTTTAAATTACATTATTTTCATTCAAAATCATTTTCATTTGAAAACAACATATTTAAAATCAATTTTTTACAATTAATATTTTTATCATTTTTTTTACATCAATTTTTTTGCATCAATATTTTTACATCAATATTTTAAAATTTATCTTTACTTGTAATTTTGTTTTAAAAAATTCATTAATTTCATTTAAAATCTTCTTTTAAAAATAACATTTTTACACGGATAACAAAATACATATGTTACTTAATCATTATTAGTGATATATTTTATAATATATCTCCTTGTTTTTTTAAAAATATATTATTTTCATTTAAAACCAAAATTTTAAATTTTTACTTGATAATTATATTTTTACATGGATAAAACATGTTACTATATGTTACTTCCTAATTTTTATTAATATTTTATAATTTATCTCATTTTATAATTTTTTTAAAAATACATTAATTTCATCTAACCTCAATATTTCAATTTTTTTATTTAAAAACAAAAATTTTACGACACATATGTTACTTCTTTATTTTCATTTATTTATCTCATCTTATAATTTTTTTAAAAAAAATACATTACTTTCATTTCAAAGCAATATTTCAACTTTTAATTTGAAAACAATATTTTTACACGAATAACATATATGTGTGGTAATATGTTATTATACGTTACTTCTTCATTTTTATTAATATTTTGCAATTAATTCATTTTATGTATATTTTAAAAATACTTAATTTTAACTTAAAATCAATATTTTAACTTTTCATTTAAAAACAACATTTTTGCAAGGGTAACATGGTGTTATCTTATTTTACTTACTCGTTTTTATTAAAATCAATATTTTATAATTCATCTCCTTTCATATTTTTTTCTTTTTTATATTTTTTCTTATAAAAAATATTATTTTTATTAAAATCAATGTTTAATTTTTCATTTAAAAACAATATTTTTACATGAGGTTCCATATGTTACTACTTTATTTTCATTAAAATAATTTTTTTAGGATTTATCTATTTTTATAATTTTTTAGATAATACATTACTTTTATTTAAAAATAATATTTCAAATTTTTATTTAAAACTATATTTGTACACAAGTAACATATGTGCTTATTATTACTTCCTCATTTTTATGAAAATCAATCTTTCAGAGTTTCTCATCTTTGAATTTTGAAAAATACATTTAAAATTACTATGTCAATATTTCTTTTAAAAATAAAATTTTATATGGGCAACGTTTGTATATTTATATGTTGCTTTCTCATTTTCGATAATATTTATAATTTATCTCATTTTATAATTTTTTTTAAATGCTTTATTTTCATTTAGAATTTATATTTAGAATTTTCACTTTAAAACATTTTTAAAATATATTGCTTCTTCATTTTTATTAAAATGAAAATTTTAGAATTTATCTCCTCTTATAATTCTTCTAAAAATACATATATACTTACTTATTTTCATTAAAATCAATATTTTTTGAAAATACATTACTTTAATTTAAAAATTCATTTGAAAAAACATATGACCCGACCCTGTACCTTCATCATTTTCATTAAATCAACACTATACAATTTATCTCCTTCTACAATTTTTTTAAAAATATATTATTTTCATTTAAGATCAATATTTTTTAATTTTCATTTGAAAAAATATTTTTACACGGTTGGGTAACATATGTATTGTCATATGATACATTCTTATTTTCATTAAAATCAATTATTTGCAATTTAACTTATTTTATCATTTTTTTTAAAACACATTATTTTCTTTCAAACTCAAATTTTTATTTGAAAACAATATTTTACAAGAGGTATATGTGTTACCATATTACTATATGTCTCTTCCTCATTTTTATTAATGTATTACTATTTATCTCATTTTTTTATTTTTTAAAAATATATTATTTTCATCTACAAATGAATATTTTATATTTTTATTTGAAAATAACACTTTTACGCGAGTAATATATGTTACTTCCTTATTTTTATTAATATTTTTAGAACTTATCTATTTTTTTTTTAAAAAAAATACATTATTTTAATTTAAAATCAATATTTCAAATTTTCATTTAAAAGGAATACTTTTACACGTCTAATAGTACTTCCTCGTTTTTATTATAATCAATATTTTAAAATTTTATCTCTTCTTCTTGTAATTTTGTTTTAAAAAATTCATTACTTTCATTTAAAATCTTTCTTTTCAAAATATCATGTTTACACTAGTAACAAAATACATATGTTACTTAATCATTATTTTAATTTTTATAATTTCTTTTAAACTTCTTTTATAATTTTTGAAAAAAAATACATTATTTTCATTTAAAATCAAATTTTCAAATTTTTATTTGAAAACTAAATTTTCATTAATATTTTACAATTTATGTCATTTTATAATTTTTTTAAATACATTAATTTCGTCTAAATTCAATATTTCAAATTTTCAATTTTCAATTAAAAACAAAAATTTTACAAATTATATGTTACTTCTTCATTTTCATTAAAACCAATATTTTAGAATTCATCTCCTCTTATATATTTTTTAAAAAAAATTACATTACTTTCACTTCAAATCAATATTTCAACTTTTCATTTAAAAACAATATTTTTACAAGGGTAACATATGTGTGGTGTTTCATTTGCTCATTTTTATTAAAATCAATATTTTACAATTCATCTACTTATATATTTTTTTATATATATAAAATACATTATTTTCTTTTAAAATCAGTGTAATTTTTCATTTACAAACAACATTTTTACATGAGGTTTCATATGTTACTTCTTCATTTTCATTAAAATAAATATTTTAGGATTTATCTCTTTATATAATTTTTTAAAAAATACATTATTTTTATTTAAATTCAATATTTCAAATTTTCTTTTAAAAATACACGTGTACACGAGTAACATATGTGTTTACTATTACTTCCTAATTTTCATAAAAATCAACCTTTTAGAATTAATCTCATCTTTTAATTTTGAAAAATACATTACTTTCATTTAAAATTAATATGTCAATATTTTATTTAAAAATAAAATTTTGCATCAATAACTCACTCCTTCATTTTTATTAAAATTAATATTTTAATATATATCTCCACTTATAGTTTTTTTTTCAAAATACGTTATTTTAATTTAAAATCAAATTTTCATAATTTCAATTGAAAACAACATGTAAAATATGTGTGGTAATATACTATATGTCATTTCTTCATTTTCATTAATATTTAATAATTTATCTCATTTTATCATTGTTCAAAAAAACATTATTTTTCATTTAAATTCTATATTTAAGTTTTCTTTTTAAAATATTTTACAAAGGTAATATGTGTTAATATGTTGCTTCTTCATTTTCATTAAAATTAATATTTTAAAATTTATATCATCTTATAATTTTTTTAAAAATGCATTATCTCCTTTTGATATTTTTTTTAAAAATTACATATTACTTTAATTTAAAATATATATTTTATTAATATTTTATAATTTATCTCATTTTATCATTGTTCAAAAAAACATTATTTTTCATTTAAATTCTATATTTAAATTTTCTTTTTAAAATATTTTACAAAGATAATATGTGTTAATATGTTACTTCTTTATTTTTATTAAAATTAATATTTTAAAATTTATCTCTTATAATTTTCTAAAAATGCATTATCTCCTTTTGATATTTTTTTTAAAATTACATATTACTTTAATAAAAAAATCAATATTTCAATATTTCATTTTCGAAAACAACATTTTTACATGGGTAACACATGTGTCACCATATACCTTCCTTGTTTTCATTAAAACCTATTTTTGACAAATTATCTCTTTCTATAATTTTTTTAAAAATATATTATTTTCTTTTAAAATCAATATTTTATAATTTTAATTTGAAAACAATAATTTTACACGTGTAAAATATGTGTGGTAATATATGTTAGCCTATATTACTTTCTCATTTTCATTAATATTTTACAATTTTATCTGATTTTATAATTTTTCATAAAATACATTATATTTATTTAAATTCTATATTTGAAATTTTCATTTTAAAATATTTTTACAAAGTTAACATATGTATTACCATATGTTGCTTCTTCATTTTTATTAAAATCATATTTTAGAATTTATCTCCTCAAGTAATTTTTCTAAAAATACATATATTACTTCCTTATTTATTTAAAATCAATATTCTACAATTTATCTCCCCTTATAATTTTTTCAAAAAATGCATTACTTTCATTCAAAATCAATATTTCAATATTTTATTTGTAAACAACATAAAATCAATAATTTACAATTTATCTCCTTACATATTTTTTAAAAAACTATTTTACTTTCATTTAAATTCAATTTTTTTTCAATTTTCATTTGAAAACAACATTTTTACACGAGTAACATATATATTACCATATGAGTTACTATATGATTCTTCCTCATTTTTATTAAAATTAATATTTTACAATATATAGAAGGAAATACATTACTTTTTAAAAAATAAATTACTTTTATTTCAACTCAATCTTTCATTTACAAACAACATTTTTACATGAATAATATATGAATTACTATATGTCTCATTCTCGTTTTCATTAATATTTTTCAATTTATCTCATTTTATAATTTTATAAACATATATTATTTATATATAAAATCAATATGTCAAATTTTCATTTAAAAATATTACAAGGGTTTAATATGATTCACTTTCACAAATATTTTAAAATTTATCTCATTTTATAAATTTTTAAAATATACAATATTTTTATTAAAACTAGTATTTCAAATTTTCATTTGAAATCAACATTTTTAGGCAACCTTTTTCCTCATTTTCACAAATATTTTACAATTTATCTCATTTTTAAAATATTCTTTTTTTTTTTATTTCAAATCAATATTTCAAATTTTCATTTGAAACCAACATTTTTACCATGTGTGATATGTTAATTTTTCATTATCATTAAAATCAGTATTTTATAATATATTACAAAAAATCAGTTATTTGCATTTGAAAAAACATTTTTTACGGTTAAAATATGTGTGGTAATATATGTTACTTCCGCATTTTCATTAATATTTTACAATTTATCGTATTTTATAATTTTTTTAAAAAATATTAATTTTGTTTAAAAATTTAAAATTTTCATTTGAAAATAACATTTTATACTGATAACATATGTTATCATATTTTCTTCCTCATGATCATTAATATTTTACAATCTATCTACTTTTATAATTTTTTAAAATTATATTATTTTAATTTGAAA
Organism: Forsythia viridissima; assembly: GCA_030279155.1. Classification (NCBI taxonomy): domain Eukaryota; kingdom Viridiplantae; phylum Streptophyta; class Magnoliopsida; order Lamiales; family Oleaceae; genus Forsythia; species Forsythia viridissima. Next base: position 564,167 of record CM059040.1, read on the forward strand.
TTCATTTTTCATTCGAAAATATTATTTTTAAACGAGTATTATACGAGTTAAATGTTCTTCATTTTCTTTAGTCTTTTACAATTTATCTCATTTTCTAATTTTTAATAACTACATTATTTTTATTTAAAATCAATATTTTAAATTTTCATTTGAAACCAGCTTTTTTATACGGGTAAATTACGTTTGATAATATCTTACTATATGTTATTTTCTCATTTAATTAATATTTTACAATTCATCTTGTTTGATAATTTTTTAGAAAATACATTATTTTCCTTTAAAAACAATATTTCAATTTTTTTTACTTGAAAACAACTTTACACTGATAATATATATAACATATACTACTTCTTCATTTTTATTGAAATTAGTATTTTGTAATTTATCATTTTTTATAAAAAAAAAATTTCAAAAATACATTGTTTTTATTGAAAATCAATATTTCAAGTTTCATTTAAAAATAATATTTTTACACGTTTAACATATGTGCTATCATATGTTAATTTCTCATTTTCATTAAAATCAATATATTATACTCTATTTCCGCTTATATTTTTTAAAAAATACACTACTTTCATTAAAAATCAATAATTAAACTTTTCATTTGAAAATATTATTTCTGCACGGGTAACATATGTTACTTTCTCATTATCATCAAAATTAATATTTTATATTATATATTTTTTTCAAAATTTTTAAATAATAAATTTTTTTCATTTAAAAACAAATTTGAAATTTTTATTTGATTTTTTTTTACACGGATGTTACCATATGTTAGTTCCTCATTTTGATTAATATTTTACAATTTATCTCATTTAATAATTTGCTTTAAAGTACATTGATTCATTTAAACTCAATTTTTCATTTGAAAACAATAATTTTACGAGGCTAACCATGTGTTACTTCTCAATTTTCATTAAAATCAACATTTTAGAATTTATCTTTTCTTATAATTGTTTAAAAAATAAATTAATTTCGCTTCAAAATTAATATTTCAATTTTTCATTTGAAACAATATTTTTAGACGAGTAGCATATGTGTGATAATATATGTTACTTTCTCGTTTTTATTAATATTTTATAATTTATCTCATTTTATATTTATTTTAAAAATACATTATTTTCACTTAAGATCAATATTTCAATTTTTTATTTAAAAATAACATTTTTAGAAGGGTAACTTAAAATCAATATTTTACAATTTATTTTATTTTGTATATTTTTTACAAAATATATTATTTTTATTTAAAAGTAATATTTAATTTTTAATTTAAAAACCAATTTTACACGAGTAACATATGGTTTCATTAAAATAAATATTTTAGAATTTATCACATTTTATAATTATTTAAAAAATACATTATTTTCATTTAAACTCCATATTTAATTTTTTATTAAAACATCACTTTTACACGAGTAACATATGTGTTACCATTTATTACTTCTAATTTTCATGAAAATCAATATTTTTGGAATTTATATCATCTTTTAATTTTTAAAAATACACTACTTTCATTTGAAATCAATATTCAATTTTTCATCTGTAAATAATATTTTTACACGAATAACATATGTTAATTCTTCATTTTCATTAAAATCAATATTTTACTACGTACCTCTTTTCATAATTTTTTTAAAATATATTATTTTTATTTAAAATCAAGTTTTCATTTGAAAACAATAGGAGTTTTGTTCTGACTATAGTTGCAACCTGCAACTTATTTCATAAACTCGTGTAGCTTTTATCTCTTCTTTTAATTTTTTTTAAAAATACATTACTTTCATTTAAAATCAATACTTAAACTTTTCATTAGAAAACAACATTTTTGCACGAATAACATATATTACTTTCTCATTATCATTAAAAGTAATATTTTTTAGTATATATTTTTTAAAAACTTTTTTAAAAAAATATATTTTTTCATTTAAAATATGTTATTTTCATTACATTAATTCCTCATTTTCATTAATATTTTACAATTTATCTCATTTTATAATTTTTTTTAAGTACATTGATTCATTTTAACTTATATTTTCATTTGAAAACAATAATTTTACGAGCCTAACCATATCCTACTTCCTCATTTTCATTAAAATCAACATTTTAGAATTTATCTTTTCTTATAATTTTTACTTTCGTTTTAAATCAAATGTGTTGGTTCAATTTTCATGAGAGCAAATTGCAGTCATCATCTCTAACTTTTACCATTTTTGACATTTTCATTTTCCGAAAATATTGTCCACGATTTATTTTATTTTATTTTAGCAGTTGCAGCTTGTGTCTTTAATGACGACCGTCGAAAATTTCTATTAAACTGTCACATACTCAACAAAGAAGACCCACCAAACAAAATGCATACATCATTTAATGGAGTTAATTACTTCAATCCTTACCAAACTTTGCTCCACTTTAGATCAACTTTAGATTGTTTCCCACTCCTCATTCAACTTTGCAAAGTATTTCTCATCCACAATTCTTCTCAATCTGTGAACGGAAAAGCTGATGTGTCAAACGAAAATTCCACGTGGCAAATGGAAATCCACATCAGATGAAAATTTGATCCAAACACGACCTGAAATTAAAACATACGTGTGTTTTCTTTCCCAACAAACAAAATCTCCAAATTCGTAATCCTTCCTTCCACATTCAACGACGAAGCTTGTCATCCCTGGTAATCCCTCTCCATCATCAACTCGGGCTTCCGCGAAGATGATGACCGAGGATTGTAATTTGTCAAGCTTGGAGACTGATGAACCAGAGCCAGGTGTGTTAAAATGTTACTTCTTCATTTTTATTAACATTTAAAGAGAATCTTAACCAATTGAACTTTAACGAGAATGAAGATAATTGAAAGCATTGTTTTAACAGAGGACAATAAAAAAAAATTAGGTTGAAAATTTCAGTTGGGCGAATGCCTGGCCTCAATTGTTCGCGACTGAGGCGAACATCTTCACCTGGGTGAACGCCCAAAATTGTACTGGGCGAACGCTCAGTACAATTGTACAGTAGCTTGTTCACGATTTTCATCCGATGTGGATTTTTGTTTGACACATCAGGTTTTTCGTTCACAGATTGAGAAGAATGGTGGATGAGAAATACTTTGCAAAGTTGAGTGAGGAGTGGAAAACAATCTGAAGTTGAGTGAGGACTAGGAAACATGGGGCAAAGTTTGGTGATGATTAAAGTAATTAACTCTCATTTAATGAGATTAGGAGGGACAGAACAAAAATGCGGCCCAAGTGCGAGGTCGAGGTCTATTCCCGTATGACCTTGTTGGTGGTTATGTTTGTAGAGGTCGGGGACAATGCCATATTTGAGGAGATTTGTTTAAGGTTAGAAAAGATAATGGGGTATCTAAAGGCTTGTGGATACCAGGTGCGATAAGTTACGAGGTCGGGGACCTGTAGTGGGGTCGATGTTGTGTTCAAGGTCATACATCTCGATCATAATGTCAATGTGCGTGGCTTTGATATACTTGGAGTATTTGGAGTACAAAAAAAAAAAAGAATTCTTCCTCATTGAAACCGCAAGTTAGAAAAAAATTACAAGCGTCAATTTTTTCTTGGAATAATGCCAATATGTGTTCTGCTTGATGCACTTCAATTACTTATATGGTGTTTGAAACTTTGTGTTTGTTTTCAAAGTTACAATTAGGATCGGGATTTCTTTTCGTTTCGACAATTACTTATTGGCTTTTTTGCACAAATGGTCCCTGACTGTTGAACTTACTACGGGTTGAAGACCTATCGTTTTATTTTTGGCAGTTTACCCCTATTTCAAATATTTTTGGTGACAGTGGTCCTTTTCATTAATTTCCGTCCAATTCCTCCGTTAAATGAGCGCGTGTAGTGCAGATTTGACCATAGAAAATTTTGGATATAAAAAGTAAAGGAAAATTTGTAGAAAAAGTTCCAAATCTTTCAAAAAGTGTTGAAAAGTCTTCAAACATTTTAATCCTAACACATATGACCCAAATCTTTTTGACAATTTTACCCCTAACTAAAATAAATTAAAAATAACTCCTAAACCTTTTCAAAAATACAAATAAGTCCTAAATCTTTTTATTTTTTTACAGATTTACACTTAAAATAATAAAAAAATGTGTTATCAAGTCCCAAAACTTTTAATTTTGTTCACCAAAATGACATTTAAAATATGTTTGATTAAAATCGGATTTTTTGGTAAAAATTTATAAAAGTTGTTGAAATGTGTGGTTGAAAAGTTGTGGGACCATAAAATATATGGTTAAAATTAATTGTTGACTTTGACTTTAGCTTTTTAGCAAAATCTAAATTGAAAACAAACGGGCTCTTATAGTCTTTACAGATCTTGTCCAATGGTCCATTAATTAACAAAAAAATTATACCCATGATCAAAATTTGATTAATTTAAAATTTTAATTTATTTTTCATATCAATTACTAAATAATAATTAAAAAAAATGTTCTTCACATGCACCCCACCTCCACCCCACCCCACCCCACCCCACCCCACCCCACCCCACCCCACCGCTGAAAACATGGGAAAAATCGGCAGGTGCCGGAAACACAAGAGGAACATTCTCCCATGGTTCTGCGAAACCAGGGAGAATGAAAACCAGAGCTCGCGAAACTATGGAGATTTCGACCAAATCAGGAGTAGGAGTGGGAGTGGGAGTGGGAGTGGGAGTGAAGAATCTTTTTCTAATTATTATTTAGTAATTGGTATGAAAAATAAATTAAAATTTTTAATTGGTTAAATTTTGATCACGGGTATAATTTTTTTGTTAATTAACGGACCACTAGACAAAATCTGTAGAGACTTTAAGAGTCCGTTTGTTTTCAATTTTGATTTTGCTAAAAAGCTAAAGTCAAAATCAACAAATTAATTTCAACCACACATTTTATGGTCTCACAACTTTTTAACCACACATTTCAACAACTTTTATCAACTTTTACCAAAAAATTTAATTTTAATCAAACACATTTTAAATGTCATTTTGGTGAACAAAATTAAAAGTTTTGGGACTTGATGACACATTTTTTATTATTTTAAGTGTAAATCTATAAAAAAAAAAAAAGATTTATGACTTTATATATTTTTGAAAAGGTTTAGGAGATATTTTTAATTTATATAAGTTATGGGTAAAATTATCAAAAAGATTTGGGTCATATGTGTTAGGATTAGAAGGTTTGAGGACTTTTGGACACTTTTGAAAGATTTGGAACTTTTGCTGCAAATTTTCTTTTACTTTTTATATCCAAAATTTTCTATACTCAAATTTGCACTACACGCGCTCATTTGAAATACTTATTTCAAAATACATATAATGAAAAGTCGCTATTCTCCGGAAGTGATAAGGATGGATGCACAGATAATAAAAATTGATTTATCAGCTGCACATTCCTTTAATTTTTCTTTTCTTTTTTAGTCTTCATGTGTTTGTGTAAATTTGAAGGCTTGTTCTAGTGTTTGTGTATGGCATATGCTAGTGTTTTAAAAAAATTCTCCTTTTATAAAATTTTAAAAAACACATTATTTTGATTTATAATCTATATTTTAATTTTTTATTTGAAAAAAATATTTTTACCCAGGAATCATATGTGCTACCATATGTTATTTCATTATTTTCATTAAAATCAATATTTTACAATTTATCTCATTTTATAATTAAAAAAAATAATTTACTCTCATTTAAAATTAATTTTTTATTTGAAAACAACAATTGTACAAGAATAACATTGTGCAATATGTTACTTACTTATTTTTCATTAAAATCAATATTTTACAATTTAACTCTTTTTATATATTTTTTTAAAAAATAAATTTTTTTCATTTAAATTTAATTTTTCATTTTTTATTTACAAACAACATTTTTACACGAGTAACATATGTGTTACTTTCTCATTTTCATGAAAATCAATATTTAAGAATTTATCTCATCTTTTAATTTTTAAAAAATACATTACTTTCATTTAAAATCAATATTTTAATTTTTTATTCGAAAATAAAATTGTACATCGGTAACATATATTACTTCTTTATATATCTTTTTATAATTTTTTTAAAAATTACATTATTTTCGTTTAAAATCAAATTTTCACATTTTCATTAATATTTTACAATTTATCTCATTTTACATTATTTTCATTTAAAATCTATATTTAAAAAATTCATTTTAAAACATTTTTACAATATATTTCTTCTACATTTTTATTAAAATTAATATTTTAGAATTTATCTCCTCTTATAATTTTTCTAAAAATACATATGTTACTTCCTTATCCCCATTAAAATCAATATTTTTAAAAATTCATTACTTTCATTTAAAATCAATATTTCATTTGAAAAAAATATATGACCCGACTTGGTCATATACCTTCATTATTTTCATTAATCATTTTCTTTAAATCAACATTCTACAATTTATCTCCTTCTATAATTTACACACCATATATGTTACTTCCCCATTTTCGTATATATTTTACAATTTATCTCGTTTTATAATTTTTTTTAAAAATACATTATTTTCATTTAAAATCTATATTTAAAATTTTCATTATAAAACATTTTTACAATATGTTGTTTCTTCATTTTCATTAAATTCAATATTTTAGAATTTATCCACTCTTATAATTTTTCTAAAAATGCATTATCTCCTTTTGATAATTTTTTTAAATTACATTACTTTAATTTAAAATTAATATTTCAATATTTTATTTGAAACAATTATTTTTACACGGATAACGTATGTGTCATCATCCTTCTCGTTTTCATTAAAAAAATATTAATTACAATTTATTTCCTTCTATAATTTTGTAAAATATATTATTTTCATTTAAGATCAATATTTTTAAAGTTTCAATTGAAAACAACATATTTACACGTGTAAAATATATGTGGTAATATATGTTAGCATATACGTTCCTCATTTTCATTAATATTTTACAATTTTATCTCATTTTATAATTTTTCTGAAAATACATTATTTTATTTAAAATCTATATTTAAAATTTTAATTTTAAAATATTTTTTGGAGGATAAAATATGTATTACCATATATTGCTTCCTCATTTTTAGAAGGATAATCATATGTTTCTTCCTCATTATCATTAAAATCAATATTTAAAATTTATGTCATCTTATATTTTTTCTAAAAATACATTACTTACATTTAAAATCAATATTTCAATATTTTATTTTTAAAAACAACATTTTTACACGGATAACATATGTATCACAATATACCTTTCTTGTTGTTATTAAAATCAATACTTTACAACTTATTTCTTTCTATAATTTTTTTAAAAACATTTTGAAATTAATATTTTATAATTTTCATTTGAAAACAACATTTTTACACGTATAAAATATGTGTGGAATGTTAGCTTATGTTAATTCTTCATTTTCATTAATATTTTACAATTTTATCTGATTTTATAACTTTTCATAAAATATATTATTTTCATTTAAATTCTATATTTGAAATTTTTATTTTAAAATATTTTTACAAAGTTAACATATGTATTACCATATATTGTTTCCTCATTTTTATTAAAATCAATATTTTAGAATTTATACCTCATATAATTTTTTTTAAAAATACATATGTTACTTCCTTATTTGTTTAAAATCAATATTCTACAATTTATCTCCTCTTATAATATTTTCATTTAAGTTCAATTTTTTTGTTTTCGTTTGAAAACAACATATTTACCCGGATAACATGTGTATTACCATATATGTTACTATATGATATTTCCTCATTTTCATTAAAATCAATATTTTACAATTTATCTCCTTCTATAATTTTTTTTAAAAAAATATATTACTTTCATTTAAACTCAAATTTTCATTTACAAACGACATTTTTACATGAATAATATATGTATTACCGTATGTCTCTTCTTTGTTTTCATCAATATTTTTTTAATTTATTTCATTTTTTAATTTTTTAAAAACATATATTATTTTCACATAAAATAAATATTTCAATTTTTCATGTGAAAATAACATTTTTACAAAGGTAACATATGCCTTATTTTTACTAATAATTTACAATTTACCTCATTTTTTAATTTTTTTTAAAAGATTCATTATTTTTATTTAGAATCAATATTTCAATTTTTCATTTGAAACCAATATTTATACCATGTGTAATATGTTAATTTCTCATTATCATTAAAATCAATATTTTATAATATATATTCTTTTATAATTTTACAAAAAAATCTATTATTTTCATTTGAAAAAATATTTTTACGGTTAAAATATGTGTCGTAATATATGTTAATTCCACATTTTCATTAATATTTTATAATTTATCGTATTTTATAATTTTTTTAAAAATATGTTACTTTTGTTTAAAATTATTTTTTCAATTTTTTATTTAAAAATAATATTTTAAACTGGTAACATATGTGCTACCGTATTTTATTCCTCATGATCATTAATATTTTACAATTTTTCTCCTTTTATAATTTTTTAAAATTATATTATTTTAATTTGAAATTCATTTTTCACTTGAAAATATTATTTTTACACAAGTAGTATATGTGTTACCATATAAACGTTTTTCATTTTCTTTAGTGTTTTACAATTTATCTCATTTTATAATTTTTAATAACTAAATTATTTTTATTTAAAATCAATATTTTAAATTTTCATTTGAAACCAACATTTTTGCACGGGTAAAATACGTTTGGTAATATGTGATGTCATGTGTTATTTTCTACTTTCATTAATATTTTACAATTTATCTCGTTTAATAAATTTTTAGAAGATACCTTATTTTTCTTTAAAATCAATATTTGATTTTTTTTTTTTATATTTGGAAACAATTTACACTGATAATATATATAACATATACTACTTCCTCATTTTTATTGAAGTTAATATTTTAATAATTTATCTCTTTTTATAATTTTTTTTCAATAATATATTATTTTAATTGAAAATCATTATTTCAAGTTTCATTTAAAAATAATATTTTTACACGTTTAAAATATGTGCTATCATATGTTAATTTCTCATTTTTATTAAAATCAATATATTCTAATCTATCTCCACTTATAATTTTTTTTAAAAAATACATTACTTTAATTTAAAACCAATACTTAAAATTTTTATTTGAGAACATTTTTGCACAGATAGTATATGTTACTTTCTCATTATCATTAAAATTAAAATTTATATTATATCATTTTTTTAAAAAAATTTAAAATATATATATATATCATTTAGAAATAAATTTGAAAATTTTTATATGATTTTTTTCCAGAGGTAAAACATGTTACCATATGTTACTTCCCCATTTTATAATTTTAAAAGTACATTGATTCATTTTAACTCAATTTTTCATTTGAAAACAATAATTTTACGAGTTTAATATATGTTACTTCCACATTTTTATTAAAATCAACATTTTAGAATTGATCTTTTCTTATAATTTTTTTTAAAATACATTACTTTCACTTCAAATTAATATTTCAATTTTTCATTTAGAACAATATTTTTAGATGGATAACATATGTGTGATAATATATGTTACTTCCTTATTTTCATTAATATTTTACAATTTAGCTCATTTTATATTTATTTTAAAAATATATTATTTTCCATTAAGATCAATATTTCAAATTTTTATTTAAAAATAATATTTTTACAAAAGTAATACTATATTCATTAAAATCAATATTTTACAATTTATCTCATTATATTTTTTTTACTAAATATATTTTTTTCATTTAAAATAAATTTTTAATTTGAAAACAACATTTTACACGAGTAACATATAGTTTCATTAAAATAAATATTTTAGAATTTATCTCATTTTATAATTCTTTAAAAAATACATTATTTTTATTTAAACTTCATAATTCAATTTTTTTTAAACATCACTTTTACACGAGTAACATATGTGATACCATATATTACTTTTTAATTTTTATGAAAATCAATATTTTAGAATTTTTCTCATCTTTAATTTTTAAAAATACACTACTTTGATTTGAAATCAATATTCAATTTTTCATCTGTAAATAATATTTTTACACGAATGACATATGTTACTTCTTCATTTTCATTAAAATCAATATTTTTTTATGCATCTCTTTTGATAATTTTTTTAAAATACATTATTTTTATTTAAAATCAAATTTTCATTTGAAAACAACATATTTATGTGTGATAGTATATGTTACCATATATTACTTCATTGATATTTTTCAATTTATCTCATTTTAAAATTATTTAAAAATAAATTATTTTCATTTAAAATCTATATTTTAGATTTTCATTTTAAAACATTTTTATAAGGGTAACATATGCGTTACCATATGTTGCTTGCTCATTTTCTTTAAAATCAATATTTTAGAATTTATCTCTTCTTATAATTTTTCTAAAAATCAATATTTACAATTTATCTCCTCTTATAATTTTTTAAGAATACATTACTTTAATTTAAAATCAATATTTAATTCGATAACAACATTTTTACACAAATAACATATGTACTACTATATTCCTTCTACATTTTCATTAAAATCAATACTTTAGCTTTTATCTCCTTCTATAATTTTTTACAAAATACATTATTTTCATTTAAGATCAATATTTTTTAATTTTATATCGCACTATTCCAACCAAACTAAGACAGATTCTACACCAATTTTAAAATTTTTTTCCCCAGAAAAATATCGAAGGTTTAGGGTCTTGTTATTATCTACTAAAATGGTAGATGGGAATGGAATGTTTAAGTAAGAATCGGAGTTTTAATGTTGACTAAAAGTGTATTAAAACATGATAAACAGTAATTTTCTACTAATTTTACACAAGAATCTCAATCGTACTGAGAAATTCGACTCAAATAATTGGAGCTTCTCCACAATTTAATAACACCTGAATGTATGAAAATAGTACAATATTTCTGTACAACCAAAACAAGTTCATATGAGTCAATTCATACAAAATTGAGCAACCAACTGCTGAATTGTTGTTGCCATTACAATAGGACGTGTAAAAGCCATTTCTACTAAAAAAGAACTGCAAAACGAAAAAGGAAAAATAAAATAAAAAATGATTCAATGAAATTTCGCCTCCATTCCTTTGAGATGAGACGCGTTTTAACTAACAATTCTTCATGCTGCTATAAAAATCTGTTGATTTTTGTATGAAAAGGTCTGTAAACTAACTGTCTTAGGAAACTATCTGTGACACTAGATGTTGCACCTCTTCCCAGTTATTGACCCTAGTGACAAGAGGATGCTGATTAACAGACTCAGTCTTGCACCACGGATAAGAATTTTCATAATCGAAAAGAAGAACCCTTATCCCAGCATCTGCACATTCAATGGCATATCTTGGATTATCATCAATCAAAACCTTTGCTCCCAAGGACCTGCCAGAAACAAATCATATAACAAACCTGGTCAAAATCAATAATAACCCGCTTGCGACAGAAACAATAAAAGTCCATGAAAATATACTTGCAAATTTCTGATTTTGGTCTGGCCTGTCCATCTAAAGCAAAGTGATTCCCAAATTGAATCTCCTGAAATACGCCCGGATAATGTTTCTCAATCCATGTAATTGTGTCTTCTTTAATTGCATTCTGTCGTGACCTAAAAAGATTAGAAAAACAATAAATTAATGCTCAGTAAAGTACAATGAAAGTCAAAGAGGTGAGGGATCAAGGATACTTACGTAACAACGGACAAATTACAAAGTTCGGATAACTTTTGAAGAGCTTTTAGAGCACCTGGAATTGGATGTATCCCTTTCTTGAAATAAGAAGTCTCAAAGAACTCATGAACACGGATATCAGCTGTCACAAGAAAAATGACAAGTTTTCATACGGAAATTTATTTATAAAACCTTTGTATGCAAGAAAACACGGTCATCAGCGGGAAAGAACTGATGATCAGCAGACCTGATACAATTGTGGGTAACAACTTCAAGCTTCACGTTGAGAGTTTAATGCAATGAAACTAAAAGGCGGGGGGGAACACAATCTTGTGGCCTTTAGAAATCATTTGCTGTCTTATTTCGACTAAGAAATAATAGATAACTTCTACATAATTATCTTACAATTAAAGCAGATAACTTGAGATGCAATCGACAGCAATGCATGAAATTATGAAAATGGACAGTGGTAATAATGTATTAGATGTGAAAGAGAAGAAGCTAATGTTGGATTTTTAATGAGAAAAATAAAATTCGTTTAGTTTTAGGAAAATAATAGCACATCAAACATAAATGTCTGCAAGTCTTCAAAATATAGAAAATCAGCAGAATAATCATCAAGGGCCACCTGAATTGAGTTCAAATCGGGTATTAATTTACAGGAGACGAACAAATACTTTAACTGCAAGAACAATGAATGAATCGTCTAATGACGTACAGTCAAATTAGAGAACATATTTATAATACCTTCATCACGTGAGCAGTTCCATATCTACAAGAAAAATATGGAAAGCGCGTCAGAATTGCATAAATGCAATCTAGTTCCACTTTACAGGAAAAGAAATAAAAAAGAATAGGTACTATCATTCAGTTCATCGGCCTACAACAACAAATTTAGGACCCAATTTACACCCTAAACCTTGAGACCGTATATAATGCAAAATCTTTAGCTAAAGCATTTTGTTTTAGTTTATACAGTAGCGCACTCTGCCACAGTTGACCGTGAATCCATGACCAGTCGAAGATATCAATCCTTTAAAAATTAGGCAAGCACAGGTGAAGTATTGGGTCCACAAAACTAGTCAAGCTTTGGCAATGCAAAGATTCAATAGAACTCAAGCACATCATGATCATATGAAAAATCTAAAACCCTACATACTGCACATCATTGGATATACCCGTGACCAAAACATGCTTTTTCAAGAGAGTACAGAAAATCAAGGATGGCGAGACAGACTAATAGTAGAATTGAGATGAGAAAGTCAAATGCACGTTTTAAAGCTTGCCTTTTCTCAACATTCTCTACTATAAGTATAAGTAGCAAGGGCTCATTTCCACTAAAACTTTACAACTCTGCTGTAACATGTATTGGGCATCCACAACATATTAAGCCAATTGTCTTCCCACTACTTTCTGCATTGAATTTTCACAAGTCCACACCTATACATGGAGATCAGAGGCAGTATAATAAGTACGACAAGGATACAATCATATGGCTGCATTCGTCTAAAACTACATAGCCATTTATGAAGCTTTCACATTTACTTTCCAAAAGATTCTTATAGTCGAATTCAGAATAGCTATGGCCTATGGAAGTCTATTGTCCTCCAATCAATCTTTTTTCGTCTTTCTTTTCAGGGCAAGTTCGGTTGGGGGGAGGGGGGGGGGGGGGGCAGAGTGACAGTGAAGCCCTGGTTCATTCTTCACTTTGACAGTATAGAAACTTCTTATCATTCAAAGTTCAGTTTGAAATCTGAAGCAGAGCCATAGGAAGTGAGGGATAGAGAAGAAAAAAAAGAATTTCAGCAAGAAGAGAAAACATACGGAGGAGGGAAGGGGAGGAAGACCAAGAAGAAGAAGGAAGGGAAAAAAAGTGATTGGCATTTACTCTGAACCAAATTCTTAACTCCCGCCTTGCAGTATACCGTATTCATCCATCATCATGTCTTAAGCTCGAAAATTCTCAAGCTCAACAAAGCTTTATCCCATACAAATTTTAAGCTCACTATTTGTATGTCAAAAAATGCCTGAATCAATTGATATTATATCTGAAATGTCATAGAGTACACGTTTGGTGATTTATAAGCCTCGAAGTTTGAAAGCCTCCACGTCCTAAAAATAAAGCATGGAATTGATGATGGAACAGACAGGACCAAGACCATTGGGAAGCCATTGTGAAAGTGGAAAAAGGATTGAGGTGTAAAATCTCATAGTGAATTCGTGAATCAAAAGATAAAACTTTTCACTTGTCACACCGCAAACCGCCTGAAGATAGTAAATGTCAACCTTTTCTAATCAAAACTTCACATAAATGAGCAATGAACAAACTGAGAAGTTAATATTTTCAAATGGAGCAATTCAAGTATGTAATTATAGGACAAGACTGTTAGAAGCTAACAGTGGATACCTTGAAAAACTCATAGACATGGTACTCGGAAATTGAGTGATTTAGAGAGTAACGGTCGGCGATGAACTGATTGAGAGCTGTTATGAAGTTCCCAAGGACTGCCAACATAAACACAAGAAAAGCATACAAATATAAGTTGGGGATCGATCAGACTTGAATACAGATAATAGTGAACATTCGTGACCAAAAAATTTGAGACTGCCGAAAACTAAGATAGCAATTCCACTAGTCAAGTCACAGAAAGCACAGTGCAATACCAAGAAAATTGTCAATAGTTGAATGCACAAAGAAACATACAGGAACAAATGATGTTCGCATTGTGGCAGTGGTCGTATCATAAACTACAATTTGGACCTATGACACAAGAGCAAAGATAAATACTATGAAAAACTTATAGTTGATAAAGAAATACTTTGGTGAAGTTGTTCAATAATAAAAGTTACAGCATTGACTACTTCGCTGGAAAAGCAAGCTACGAGAATTGAATAACTTCCAAACATCATACCATCTCCTGAATGTATATTAATTTTCGCTTAATTAGTCAGACATATTAATGTTCATGTAATATGTCTATCTCTCTGTGCGTGTAGATATAGAGAGAACTGAATCAACAACGATCATAAACCTATACACAGGAAGGAAAAATCATATACCCTCATCAACATCCACCGCTACCATGATTTTTTCGGGGAAATGCTGGTCTCGAAATCCAGTGGAACTTCCTCTATTAGCAGAAGCAGAAGCAGAAGCAGCAGCACCGCGGACGCCACTGAATGCCCTTGAATTCGGTCCATTTTGCGGGTCCTCCACCGTAACAACCTCCTCCAAATCACGCAGCAACGGCTGTAGGCAAGGAGCATATGCCTTCACATTCTGCACCCCATTATAATCATTATTCCTGAAACTATTACTATAATATTCAGAGCAACAGCCCTTGAGCCTGAAACGCCTCGGACCATTGCTTATATCCACGACAGATGCAGTGGATAGATTGGAGAAAACCCTTCTGAAAGACAACATCTTGAAATCCCTTTGGCCCACCAAAAAATTCGAGGCGGCCGCCATAAAACAACCCCTCGAACGGCGATAATGTAGATTACAATCACTGATCGATGCAAATAACGAAAATCCCCTCCTTATCATACCGAATCAATTAACTCTTTAACTTCATATAGCGAACATATTTTTTCCAAACTAGGATTGTAACTTGCAAAATATATTTCAGGAAAATGCAGGATAGATCGCGAAATCTGAATACTAAAATGTGACATATTATGGAAAGATTTTTTTATTTAATTAAACTACTATATTTTCTTTGCGGTAGGATTTGATCTTAGAAGATTTTAACAGATTGAAAAGAAAATGAGAGCTGTCAAACGGAATTGCAAAAGAACCTAAGTTATACCAAATAAATTTTAAAGGCTTCTTTTAAGTAGAATAGATTAAAATACCCTTATTTTATAACATCGGTTAACAGGCCATCAACAAGTCGGTTAACAGACCCCAAATCTGTTAACAGACCCATAGTCTGTTAAGAGGTGGTCTGTTAACAGGTGTGTTAACAGGCTATGAGTCTGTTAACACAGATTTATATGATTATAACTGATTTTTTCAATTAATCTATTTTAAATCAATTCAGATTTGCAGGAACTTAAAGTAAAAATCATGATTTATACTCAGGTTTTTACATTTTTTTCATGATTTATACTACAAAATTCACAATTTCTACCGTGAATTAAAAGAAAAAGATGGAGAATGATGAATTTCTACTTTAAAATGAAATTTATTACATAAATGAAATATGTTGGATTCTAACATTGAAATGGAATAGATTCTAACTTTGAAATCTTCTCTTTTTCACACACAAATGAATTTGAAATCGTTTGAAATGGTTATAAGTGGGAAGAAGGTAGTGTTATATTTGGTAATTTACACACCAAAATTAGTCAACGATCATTTTGAAAAATTGGCCAGGTGACCATTCCCACATGAAGACATAGCGACACATACTACTTTTTTATGCACATAGTGGAGAAAACCTCCCTACGGTCGGTAATAAGGAAATAAATGTACTCCATTAAACGGGCTTTTGGCGACTGGTTTTTTTTACGCGGCAGTTAGGGAAAGAGAAATAATCAAATATATATATTTTTTAATGGCTGATAATCTTTGGCGACTTTTTTGAAACGCTTTTTATTAACAACTACTGAAGATTATTTTAAGTATTTAGTAGTATGGGATTGATTTCTTGTGGTCGGAGATATGTTGCTGACTGTATAGATATATTTGTGTTTATACACAGTTGTGTACTCCATTGTTTATGTGACACTTCCACGTCAGTTTACATTAGAAGTGAATAATTGATCTCAGAGTAATGCTACTTGTACATCCTTACTTACACACACACTTACACTTGTTTATGTGGCAGTAGGATTTATGAATGAAATATTTGACCAAAACATTATTTTGAATTTTCTTTCCATTATTTTATTCTGCCACATAAACAAGTGTAAGTGTAGGTATGAGTAAGAATGTATAAGTAGCATTACTCTTAATCTCGAGCCCACCATGGACATAAGATCAATCCTCTTTAGTATTAAACTCATTTTTAGTGAGCTTCTTAATTACATGTAGCATAACATATACAAGAACATAAGGGTGTCAGTAAAATCTCGCTCTTGCAATTTTGGAGAAATGTCATAAACCTACGAGAAGAGAAGAAAGGTATGCAAACGTATGGATGATTAAATATCTACATATTGTAATGTGATCATATCAATTTTAGATAAGACTAAGGTTAGGAAATAATCAATAAACATGCATATAATTATTTAAACATGAAATTACACTCATTGCGTGACATCAAAAATAACTTTGGACTCAAGATATATCAATGCTTTGTTAAGTATCACGTAACAACATTTCTTGGTAATGGATGCAAAAGTTATCACTTTGCTTGTGATGGTTGTACCACCTCGTCTAAAAGTTAGACTTAAGTTGTTGAAAATGGGATACATTTATTATTTAAATATAGACTTCAACACATCTACACATTCATTGTTTCATCAAATGATTCATATATATATATATATATTTGAAGGATTAATTACACTAATGGTCTCCATTCTTTTAGGTTTGTAACGATTTCATCCCTATTCTTTTTTTTAGCAGATATCATCATCATTCTTCCATTTATTCTTACAGATAGTCCCCAAATCACTATTTTTCACTATTCTGAAAATTCTATAACAATTTTACCCCTTGACTTAAATAAATTAAAATGATAAGAAAAAATACAATAAAAGCATTGCAATTGGACCCTTAATCTTTTTAAAAGTACAAATAAATCCTAAACAATTTTATTTTATTCAAATAAGTGTTCTTTCTCAACTCACCCCCACTACCACCACCCATCTTCTTCTTTGCCGACACCATTGGCGGAAGCCTGGGAGCTACCACCGGCGACGGCCCACCACCAGTTTTAGCCTGTACTCCACTACCCACGTCCTCAAAATATATTTTCTTGCTGAAGTTCAAGCCATTGAGTGAGTCTTGCACACCAGAAGCTGAACCCTTTTTACATTCTCGGTATCTAAAACACATTCATCACAATCACAAACACGATACTTTAGAGACAAATCAAATAAAAAAGTGTATATAACCTAATTAGTGAAGGAAGAAAGAGCAGCGGCACCCATTGGTGTCGCCACTTCGAATGGTTGAAGCAGTGGCACATTGGGCCGCCTCTACCTCGCCTTGATCGCGGCGATGGCTGTTATGGGAGCTGTCGCTGCTGTGTGAAAGGTAGTGGCACCGCCGCTGTTGGTAAACAGAAGAGGTGCCATTGTTTTGGACATTTATGTCGTGCACTGATTGAGGAGGTGACAGCGCACATGGAACTGTCGTTTCTTTCACGTCGGCATAATTCTGGCCGGCGTCTCTCTCTCTCTCTCTCTCTCCGGCGAGGCACATTGAGGGCGCCGCTACCTCGCCTTGATCATGGCGATGGCTGTTATGGGAACCGTCACCGCTGCGTGAAAGGTAGTGGCACTGCCGCTGCTGGTAAATGGAAGCGCTGCCATTGTTTTGGGCATTTCCACCGTGCGCTGATAGAGGATGTGACGGTGCACATAAAATCGTCATTTCTTTCATATTGGCATAATTCTGGCCGGCGTCTCTATCTCTCCAGTGAAGGTGGCTGTAAGTTTTGGCAAAAAGGAGGTAATAAACCTAGTTGAGCCAGATCTCTATTTCACATAGAGATGTGAAATAGAGATATGGTGGTGTATGTATGTGTAGGGTGGGATTGAAAATAGCAAAGCGTTGGGGGATGAAAACGAATGGGGTGGGGGTGGGGGTGGGGGTGGGGGTGGGGGTGGGGGTGAATACTAATTTGAATAAAATAAAATTGTTTAGGATTTATTTGTACTTTTGTAAAGGTTAAGGGCCCAATTGCAATGTTTTTATTGTATTTTTTTTCTTATCATTTAAATTTATTTAAGTCAATGGGCAAAATTGTCATATAATTTCAGAATAGTGAAAAATAGTTATTTGGGACCCTCTGTGAGAATAAATAGAAGAATGTGGATGATATCTGTTACAAAAAAAAATGTAGATGAAATCGTTACAAACCTGAAAGAATGGAGACTATTAGTGTAATTAACCTTATATATATATCCTTACAATACTATAAGAGCCTTAATTTTTTTACTGTAGCTTTTTTCGTCCAACACGACACCGTTTTGACAATGAAATAGCCGCAATTTTTGAAATTTTTTTACTGTAACTTTTTTCGTCCGACACCGTTTTGACAATGAAATAGCCTTAATTTTTGACATTTGTAATTTATACATATGCATGCATAAACAGAGAATAGAACTCACGGAGAAATTGAAAAAACGATTCAAATTTGAGGTCTGAATAACTGATAAATTAAATTAGATCCCTGAAACTCAAAGCTGTGAATTTTCTTAGGACAAGTAATTCTTCTACCCTCCAAAATAGCCGAAATTTCAGCAAATCAAGTCAACTTATTTCTCCTCGAAATGCAGAGAATTAGTGCAGAATTCAAGCCAAAACACGAATATAAACTCTTGCTTTCAAAAAATCACTTCACCGGTTTCTCATTAAAATTTTCCTTCTGAAAAATGATGAAGTGAGAATTCTAGAAGAAATAATTACTTCTTCCAAGAGAATGGACCACCTATAACCTGCTTCCCACCTTGGATACATTAAAGTTAATGTAAAGAGCCCCAAGTTCCATCAACCAAGGAGATTGCAGAAGCTCTATGTGTTCAGCACGCATTTTAGTTTTGAAAATCCTTCCATTGACAGAGCAGGCTCGGCAATTGATTGCCGAGGTGGCTCGGCAATCAATTGCCGAGATTGATGAACAGTGTTTAATTTCTTTTTCTTTTTTTTTAAAGGAATAATTGCATAAAAGGTCTCTATTGTTTTATCCTCGTAAGCTTTATATGAGGTTATAAATGTAGTGCCTAATTAAAATACAGCTGCATATTTTGTTATTCTTTCAATGTAAAATTGAATTTATATAATGATAAATTTGTCATTGAATTCTAAATGTATATATACCTTTGTATGGTTCACCAAATTTTTTTTTAAGCCCATTTGACACAATAAAATTTAAAAAAAAAAAATTAAAAAAATTAAATAAAAAGTGCTCGGAATTTGATTGCCGAGCCATCTCGGCAATCAAATGCTCGGCAATCAATTTGATTGCCAATTGGGCTCAATTGGCAATTGAGCCCAATTGGCAATCAAATTGATTGCCGAGCCATCTCGGCAATCGCTCGGCAATCAAGTATTTAACTTTTTTTTTTTCAATTTTTAAAGGAATAATTGCACAAAAGGTCCCTATTGTTTTAAGGTTGCCACATTATAAAAAAAAAAATTCAATTGTGAACAGTTCACTGCCGAGATGTCTCGGCAATGAATTTTTTTTTTTATTAAGGTTGCCACATTAAAAAAAAAAAAAATCAATTGTGAACAGTCACTGCCGAGATGTCTCAGCAATGAATTTCATTGCCGAGACATCTCTGCAATGTCAACTGTTCATGAACAGTATTTTAATGTTCAATTTTTTATTTTTATTTTTATAATAATTGCATGAAAGGTCCCTATTGTTTTAAAATTGTTCGAATATGTCCACAACATAAAAAAAAAAATTTCTTTAATTTTTTTTTTCTTTTACACTTAATTTTCATTCAATTTTTTACTAATCTTATTTTTTTAGTTTACCTTTTACAAATTATTCTAAATAAATGCTATTATTTTTCTCCTTTTACTTTTCATTTAATTTTTCACCAAATTTTTTTTTGGTTTGATGATATAAACAAATTGTACACAATTCTTTAATATTTGACTTTTGAGTCATTAGTAAAAAAACTGAAAAAGTTGTAGCTGAAAGTTTGGTCCAATTCAAATTCTTGGTGCAATTCAATAAAAATATAAAAATAGTCACTCTACCACATCGTTTACGAATCTTAGTTATTTAATTTAGTATATAAAAAATAACTCAAAAAATTGAAAGAAAGTTGGGATGTTTATTGTTAAAAAATGCCCAAAAAGGATTCGTACGCACTGTGAAATCTTGGTGGCAAATTGAATGTTTTTATATTTTTTACACTTTTTCATTCAATTTTTTTATTAATCTTTTTTATTTTATCTTAAGCAAATTGAATGCTTTTATTTTTTATAATGTTGCCACATTAAAAAAGAAAAAAAAACCTTGAACAGTAAAATTTTCGGTAATGAAATTTATTTTACTGTTCACCAATTTTTTTTTTAAACTCATTTTCTTTAAAAAAAAAGAAAAAGAAAGCACAATTGTGAACAATAAAATACTGTTCACTGCCGATATGTCTCGGCAATGAAATTCATTGCCAAGGCATCTTGGCAATGAATTTCATGAACAATATTTTACTGTTCCTTTTTTTTTTTAAGGAATAATTGCATGAAAGGTCTTTATTGTTTTAAAATCGTACGGATATGCCCATAACCTAAAAAAAAAAATTCTTTAATTTTTTTTTTTCGACAAATTTTTTTTTCTTTAATTTTTTTTTAACAATGAACATTGAACTATTTTTAATTTTTATTTTATTTTAGGAATAATTGTATAAAAGGTTTGTATCGTTTCAACCTAAAACTTTTCACTACATTTTTCACAAACGTGCAATGCACGTGGCCAAAACTAGTGTGTATATATATATATATATATATATATATATATAATTTTGTCTTCTCTTTAAACTTGAACTTTTTAAATGATCTAATTTAAAGCTGATTATGTTATTATAAATTACACAAAACAAATAGATTTAAAAAATGCAATTTTCCAAATTGTCACCCTCATAATAACGAATCACCCCTGAATTCATGGAATGAACTTCATGTACGATGAGTAGGGGTGGGCAAAACCGCCCAAACCGCCTGGCCCGGCCGGGTTGAGTCGATTTTTGCATTTAATTGGGTTGGGTTCGAGTACAAATATAGAAAAGGTGGTCGAGTTGGGTCGGGTTTCGAGTTAGGTTCGAAACCCAACCCAACCCAACCCAACCCAATCCAACTACTAAAAAAAAAGAGGGAGAGGGTGGGGGAGAAGGGCATTAAACAACAACAAGCAACAACAATTGTATAATTGAAACCAAATCCCAAATCCCAACCTAATCCCCTTCTCTCTTATTCGAGCCCAACCCCAAACTCTCTTTCTTGCCTCTCTTTCTCATTGTTGCCTAGCCACTTGCCAGTCAGACCATCGCCAGAGAAGTCAATCGTCGCTAAAACCCAACACTTGCGAGGTTAGGCATGTATTTGGACACTCCGATTTTCTTGTTCTTGATTAATACTTGTGGGAGATTATCATCAAATTCTTGGGCACAAAATCCTTTGAAGATTGCTTCGACGAAGCATAAATTGAAGATTCATCATAGATTTCTTCAAGCAATTTACTTCTGAAGCTTTTATCTCTAGCAAAATTAGAAGAAACTGAAACTTCTTCCACCCACAATTCACCGAATCACGCTTTATTTTTTTGATGTTGATCTCAGTTTTATCACATTTTGATGATTTCTTCAAACCTATGATGAACACTTTGAATTTATGAGTTGTCCTCGGAAAAGCAATTGGATTCAAAAAATTCTGCAAACATTTTTTTCTTGAATTCTTATTCTTCGGGTAATTTATCATGGGTCTAGGCCATTTTTTTAATGTTAATTCTACAAACTTTTTTTTTTTGGATCCAGGCCCAACCCGCCAACCCAACTCAACCCAACCCAACTCGACCCAAACTTGGTCGGGTTAGGTTGGGTTGGGTTGTGTTTTATTTCTTTCAAACCGAAAGTATTGGGTTGGGTCCAAAACCAACCCGACCCAACCCAACCCAACCCAACCCAACTCACGTCCACCCCTAACGATGAGTTATGATTGCATTAAATTTTGCATTTTTTTTATTGTATTCAAATTTTCATATTGTCTCAGAACCTTGAGCGAGCTAAAACTATTCACAAAAAAAGTTTAATTAGTAGAAGGTGCTGAAATACTGCATAATTTCCTTCTAATAAAAGAAAATTAACATATTCATATCAAAATTTTCACTGGATAAAACATTATTATACACTTGTATACTACTTCTTTGCAGTGGAATCCGATTGTAAGTTTGATGGATTGAGGCGTTAAACAGATTTTAGAAATGATTGGTGGAGGGAGATGGATTGAAGAGATGTGAAGTTTTTGAAGATGATCGGTTGAGTGAGATGATTGAATAAGGAAGATGAATTGAAGTTGTTAGTAAATTTTGGAGGAGATTATTATATAAGGGAGAAATTGAAGACGTAGTGACACACGGACGTTTAATTACTTTTTTCTTTCCGTAGCGGAGAAAACTCTCTACGGTCGTGAAAATAAAATTGCATGTATATCATATAGCAGTCATAAAATTGAAAATGAAAAAAAAAAAAAAGAAGTAGAAAACTTTTAATCTTACCTGCTTGTTATGTGAAGAAGCGCCAGTTAAGTCTACATTTAGCAAAGTATCATCCTCAATTTCCTTTCCTTTTGTCTCTAACTGTGGCCGAAGTAAATATCCGAACCTGGCATCTAGAATTCATCAAAACGTCCCTCAATTCTCCAATTTTCAAAGAGAGCCATAAACTTGATATAATGATGAAAATTTATAAAATTCAAAATGAGAATTAAAACTAACACTCAAACAAGCACAAATGTTCAAACAACAATAAAAAATTAACAAAAATAGTGCTTAAATAACCAAACGACTACTTGTAACCGTCATTTCGCAAACCTTAGAAATAATGACATTCAATAGCAACCTTCAAATATGTTTAGAATGCATGTCCAGAACAACCATCGAAAAAGGGCAAAGTGGCGCGATAGTTAAGCAGGTGGATTTGCAGAAATAGCATCAATTTTTAGAAAAATAAAAACAAAATTTGATTGTGTACCCAAAATAATCAACGTATTTGCAAATTTTTAGACGATTTTTCAAAAGACATTACTAAAATCGAAAGGAAGACGAGAGATAGGGCGAAACATTGGGGGAAAAATGGTGCTGGAAAAAATTGAAAAGAAAAGAAACGGTGTCGTTTCAATCCATCAGGGAAAAAATAGTATGTGGCACGCATTCCTATGAATAGTGCCCCGATAATGTATAGAGATTTTCAAAAGACATTACTGAATCGAAAGGAAGACGAAAGAAATGATGAAACGTTGGAAGAAAAATGTACGATTAAGAAAAAATTGAAAAGAAAAGAAACGGTGTCATTTCAATCCATCAAGGAAAAAAATTAATAGTATGTGGGCACGCATTCTTAAAAATAATGCCCACAACAAGTTCTTTTTAATGTATAGGGATATTGTTTGTTATTTGAATAAAAATATAAAAATGAAATTACATTGAAAATGGAAATATTAATTGTAAATTTATTTAACTTTAATCGAAAAATAAAAATACTATTGTAACTCTATTAAAAACGTCTTTTCCAAATAACCGAAGGCTTTCTCACATTTTCTAGTATAGCCTCATCCTCCTCCTCGTCATTCTCTCCATATCAATACGATTCGCCTCGAATGACTCAGTATGCTCCTCGAAGAATTTTCTTTCCGAAACGTACAAGATTTTTCGTTTTAGAGACAATGTGACTAAGCAACTTCAAGTGGTAAGCGTTAGAGTTAATCTTATCAATGATCGCCAACAGTCCACTTTTGCCCGCTGCCAACTTCTTGTTGGGTCATCATAGCGGCCATCTAATTGTCAACAAATTGATTTATTGACGAACATGCATCGTCTATTTTCTACACTCCTCATTTTCATGAGCATTATTAGCAACTGATCTTGATCTCAACAACATTGCTAGGAACAATATGACTTATTAGACACGGCCATTAAAGGTTAAGAAATGCAGGGGCATAGGTGAGTTGGTAAGGCCTGAGGTGACTGAGGAGAAATCCTCTGGCAACGCAGCTTCGATTCTCGTGTGGGGTAGATTTTCACTGAAATATTGTGGGGATATGTCCTGGGGGTTGGTCTACTGGCTCTCTCCCTCAAGTCCCTGCCACTCATACACATCCCTAGATTTACAACTCGCCTGATCAAGGAGCCTCTGACACAAGTAGGGAACTTCGCCTTCGAGACTTTTCCCTTATCAGAAGAAATGCAAAAGGAAACAATAGAAACAAGAAAAATACTAATAATTACAACTTTTAGAAAATTTCAGCTTTAAATCATGGAAAAATTACAGAAACTTTTAACATACACAAGTTCATTGTCATAAAAACAAGGTCTAATTATTTATATCTCTAATAATAATAATAATAATAAATAATATATTAAATATCACATGATAATTATTTTTTTGACGATTCCACCCCTATTATACTTAAATTATTTCAATAATATCTTTATTTTTCTTTTTTCAATGCGTATTTAATTTATGATTGAACTCCCAATTAAATATATATGTATCTATACAAAATTTTATGCATATACATGCATTCACATACGTACAAATTTGAATTATAATATACATATTTATCACCATTGTTACATTCACTTTTCACCACCTATTCAACATCAAGCCTATTCAGATTCCATAGGGGCACCCAAGCGTATCTCCATTGTTTTAATTATCACATATGCATCCCAATATATTTAGCACACAAATTTTTAACACAGACCTAAAAAGAAAATACGCACACTGATTACGTTTGTTTACCTTCTTGAAGACATTTGTGGGTGAGAAAGTAGAAAGTCAACACCATATAATCAAGAGGTTTAGCACCCACATTGCTTTTGGACTAATGCAATTTGGAGGATTACATTTCACTTATGCAAAGATAATACATTTGAGTGCCGAGATATTTATTCCTTTTTTTCTCTTTCTGTTTAAGGTATATAATTTTTTTCGTTTGTCATTTTCTTTAATTGAAAATATTGTTAGACGAAATTGCAGTTAACACAACAAGTGAGTGATGGTGCTGTGTAGTGAGTGTAAGGCGAGAGTTAATTTTGCTTGGTTTCAAAATTGAATCTAATTTGTTTCCTCACAAAATACATAACTAGTGCTGAAAGACAATTTTGTTTCAACTCCTTTTTCAATCATTTGGTTTCTATGTCATTATATATGTCATCGAGAAAAATACAGAGATATAAAGTAAAATAGTTTTGGTCCTTTGAATTAATTAATGTTATTTGTATAAGAAACTAAATTTTAGAAACTCCACAACGAAAGACATCTTGGAATCAGGAAAAACAAAATCAAAATCAAGCAACATTGCGATATCAAAATCTTGGAATAACAAAACCAACTGCAGGTATTGAACATAATTTTTTGGCATTTTTTGAGTATAATAAATAATTTACCCACATGAATTATTTGAACTTATTTACCAGTTAACAAATACCAGAAATGAAATCAAATAAATGAATAAATTATTATAATATTTCAATAACCAAAATTTTTGATACTCCAAATTCAATTCATTTACCGTGATTACTTTTAGTTTAATGATACGGATGTCAAATGTATTTGTATATTATCACTCAATTTTAGGTTTGACCATGTTTTGTGCTTAATTATTTTTGATTAAATAAAAGAATAAATTACGAATGCACAACGTGCTAATCACTCTGGCCAATGTATTATGTAGGAAGTAATGTTTTAGGATTTGAGGGTAATATTTTTAATCAAGAAACTGATTGAAAAACAAAATGAGGTTATATGTGGATGGTTTTCTATTACCAAATAGAATGACAAATAAAATAAGACATAAACAAAAAGGAGAAAAATATGCATTTTGTTTGGCTAAGCTTGAAAAGTTTAAGTGTAAGTAAATAAATAAAATATTTTTATAGAAATCAAGGTTAAATATAGAGTTGGCAAATGGGCTGGATCGGGTCGGTCAGGTCCGTCAGAGCAGAGCCATACTTAAAACTAGATTAGGCCAGCCTAGTTTTATGCGGACCAGAAATATGCTGGCCCAGTCCAACCCATCGGGCCAATCTAGTCTTAATTTTTTTTTTCTTTTAAATTTTGTTTTATACAATCTAATACATTGCATCAAATACAGTCTTGAAGGGTATATTTAATCTAGACTTTTAAAGACTTGGATTGACATTTTTCAAGTGACTGATTTTGATGAATTTTATTGACTTTTATAGATTTTAATAGACTCCTACAAACTTTTATGGATTTGTATAGATTTCATTTTGAAAGATTTTTCTAGACTTTCACAAACTTTTATGGACTTTTATAGACTTTTTTTTAATTAAAAATTTTGAATATAAAAATTTAATATCACATAATTAAAAAATAAATAAAAAGGTCTAGTAATAATTTATTTAATTTTATTAATATTATTAAATTCATAAAAAATATTCTATTTAATTGTTGCAAGTAACTACGTCAAAAGTTAATGATATAAATTATTAATTCACTCTATTTTTTTTTTGGGTAAAATTATAAACTTTCAAATGGCTTGTGGATAAATTCAAAAAATAATGGCATGCAATTCTTTTAAAAAAAAAATTTCCAACAAAAAAATTTATCCAATTTATAATCTTCCTTTTTATTTTTAATAATCTATAGGTAACATATTATTATTAATCACGACAATTGCATAATAAATAACCAAAGTACCAATTTACGAAGAAAAAATGTAACCATTATATAGAAAAAACAAGAATGAAAATGAAAAAAAAATACATTAATAAAAAACTAATTTTTAGCTCGATGAAATTCATTAATAAACTATAATAAAAAATTATATAAGAATTTAATTATAAATTTATCTTGTTTTTAATGAAAAATGAAAAAACGATGAAAAAAAGAGAGGAAAATAGTTAGGAGAATATATTGAAGAGGAAAAAAAATTACATTGAAGAAAGAGAAAAATATTAATCTTGATTTTACAATTTGTTGAAGGAAAAAATAAAACAGAAATGTTGCTATAAAAAAAATAAGGGAATGATTTTTTATTTTTTTTTCCAAAGTCTTTCAAAATCTTAGGGGTGAATGAGAGAGAAATTGTGATATCGTTTATTTATACATTGTGCTTTAAAGTTTGTACATATAAAATGATCTATAAAGTCATTAAAAGTTATTGACATTTTGAATACTCCTGAATTTCGTAGGATTTTAAAATGTCTGAATTGAATATCGTATGATTTTATAAGACTTTTTAAAAGTCTTTACAAATCTATATTGAATACTCCAAAACTTTTATAGAATTTAAAAAGTCTAAATTGAACACACCTAGACTTTTAAACTCCATTAAAGTCTTATCAAATCTTAATTGAATACACATAAACTTAGACAATATATATTTTGAGATTTTTAAAGTGATTAATTTATAAAATTGGGACTCTCATGTATTAGTCAATAGATAAACATCAATATTCTTTCAAAATAATAATATTTTTGTGGTTAATTGTAAACTATTTCTTAACACAATTTTTTAAACATAAATAGGAAAAGTATGCTAGTTTCATTGCTTTGAGTTATAAGCATATTTGGCTTAAATTCAAAAATTTACT
This sequence comes from Forsythia viridissima, assembly GCA_030279155.1. Taxonomy (NCBI): domain Eukaryota; kingdom Viridiplantae; phylum Streptophyta; class Magnoliopsida; order Lamiales; family Oleaceae; genus Forsythia; species Forsythia viridissima. The sequence goes on from CM059040.1 coordinate 592,299, forward strand.
TATAAATAAATATAAAATAAATAATTTACTTGTCACACCAAACATAATTTGGATTGAAACTTGAATTAAACTAAATTTTAATTAAATCTAAACAATTTTATGTTGGAGTTTGAGATTCTTTGGCTAATATTTTAAAAAAATACAATTTAAATTGGAGACTTTGGCTTAAATCATTTTGAATTGATATTATTTGGATTATGTATTACGACTATTCATAAAATGAGTGATTAGTGTCAATAAGCAAAAAAATAAATATAAAATTTGCGGGGCTAGACGATATGGGCTATATAGGCTCGATTTTCCCAAAATCCTGGTTATATGCGGGCCAGCCGATTTTACCACCCCTAGTTAAAGATAGTAATCTAATTAGTTTGACTCTAAGGCCTACTAAGCAAAATAAACACTTTTGTTAAGCGACGCGACTTTTGGTTTTTATGAAATAGTAGATTTTGTTCAGTTAATTGATTATGTTTTATTTAATTATAGTTTTATTTTTCTTCATGTTCGTTGCCTTTAGAGTTTTTATAGTGACGATTCATGAATGATGTTAAATTTTGTACTTTGATTAATTTTATAATTTTTTTTTTACTTTGTTATGCATTGTTACCTATTTAACTATTTTTAGTAAGATTATTGCATGTCCTCAATTTGATATACGACTTGATGTTGGGAATGAAACATGCTTGTAATGAATATAAATCATTAATTTTACATCAATTGGAATTATTTAAAACTATGCGTACTATATCCCTCCATTTACCACCTTTGTTCAACTCAACTTAAAATACATTAAATATATCAATTGGAATCATTTAAAATTATATGCAATAGGCTCATCCATTTACCCTCTATACATTTTAACATCCATTGAATAAATCAAATAGAACCAAATTTGAACCTAACGTGATGGAACAAAGTTTGAGAAAATGATGCTAATAAACTATTTTCTGTTTTTACAATTTAAACTTAAATATAAATAAATTATTATGTTCTTAATAAACAATTTAAAATTCAACAAAGAAGAAGGAAGAGAAGGTGCGAGAGAACCAATTAGCATAAAGAAAAGGATGAGTTAGTGAGGGAAGAAACCATAGAATAGTATTTTGAAATATCCACAAGTTATTCTCAATTATTGCAATTTTCACAATTAGGTGCGAGAGAACCAATAAGTCCTGATTATTGCAATTTTCACAAGTTATTCTCAATTATTAATTACAAATGAATTTGAAGGGACAATAAACAAGGCACAAAGACAAACAATACATCACGTCGGGATATATCTTCAACAATATGTATTCTCGCAGGAACATTTATACGTTGCACATTCACGAGGAATTTATGGCAACGACAATTATTTTAGTCAAATCAGATACTTCTTATCTCACAAAATATTGTATATAGAGAATTTCTCATTGAATAAAAAATTCATTCTACATAAACAATTTGTATTAACTATTTTTTATATTCAAACAACATTAAATATTATTTTTATAACACTTATAAAAATATTTTAGAATAACGTACAACGCACGTTGAATTATGACTAATAATTCTAAAAAAGGTTAAAAATTAACTCAATGCACATGCACAACACAATCAACTGATCAACAACACTTTTGTAAAACATCATAACTAAAAATAAAAAAAAAAGGGTTGAACCCCAACCACAAAGGCCCCTACCACCCCTACCATGGGCCTTGGTGAAAGATGTAAATTGCATGATGTGCCTCAATAGAGCAGGATTGAGAGTTTGCTTTTTAATTGCGCTTGCAAGGAGCCTCTTTTATACCAAAGGTATGAATCGAACCTCCACCCTGCAACTGTTAACGAAACTGAGATTACCTCACTCTTGCATTTCAACTAACTGAGCTATACCGTGCCTCTTCACAAGTATGATACATGCGGAAACCAAAACTTTCTAAACTCATGAAGCACTTTTATAATTAGGATAGTTCGAGCGTTGCACTTTTATAATTAGGATAGTTCGAGCGTTGCACGAATGCATGTCTATAGCTGCATCAACTTAGGTGTAACTAGGGCTGGGCAAAAAACCCGAAACCCAATACCCGACCCGACCCGACCCGACCCGGATTGGTTTGGATCAGTTTTTGGGGGTCTGTTCGGGTTTTTTCGACTCGGTTTTGAAAAAAATAATAATTTAAAACTATGTTTTAACCAGGCCCAAAAACAAAAACCCGAACTCAATCGGTTCAGGTCGTTGTTTTGCCAAACCGGTTTTTTGCCGGTTCGAAACCGACCCGATCTGACTCCCGCCCACCCCTAGGACTAACACAACCTCTTTTTCTATTAATTTTATCGTATTTTTCATCGTAACATGAAACAGATTCTTCAGTTGTTTATCACTTGATTTAAGCAAAAATAATAAACATTGATATTTTGCTCAAAGAAAAAGGATCAATTTAAGCTAATCATAGATTCAGGAGAAATAGTGAATTAAGCTCAAGAAACAGAAAAAATGATCAATGCCAGCAGAAATGATACAAAAACAAATGTAGTATGCATTTTTCCAGCTGATGATGTGCCTGGATTAGTAGCCTTCTCATGCCGTCCGGTGTCTATCATGATCTCGTATTTACAAGAACTGTCTCGATACGCAGGATCAATTTTTGTGATTATGGACAAACCGTGGAACTGATCACATGCCCCTTTCTGTTGATTCATGGTCTGATAATACATGTTGAAGGCGTAGGATGCGTTGTTCCTAGCGTCAAGTCCCCCACAGGAGGATCCATACCCAAGACTTGTGCAATCTGCATATGTGCAAGCAAAACTAATGCTCTGCGGCAAATTGGGATCCATAAGATTGGCATCAGGTGCCATTATGCACCATTGCCTAGCCAAATATTGCACTCCCTTTGCAGCTGTTAGGTTTCTGTTTTTGCCTAAATTTAGTGGATATTTAATGGTTCCATCGAAATAAAATACGCCCCAATGGCGCTCAAAATTGCCCGGGTCAATGCTCTTGGCATCTTCATCAATGAGAGAAAAGAGGTAAATGTCTGGAGGGCTTGGTCTTTTAGGGGTGCCTTGGCCTTGACTTATACGGTTGAACAGACCCTGATTGAATCTGCGCGCGAATTCCATTTTCGTGTTAGGATCCCCATCTGTTGGCCAACCAACTTCTCCAATGATAATTGGCATTGATGGGAAACCATTTTTTTCGAGTGCCGAAACTAAGGTGTCATAATTGGCATCAAAGACATTGGTATAAGTGATGGAGCCATCCACAATAGGGGAAGAAGTGCCATCAAAGAAGGCATATTCAACAGGAAAATGGGGATCAGCATAAAGGCTAAGAAAAGGGTAAATATTAACCGTAAAGGGCGCACCATTGTTATCTAGGAATTTGACAATAGATATCATGAGATCATGAATATCAGCTCGAAAATTTCCACCAGAGGGCACACCAGCATCTGTTTCATAGACATCTGCATTGAGTGGAATGGTAGCCTTGACATCTCGACCTAAGCCGGCTTTAATCAGGGCAGCCTGGACATTCTGGAGGGCTGGAAATGCTGTACGTGTGAATTTATTGTTGTAAGTCTTGAGAAATGGTTCATTTCCAACAGCAACATACCTAAAAAAAACTCAATCACAAGATGAAGTTCTTGATCAATAACACATCAGATTCAACTTCCAAGTTCAGAATCAAACATCATAAGCTTAAATTAAGAATCTAACCTTATGTCCACTCCCTTATTGGATAAATAGTAGGAAACATTTTTCGACACCCATTCCTCAGCAGCCGAAACACTAGCTGCCAATGGAGCTAACATGTCGTTGGGAATTCCAACCATGACTTGGATTCCAGACCTCCCAAGAGCCTGCAAAGCTCTGGGATCAGCTTCAAATAGTTTCACTTTGTTAAACCCATTGTCTTTCATCAGCTTGACAACTATGTTACCAGGGAGAGGGTGCGTTGCGCGGGTTCCCCAGTTGCAGCCTAGGCCATCGACAAGAAAATTTTTGCCAAGTACGAAAAATAAGAAGGCGAAAAGGTAATGGAAAATCATGGTTTGGGGAACTCTCAACTTAATTCTTTATGTTTCTGATAGACTAATGTGAATGTAAATGTAATATAAACCAGAAATATCAACTTTTTGGCCATTTTAGTACAATTAAAAAGTTTTTTCTTTTATGGGAGGAAAAAGGAAGGAATTACAGCAGGTTTGTACAAGGAACTGGATTCCAAGTATCCACAAGTCATTAAAGGCCACCTTTGGATGTATGTGAGAGAGAGATAGAGGGAGAGGCAAGAAAGGAATAGAGTAAGCATTTTGTGATGGTTGGCGCCAAGTCTTCGTTCAATTGAATTCCCATGCAGAAGAAAAGCATTGATACTTGGTATTTTGGGTCTCGTTTCAAAGAAGTTATAGTGACTAGTAAAATCTCTTATTTAAATAGAAACCAGACTTCAAGAAAAGAACACAATCTTAAATACTATTTGAACCGATTGAAACGTTGAATTAAAAGAAAGCCATTCACGTCCATCCATTCTCGACCATCTTATCCCTATATATTAAAAGAGTGGAATGAGTTGGACACTATTTATAGGAATGTGTGCCCAACTATTATTATTATTATTATTATTTTTTTTTTACTTTTCTCTATTTCCCATCATTTCTCTTCTTTTCATTTTTTTTTTCAATTGTAGATTTTTCAACCTTAATTTTTTTTTTCCCAATGTTTCGCTATTTTTCTCGTCTTCCTTTTAATTTTAGTCGTGTCTTTCGAAAAATCGCCCAAATTTTTTGTTGATGTTTTTATTATTTTGAATACCCAATTAAATATTATTTTTGTTTTTCTCCAAATATAAACTATCCAAATTCCTAATAATTTAAACTATTGAAACAAAATTCAGCTCACACACATATATATTAGACTCTAGGTTCAGCTTCTTAGGTCGAAACATAGTAACATATATCAAGCAACCCACTTTGAACTTCAAAATCATTTGTAATCGAAATTCCTTCAATTAATTACTTATATTAAGTTAGCAACACAGTTATCAAGATTACAAGAAATACATAGTTTTAATTTATTTTTTCTGTCGATTACTGAATCAAATTACAATTAAGTCCAAAAAAATTTACCCACAAGCACAAAATCTTGCACTATGCAAGAAAAAAGAGAAAGAGAATACTACTCTCAAAATAGAAAGTTACAAGAGTAAAAAAAGAAAATATATCCACGAGTACAATCCTATCTAATATACCAAGAAAATAAAATCACAAATTAACAACTTATGCTAATCTATAATAGGTATTTTACTACTTATTACCCAAGTTCACAAGAAATCTTATGCATATCTCACGAAACTCGTGTGATTTAAACTTTTTTTAATGTTTGATACATTAGAATGAATATAATTAATTTGAAAATTTGAAATAATTTAAAAAGTCGGGTCATAATGAGGAAAAATGTGGAATAAGTTTAAATTTTAAAACAACATAATAATCTTATAAGATCATAATTGAAGTATTTAGTTCTACAATTTGTATTAATCAATTATGTTAGTGAACTACACAACATTCATTGCATCATTTAAAAATGAAAACGTTCTTCTTAAAGATCAATTGAAGCTATATCGCTCACTTTTAAATAATACGTAATTTTTTCAATATGTTTTAATATATGTTTTACTCAATCTTTTATAAGTGAAAAAATAATTAAAAAATTCACTAACAATTACTACACTATTAAATACTTAATTAAAATACAATACGTGCAAAGCACATGAATTTCACTAGTAATTCTAAAAAGAGGGAGAAGTAATGACTAGGTGATGTATTGCTAGTTTCTAATTTACTTGTTGACATGGTCTTGCACCTAATGCTGATGTCCTTGATGATGTTTCTACTTTACTTGACATGGATTGTGGCTCTTGTTGCTATGTTTTCGGAGATGGGAATAGAACAGTCCATGTACAATGGTCTTTTGCTTTTTAGATTAATAATGTTTTTTATTAGATTCATTATATGTCGATGTTTTTATGGTGATTTGTAGTGATATTTTTTAACGAAGTCCGCCACTTAATAATAAAACACACACACCCACACATAATATACTTGTCCAAGTTGAAGTTGGACTTTAAGACTTGCAGCGTAGGGTGAAAGAGAGTCGTTTTGAGCAACACTATACGAAATAGAACAGTCCACGTACTATGGTCTTTTGTATTTTAGATTAATAATGTTTTTTGTTAGACTCATTATATGTCGATATTTTTACGGTGATCTGCAGTGATCTTTCTTAATGAAGTCCGCCACTTGATAATAAAACACACACACACACACACAATATACTTGTCCAAGTTGAAGTTGGACTTTAAGACGTTTCTGAGTTTTCAATGGCAAAATTAAACTTTCTACCGAGTGTTTATGGGTGAATTAATACTCCAATCCCTTAAGTGTCATTTTTTTTACAAGTCTTAAAACATATTTTATGACGTCAAGTAGAAAAGATCAATTTATGAAAAATATTGGTTTCTGTTTGTGTGAGTTAATCTAAATTTATGAGTGAGTAATGAGTTCATATTTTTAATTTTATGAATTTTCATATATTTTTTTATTACCATAAAATTGGTATTTGATAAAATTAAGGGCCTGTTTGATAAAAATTGTGAATTCTATAAAATATAAAGTTAAAATTAGTTCTTGACTTTGACCTAAATTTTTTAATAATTTTAAAAAAAAATTCAAACGAGAACTAAGTGGAAAATACTGCACAATGTTTTGCCTTTATTTATCACCGACCGTATGGTGGTTTACTCCGCTACAAGCACACAAAAAAATACTTCTTTATCCGTCACTACGTATTTATCCTCTCAAACTAAAACTCACATCTCTCTCTCAATTCTTGTATTTCACCATATTCTTCTCTATATTCATCAACATCAAACTCCTCTCAAACAAAATTCTCTCTTTCTCATTCTTCTCAACTCCTCAATCTATTAAAATCTTCTACGTTTAGATTTCAGTGCAAGAAAAGAGGTTTATTAATTAATTTATTTATTTAAATCTTTGGACCCCATACATACATAATGTTATGTGCACAAGATGGGATTTTGAATACGTTGCACTTGCACGTACACACCTTTTTTTTCTCTCGGTGATCTTCTCCATTTATTCCCTCCACTCGATATCTCCAGCCCCACCTCCCAGAACCATCACTTGCAAAACCCATCACCGGGCTGTGTATCAACACTATCCCTCCGAAGATCATATAGGACTGTTTTGCCACATCCATATGGTGTGAAGCAGATTGAGAGCATAAATTAATCAGAACAGAAATTACTTATGTTTAGAAGCAACAATGTTACGGCCCGGCTTTTCGAACGTCAGATTTCCACTCCTGCTCCTGGCACCAGTGTATACCTTCATCTTTTATCCGTTGATTTTTTTTATTTTTTATTTAGTTTCAAAAGGGTTATTAATTGCTATTTAGTTTTTGCTGTTTTGAGGATTTGTATGTAAATATAAGGTTGTGAAATGGACTGACATACTGAAATCAGCTGGGGGCTTGATCGAGATCCCCCTTATTCGATGATTACTGATGCTGTCTCTGACAGCATGGAGTTGGCATCTGAAATTAGAAATTAGAAATTAGAAATATTTTCTTTTAATTTAGAAATCAGTACTTCCCTATTTCACATTGCTAAACATAGAATAAACAATTAAAGCAGAATTGTATTATTATTTTTATTTCAGCTTTCAGAATTCTAATGGCTAGCTTTGCTCGAGCTAAGATATATAACCTAAAATGCATCCAACTATTTATTAAGAAATCTGGGTTTCCATTTTTGGAGAAACCAGTTGAAGAGCACTTTTTTGAAGTTCTGATAGGGAGCCAATATAGAAAATTCACAGTTGTTACTGTATACTGCCAGAACGTTTCTTTATTAACTGAAAAAGCATTAATTTGAGTTTACCGTACAAGATAGGGTGGAATTTGAGGTCATCCACTTCCGGTTATACAGATAATGAAGCAAACTTGAGCCCAAGTTTAGTTTGAGATATTGTGCTCTAGATCAGGTGAAATGATAAAGTTAGCCATATTTGAGATCAGTCATATTCTGTTTTTTATGAATTCAAAATTAGTCCTGACAGCTTGGTCTGGGTTGGGTACTGTCATGCCCTTCATCAAACTTCGGCTTTCTTTTCCTGCTTCATTCATAGATGTACTCTTGATTTGAGGATTCTGCAGGAATTCTGTCAATGTTTAGTAAGTCTCATAATGAGCTCTAAATCATTTGTTGAATCTCACAGGTTCATTGTGCCAGGCGATTTTACGAGAACATAGTCCCAAGTCATACCATATATGACATCGAATGCCCGGACCTTTTATTTCGTAAGTTCACAGATGATGGACAGTATCTTATAACTTTCAGCAGGAATCATCAGGATCTCATTGTTTATAGACCAACATGGTTGTCATTTTCGTGCGAAGTAGAAGATTGTTATGCTCACGACCTTCCAAATAAAGCTAACAAATTTGAGAGTTTCTTCACCCAATTATACAGTGTTACTCTTGCTTCCAGTGGTGAACTTATATGCAAAGATTTCTTCCTTTACATAGAAGGAAAGCAGTTTGGAATATTTGCAACTTCAACTACGCAAATTCATGATGCATCTGCTGTTGGAGCAATTCAAGGAGTCCCATCAATTGAAAAGATAACTTTTCACCTCTTGAGGTGTGTATTATCTCTTTTCACTATAGAATTTCACAACACTGATACTGACTAAGTTTGTCGTTGTTATGGTTTAATCTGAATTACACAGCCTGGAAGATGGAGTTATACTTGATGAGAGGGTTTTTCGCAACGATTATGTTAATTTGGCACATAGCATGGGTGTCTTCTTGTACGATGATTTATTGGCCATAGTCTCTCTTCGTTATCAAAGAATACACATTCTCCAGATTAGGGACTCTGGCAATCTTGTTGATGTGCGAGCTATTGGGAAATTTTGCCGTGAAGATGATGAACTTTTCCTCAACTATAGTGCGCAGGCAAGTGGTACTGCCTCGAGCACTCGATGGAACTATTCTTAATTTCTATGGTTGTTCTGTTACTCCTTTTCAACTGCATGCTGAACTCTAGAAAGAGAACGAAGAAAAGTTGCTGTTTTTTGCTCAATCAGTTGAAATCTAATAACATCTACTATTTTGGCTCGATCTGATATTATTGCCTGAGAGACCTTTAGAACGAAAAAAATCGATTGGCCACACCGCCACAGTGATTCAAGTTGGGTTGGCTGGAAAATATATCATCCTTGAATGAATATTATTTTTCGGACAAGATTCTGTTAATTTTGTTATATGCTTAAAACTCAAATAGCAGATTTATTCATTTTGAAGTGAACAATCAGATTCATTGGCTGTATGAATATTTTTCAAATTATCTGATTCTAATAACTTATAGTCGGCGATTCTTCTGATTTTCTGCAGCACCCACTTCCTGCGTTCAAATTATCTGATTCAAATAACTTATAGTGGGTGATTCTTCTGATTTGCTGCAGCACCCACTTCCTGCATTCTAACATATCACTACTTTAAAAAGACTGCTCCTTGAAGAGAGTGGGTTGTAGGTCTTGCAAGTGAAGGTTTAAAAGGCATTACAAGGAAGAAATAAACTTTGATCTCTACTTGAAAACCTTTCATCTCCTTCTCTAAATGGATGTTTAGTTAGTTCCATCACTGTGCTCTCTTGCTAGTTGTTTGTATAAATGTAAGTCCGACCCAATTCTCATTGATTGCAGTGCACAGCCCCTGATAAAAGTAAATTGCATCAGGTGTCTACAAATTATGTTGAGAATGGTTTACAACATACGGAACATATTCCTGAAACTTCTTTTTTGAGTGGTTTAAAGCAGCGGTTGCTTTCATTCATATTTCGGGGAATATGGAATGAAGAAGATGATCCAAACCTGGTGAGTCGTATCACTATAATGATAATTATGAAGACTTTGATCTCGTTGATATTTCCTTACTTACTCATTGACAATATAATTATTGTGCACCATTCATCTACGATAACTTACCATCTGAAGAGGCACGGATTAGCTTAGATAATTTAAAGTCCCTACATATACCATTTATGTAACTTGGGGTGATTGAATGCTTATATCAAGTCTTTAGAGGAGTTAGGATTTTGAAAAATCTGCCGATTTCTATAGACTACTTATTTCGTTAGGTGCTCCTTTATGGATGGATCTGCTAAAAATTTTACAGTGTAGTTACTTCATCTTTTCTTTATCCTCTCTCTCTCTATCTCCCTCTCTCTCATTATTCTTCTTATTTGCCAACATCATTCATATTTTTTTCTTCTTGTTTGCCTATTGTGTGATGATATTACAGTTATGCATGAGGGTTCAATATTAACTATGTTGCAACCTTAGTAAAATCTAATGGCAGAGTAAGATTCGGATTGTAATTAAAGAGCTTAGGTAAGCGTATATAACGAAATTAATTGTTCCACTGCATTTATGACTGGGTTATCACGCAGACAATTTTTCAAAGATGATCGAGTAATATTAAAAGGAATTACAATCCAAAATAGTTAAGAAGTCCTTGTGACAACCAGGGTTGGAAAATACTCTACTTTTCCATAACCTATTAATTCCTTATAGACTCACAGATGCTTTAAAGCTGGCTTGCTTTTTACGTCATGTAGAAATCTACTAATAAGGAGTTTTTACATCATGTAGAATTCTATTAATAAGGCGAGAACAGGAATTTTTTTGTTCAATACAAATGGTTTTTTTAAAAGACGAAATTGGGGAAGATCCAGTGAACAATTTGTATACAGAGATTAAGAGGATGGAAAGCTATCAAAAGGACCCATCCATTCAGGGATAGTTTGGATACTCCAGAAAAATGCAAAACAAGAAGCTTCTGATTCCGCGGCAGGATTTCTAACACCATCAAAGCCCTCATGTTTTTTTTTTCACTCCACAAAGCAAACATCAAGTGAAATGGTGCATATTCCACGCATTTTCTGTCGATCACTTCTTCCCCCTTTCCATTTCTAGCCTCTCAATCAATCCACTGTAGTAGCAGTCATGACCATTACATACAAATTAATATAATGATCAGGAATCAACAGCCATTTCAAAATGCATCATAACATGATGCCTATTTTCTGAAAAGTATAATTTCATATCTTGATCCCTTCACATAATGTGACTTTTTTCTGTTGAACCAGAGAATGCAATGCCTGAAGAAGAAGTTTTATTTCCATTTCCAAGATTACGTTGATTTGATCATCTGGAAGGTAGAGGTCTAACTTATTGAATGCTTATAGAATATGACGCCTCTCTAAAAATCAGAATATATTGTTACGTTTGTTTTTTCTTTCAAGCTCTTTCTTTATATTTTGTATGTCCCTAAACCAACAGAACTTTTGACAACTGGTTGATAATTATGCACAGGTGCAATTTTTGGACCGACATCACCTATTGATCAAGTTTGGCAGTGTTGATGGTGTGGTAGGTTTCTTTCTTGCTCAATAATTCTTGGACCGACTTCTCTTATTTATCTCTATGTATGTTAGTGGCATTTGAGTGTCGGTACATTTGCTTTTTAATTGTTAAAGAATCTTAAATAGCTCTAGGAGATATATGGATCATGAAGACCGAGCATTATTTATTGCTTAGGTTTGGCTACAACTCAAATATATCGTGCTTATCCATTTGAAGCAGTAGTTATTTAACAAATCATTTAGTGGAACTTTGGAAGGCATAGCATAAATCGGACTGTATCAAAGATACAAATGTCAACTAGAGTAGAAGGATCTATGTTTTAGAAGTGAGGGATACTATGCAGAGGAAAGATGAGAAACGCATATGATCTGGATTGAATCCCTACTGAAGTTTGGTAGTGTCTAGGTGAGGTAGGTATTTTATTACAGATGAAATTATTCTGTGAGTATTATATTGCAATTTATTCCGACTTAAAGGGGAAAAAATTTTATCAATGAAAAAAGGGTAGGTTGGTGTAATTTATCATAACAAATGAGATATTCAAGATTGTACGAACTTACTAACTACAGAGAGACATACTATGAAATTATAGAAAAGGTTGACTCCGTACAGATTAAGATGTAATTCAAATATCTTAGAATTCACTATGAAAGTTAGGGATGGGATTTTGGGTGAGTGTAGATGCGCAATAAAAAAAAAGTCTGAATTTCAATTACTAGGTTTAGTTCTCGCCTCTCAATTTTAGGAGAGAATTAGGGCTGGCTCAATTATGATTGGTTGTTTATGGAAATGAAAGATGACAAAGGATGTTGTTTGAGAGTTGAGAGGTGAGAGTGAGATTGCGTGCAAGTAGAGTGGATCTGGGAACTTCTCTAGGGTGGTTCCTTTTTATTTATATTGCTTAAATGGTGTGGTAGATCGTTGTGGAAGAAAACAATAAAGTTTTGGTGAAATTGGTTCTTATCTTCATTCTAAAGTGAAAATCGAGAACCGGCCATCCGGTTCTCTATTAAAAATTACCAAAACTGAATTTTTTAATTGAAACAAGCTGAATTGATCAGTCCAATTCTACATATTCCTCATAGTTTGTCCCACCCATAATGGAAGTCGTTTGTTTACTTCATAGATCGATGGTGGGAGAAAAGAAGCTAGATTTGGATATGATTTTTATTGATTCATTAAGAAAAGCCTATAATAAGGGAGTGCAATACTAGGTGCTAGAGAAAAAAAAGAATTTCTATTAAAAATATCAGTATTATTTTGGGTATATGTGATGGAGCATTCAGGACAGTGAGATCCAGTGCTTATCTCTTCTCTTAGGTCATGGATCATGGATGTACTTACAAGACATTTAAGACGAGGCCCTTTGATCTATGTCATTCACTATGATATAGTTTTAGTTGACGAACGAGGAGGGAGGGATTTTGGAATTTAAAGGTTATAATTAAGTAGAATTAAGACATAACACATAGAATGCCCTTTTTTAGTACTAAAAGAGTGATTGTTGTAGGTATTTAAATTCAACTATTAAATGAGAAGGGAGAACTTGAAAAGATCGTAATGCATAGAGTGGAGTGAATTGAATAGAATGCACAAGTGGCAGAAAGATTCGAAAAATATCTACCAAATTAAAAGGTAGTTAAATGACATGTTTTGCATGACAATTATTAGATAAGCAATGGAAATATACGTTAACAAATGGAGGTGACAACAGGTTAGAATAAATTAAGGAGGGGATGACTTGGATTGGCGGGGGCACGTACTCTATAGACTTGGAACTTCACTCACAAGGGTGACGTGACCCTAATAGAAAAAGTCAAAATATGGAGAGTTAGACCAAAAATGTGGCTTGACGCGGTTGCAAAATATTTAATTTGATTTCATTACACTTTTTTAGAAGATGTAGTAACGGATCGAACTGAGTGCTAAAAATAATTTAAGTAACCAGCCTCAAGTTTATTGGGAGTAAGGCTCAGCTTAGCTTTGTGTTGTAATTAGTTTATTGCTCATGCATCGCACATTGTAATCGTGTATTTACATGCCAATTGAAAGTAGGTTGTAAAATCAAATTAATTAATTTTTCGGTGAAATCACTTCAATCAAGTTTACATTTTTTATTTTTTTTGCTTCACATGTCTATTTACTCTTATCTAGCCTATCATTTCTTCTACATATTTGTTGAATAGAACCAAAACCAGTGAGTATATGTTTGTCTTTGGAGCTTAGTATGATAATGAGTCTTATCTTGAACTTCTAGCTATTTATGATACATGGTCCTTTGTGTAAGAAATACCAGTATCTTCATTTTAGTTTTTCCCTTTAAATCTTCTTAATACCTTCGATACTTATTTCCTCAATTTCTAATGTTCATTAAAGCTTGGTTAAGCATGTCTAATGTGAGACCAATCTAGTAGATTGAGTATTCTTGTTACTGTGGATATGACTAAATTTGTGAATTAGGTACCAACAATATGTTTCTGTCCGTTTCAACACAAACCTTCTGATGACCCATCCGTCTAATCTCCTTTGGTAATGTACCTTGAGTCATCTCTCAAAGTTCAATTTATTTCTTTGGTCTGACTGGAATATATTGTTCTTGGACAACATGTAGAACCTGAACAATGTGTTTTGCTCTTGATGACTCTGGGGATGTCAATGCTTTACTGTTAACCAACAAAGTTAGCATGTTTGGCCAAGTTTTTTTTGAACTCTTTTTTCCCAAACTCATTTTCAACCACATTTTATGGGACCCGCAACTTTTATCAACTTTTTAACCCATCATTCCCCCAGCTTTTTTCAAAATCTCCTAAAAGACTACTTTTAAACTCCAGCGAACAAGCACATAGTTCTGTGGCTCAGACCATTTGAATGGTCTAGCTAAACCATGTTAATAGTTTCGACATGAAAAAATCAGCCATGCTATTCTCTTTCGTGTGATATCTTCTTATGGTACTCCCCACCATGGGGAGTAGATCATTTCCCATCTTCTTATTACCCAACAATTTGCATTCTTATTGAAAGTTTGTACAATAAGTGCAACTGATTGAGCTATATTTGTTTTACCCTTTTTTCTTCTGAGCGACAGGTGGCACGAAATGCTGATAATCATCCTGCATTTTTTGCTGTATATAACATGGAGAGTGCTGAAATTATTGCATTTTATCAGGTGTCTGTAATACTTATTCTACTATTCAATTTTTTTTACATTAACAGTACAACCTAGGATTTCTTTAATGGTTTTGGTTCCTTCCAATCAACTCACCATCCACTGATGTCGGAAGACTTGAAGTTGATATTACAAGTGTCCACATTAGAACTGATGGATGATTATATTGGAAGTTTTTGAATTGGAGACGTCTATTAAACACATGAATGATTCATTTATTATTTTTTGTAGAACTCAGCAGAGGAGCTTTATTCATTGTTTGAACTGTTCTGCGACCACTTTCATTCATCATCAAAGAGTTCGTCACTGTACACAAATTTCATATCAACTCATTCAAATAACATCCATGCCCTGGAGCAGCTAAGGGGCAATAAAAATAAAGCTAGCAGCTTTCCTCAGGTATTATTTATAAGGGAAATTTGCAATTTTGGTCTTTAACTTTTGTGAAATGTAACGAATCTACCATCAACCTTTTTTTTTTTTTAGCATAATCTATTCCATACCTTTCAATTATGTAGCAAAACTCGTCATTCCCTCTATTTTTAGCAATTAAATGAAGTATTTGTCTTTCTCTTTAAATAAACAAAAATAAAAGAAAGCAATAAAACAACAAAAAATAAAGAAAAATTGCAAAAGAAGTCCCATAACTTTTTAAAAACTGCAAAGTATTTTCTTCCTCCACCAACCATACCTCATCCCACCAGAGCCATCACCCCAATGCCTCCAAACACTTACCCCACTAAAAAAGAAAAAATTTCATATTTCCCAAACACCTACCCCATCTCATGGCAAAATTACCACCATCCAATGCTATCGCAATGCCATCATCCATAACTTTTTAAAAACTGCAAAGTATTTTCTTTCTCCACCAACCATACCTCATCCCACCAGAGCCACCACCCCAATGCCTCCAAACACTTACCCCACCAAAAAAGAAAAAAATTCATCTTTCTCAAACACCTACCCCATCTCATGGCCAAATTACCACCATCCAATGCTATCGCACCTCCACCATCCGTTGTCATCACCGCCAAGCCTCTGCCGCAAAACTAGGGAGATTTTGCCCCTTTGTTTTTGTGTTAACCATAGAGGAGATCTCCCCCTTTTTGAAAAGTTACGGGACTTCTTTTGCAATTTTTATTTTTTGTTGTTTTATTTCTTTTTTTTATTTTTGTTTATTTAGAGAGGGTAAATCTGTCATTATTTGTCGATAGGGATGTAATTTGCAATTAAGTGAAAGGTTAGGATGTCTAGTGCTAAAAAAAAGTGAAGGTTAGATGGGTAACATGCTTTTATCTTATTATCTTACAATTTTTAAAGAATACTTTCTGTGTAATTAGCATAACAGTTTCAGTATGATTTCACCATCATGCCATGGGTTTTTCAATCTTGCAGTTTGTGAAGAAGGTGTTAGTCAATTTGCCTTTTAATTGTCAGTCTCAGAGTCCTTCTCCCTACTTTGACCAATCCCTCTTCCGATATGATGAAAAGGTTTGACTCTATAATCCATACATTTTTTTGCATGCTAAAGTTACAAGATTCCTAGCTAATTTATTTATTGATTTTTAACTTATTTCATGCATTCCAAAATAAGTAGTTGTCTATTTCTAATGAATTATCTGGTAACTTAGCCTAGCTGAATGACCTGTGCTAATGTGTGAATGAGTCTTGATTGTGTTGTAAATTTTTCATATTTATCTATTTTATCAACAGCTGATTTCAGCAACTGACCGACATAGACAGTCCGCTGACCATCCCATCAAATTCATCTCAAGGAGGCAACAGAATATTCTCAAATTCAAGATTAAACCAGGTACAATTATACAAGTGAGTTAGTTACATGCCTCCCGCAGCCCCACTGCTTTTTTTGAGATTTGAACTGACTTTTGATTTGGATGAATTATAAAGGACCTGAAGCTGGAAGCTCTGATTGCCGAACCAAAAAAATCTGCTCGTTTCTCTTTCATCCAATTTTGCCTCTAGCAATCTCCATCCAACAGACACTGTTTTTGCAGCCAGCAGTTGTAAATATTCACTTCCGTCGATAATTCTTTCCCAATGACACAGGCTATTATATTTTTCATTGGCAAAAGCGGGTGATTTGTCTAATCAACCCTAGAGCCATACATGTTGACATTTATGTGGATAATCTTAGGTATCATATTTGTACACCATTCTTGTTGTGGGAGTTAGCTAGACAGAAATCTTATTGTAAGCTTGAAAGCAATCTGAGCTTCTCATCTCCGCGATTCAAATGTAATATTCTGCTCTCAAATGTGTGTGGATGGAAATTGACAGTATAAAAGTTAAAATTGCACGACTTTTATTGCCATGATCAAGAAAATGTCCTAGTAGGAAAATGCTACTTGTACACCTAAAATTACACACACACTTTCACCTTCACATGTGTCAAGTAATGATTGGATCACTTTATTTATTTGGCCAAATAAATAATAATTTGAACCAGCTAGTATTTGACACATGTGAGGGTGTAAAGGAGGGTATAAGGGAATGTGTACAACTAGTATGGTCCGTCCTAGTAAATGCCTAAGCAGTATGAATTTGGAGTAATACAAAACAAGAACTTATATAAAAATTAACAAATGGTGATTGTTAAATCCCATCATATCCCGCCCATTCTCATACATATAATTTAATTATAAGACCAATAATACAATCGATTAAACGAAAAAAAAAATTGAAGAAAAACAGAGCAAAAAAAAACTAGTAAGACTGTACTAGTGATTGTTGAAATCGTAGCATCTCAAAATGAAGAGGGATCAGTAGTATGGAATGGCAGGGGGTGGAGGTGATGCGTAGGAGACTCCTCTTATTGGAGGTAGTGGGATGTTTTCGTGCACTGGCGGCGGAGGTGGGGACGGAGAGGGTGGTGGAGGTGATGAATACGTGTATGGTGGTGGAGGAGATGGAGAGGGTGGAGGAGGTGATGGATACACGTAATAATGTGGTGGTGGAGGTGGAGAGGATGGCGGAGGCGATGAGTGAACGTATGGTGGGGGTGGGGGTGGGGGTGGGGA